>VDFB02000020.1:35439246-35994246 GCA_007258455.2 Sequoia sempervirens
TACTTTCCAAAGCGAGGTATTTCAATGTTTTGTAGTCTAGGTGTATTTAAAATAGTGAACATTAATGAACTATGTGTAAGGTATTTTGGATGTTTACTATTGGTTTGATTTTGGTTTAAGTTTGAAATTTGTTGTTGTAATAATCTCATGCTTTAAATAAAAAAGTTGATTTATCACAAAATCATTGGGCCACATGTTGTGAGAGTTTTTCAAGTATGGTGAAATAGTATGGAGGAATGGTGGGATATTATATTTCATGTTTAGGAGGGGTGATGAATATGAAGGTGTTATAGGTGAAGGGACAAAACTATTATAATTTCCACTAGAAATTCCTTAGCTTGAGTTTAAACCATTGTTATATTCCATCATTGATGCTATGATTGGAGGTGTAAAGTTGGGAATAGAAGGCATTATTGTGGGAGAGGAAACTTATTTTCCAAAAGGATTTTGAGCATTAGTCAAAAATTTCGTGAAACTAGCTACCAAAGGAATATTAGAATCTACTATATTAGCTAGGCTACGTAACACTTCTATCCCTTCCTAATCATTTACCAACTTCCCAATGCTATCCAAAAGAGGGATTGCTTCTCCATCCAAAGGTTCAATGCTTAAGAATTGTTGAATTCATTGTAGGTCTTTATCCAATTATTCTAGATTATCATTGGGGACCTTAGAAATAACATATGCCAAGTCCACATAAATGTTAGGTTACAAAAAAGACGTGGGTAATGTAGGACTAGGGAGGGAATATAAGATGGATTGGGTAGACATTATACGTTGAGTGAAAGAGTTATAAGAATCAAGCTCAACATTGGCTATGATTGCAACATAGGAAGCCATAAGTCTACAACTACATCTCACGTGGGTATTAGTGAAGTGACACAAGGTCATGAAGCTCATAAATTTTCTACAAGGTTCAAAACAATTTAATGCTAATGCCTGATTAAATATAAAAACAAATCAATCTAATTAAAATCAGACAATATAAATGAAAATAGTATAAAAATACCCTAGTTTTTTTTTAAAATCCAATAAAAACCCTAGTTTTTAACAAAAATTAATAAAATTCTCTAATTTTTAATCCAAATACATAAAAAACACTATTTTTAAGTGAAAATCCATTGCAAACATTCAATTTTCATCAAAATCCATTGCAAACATTCAATTTTCATCAAAATCCATGCTAAATTCAACTTTTTCATAAAAAATCTACCAAAAAACCCTATTTTGAAAAAAATCAACTAAAATTAAACAAATCTAATTGAAAATTTGATTAGAGCAAATAAAAAATCAAGAATTATACCTATTGGAGATGGATTTCAAATCGGATATCTGATTTGCGCTTTCCACTGTGCGCCCACCGCGGTTGAGCCGAATGCAAATATGAAAATGAGTTTTGGTCGCCCGAAATTTTATATATATATATGTCAACAAAATCTGATATCCAATTTGAATCGGATATCCGATTTGGATCGGATATCCGATTTGGATCGGATATTCGATTCTTAAATCTAAGTTTTTCCTCTACCTCGGTAGTCACCCGAGCCCCAAAAAGTCAACTCACCATTTTCGCATTTTTGAGTCATAGAAACACGTATTTTTTTCTCCATTGCCACTTTTTGGCATACCATGATCCTGCACATGCCCATAATTAATTAATTGATCTAATTAATTAAACCTTTTTGGGTTGAACGTGCAAATCATGTTTGACTTTTGTAAAAAAATTGTATTTGTTTGTTTTGACCTTTTTGAATGATGTTTAAATAATTTATTTAATTATTCAAGTTTAGGGGAAAGTGATTTATTTAAACTATGGGTATGTGTAGGATCGTGATGGGCCAAAAAGTGGCGATATGATGGGTATGTGTAGGGTATGTGGCTGATGACTTTTTTTACCCAAAATTGATGAAATGAAAAGGGTTTTTAAAGGAGATTCTCGGCTTTCCACCAATATAAATAATGTTTTACTTTGAATTTAATAAATAATTTATTATTCATTTTCTATTTGAATTACAACTAAAGTCTTGATTGATAGGGTGATTGAAAACATCTATCTTTCCAAGCGGTGTCACATTTTGAATCAAAGCATGCGTCCGCGTTACGTAGCTTTGCATACTATAGGATTAAAAAATGAATTTCGTGAAGTTTTGACCAAGTTAAGGTGTTAGGACATATGAGTTTTTATATTTTAAAATTGTAATAAAAATTCATAATTAATTATTTACTTGGAAAAAATTACAAAAATATGCATCACATCGAGACATGAGTCATCTACTTATATCTAAAATCTTATAAAAAAATATTATCATTTTATTGTGGTTAGGGTGAGTAGACGGACACCTACTTATTTTTCCTTGAAATTTAAGTACTCTTGCATTGAGAAATTTGAAAGTTTCAAAATAGATTTTTTTTTTTAAATAAACCTAGTAGTTTAGAAACTACATTCAATTTGCTACAGATTCTATTCTTACATATTTTTGAAATAATATAGATAACTTATTCAAATTTTTACGTCAAGTTGCCTAACTCTAATTTTTCTGAATTTTTCGCCACTTAAGGGCCTATCTTTTCCATGATGATCCTGCACATACCGGGCTATTAAGTATTAATAATTTAATTAACTTATGGGAATAGGGTAAATTAGTGAAATAATTAAATAATTGATGTTATTTAATTAATCAGGAGGAATAAAGTTAGATTAGGACTTTATTAAATAAATGAAATTTATTTAATTAGTTAAAAGTGATGAAAAAGTGAATTAATTAAATAGTTGATATTATTCAATTAATAGGGGAAATTAGGGTTTTTGATGCAATTGATGTGAAATGCAGTGATATTAGGTGATAGTAATGTTGACGATGAGAAAATGTCATTTAGGATGTATGATAAGTGTCGGGTCATTTTTACATATCTATAGATAGAAAATTTAGTAGGATTGATAGGTTCTATGTATCTCCCAACCTGGAACTAGTGCAAGAGTCTTTTGGTGTTTGGTTCAAAGTTGATTATTCTACTATCCTTTTTGACTATTTTCCCATTCTCTGCTCTATTGTTGGGTCTACAACAAATCATTTGGTGCATAAGTTACCTTATAAGCTCAATATTTCTCTCTTAAAAATCCCTTCTTGTGTTGTTGCCTTGGTTGGGGTTTGGAACTATGTTCCTAAACTAAAAGGAGAGCCTTATAGGGAATGGTGGCACTCTGTTATTTCTCAATGTGTTGAGTTCTTACATTCTTTTGGTAAAAGACTTGTGTTGCAAAGAAAACGTAAAGAAAAATCTCTTCATGGGAATAGGCCCAAAAATCAGGACAAAATGCATTGTTGGTAAAGCTGGACTTCGATAAAGCTTATGATAGAATGTATTGGAGCTTCATTTTGAATATATTTCAATGGTTGGGTTTTGGTCCCAAGATATGTAAACATGTTCAAATGATATTCAAAGATGTCAGCACAATTGATTATTAATAACTCCTTACTTAAATATTACTTAAATATGCCTCATAAAATAAAATAAATCGATGGTGAATGGAAATGCATTGGACCGATAATTCATAAAATCTGGGTGATTTGGCCACCCTATTGGTTGCGATTGATTTGCCAATTTTGACTTGGCCAATATGTACTATTCGCCAATTGGTGAAGATTCACCACTAAGAAATCCTTGTTTGAAACATTAATAGGGGTAGTCCATTTCATGATAGTGATCTACTAAGATACCATCACTAGATATGAGATGCCCTAGGTACTTCACCTTAGGCTAAAAGAAGTCTCACTTCACTAACTTTCTAAAAGGTGATTCTCTCTCAAATAATACAAAAGAATGATGTAAGTGGATCCCATACTCCTCCATCATTCTTGAATAAATCAAGATATCATCCAAGAACACTAGGAAAAATTATTTTGGGAAGGTGTTGAACACCCCATTCATGGGACCCACAAACACCGATAGAGCATTCATCAACCCAAATAGAACCACATTGAACACATATTATCCATATTGATTTTAGAATGTTGTTCAATGGATATCTACCTCCTACAAATTTTATGATACCTAGACTTTAGATCAATTTTTAAGAACACTTTGGATCCATTCATTTAATTGAACAAATAATCAATGCTTGGAAAAGGATATTAGTTCTTCATCATTACCTTATTCAATTTTCAATAATCAATACATAAGAAAACATAATCAATACATAAGAAAACATATTCATCCTTCTTCTTTATGAAGATTATAAGTACACCTCAAGGAGATACACTTGAATGAATATGTGTATTCTTTAACAATTCCTCCAACTATAGCTTAAACTCACTAAGCTCTTGCATCTAGTTATTATGTATGGTGCATGATAGATAGGTTTGGTTCTAGAATCAAATCAACATGAAATTCTACATTTTACTTCATTGGTATTCAAAAAATGAAACTAGAGAAGACATTAGAAAACTCTCTTAGAAGTGGGTGATCAAGAGAAAAATCATGACACTCAATCCTAGAAAGATCATTTATAGTGATAATGAATGTTTGACACCCCTTCTACATAACTATTTTAGATGCATGATGAAGATCATATAAAGAGAGATGGGTCTTTGAACTCCATCTATCACAACATTTTACACATTCCACTACCTTAGGGTGATAATCGATGGTAACTAATGAGAATCAACCTAGTCCATACCAAGCTAGTCATTAAGGAATAATGACAAATTTAAATTAAGGTATTTATTATTATAGTCTAGTAGATAAATTTGAAAGAGAAGCAATTGCACTTAAAGTAATAGGTGCATTCTTGGCACCTATTGAAAAATTATATAAAATAAAGGATAGAGATAGAATAGGGATCTTTTGGAACCCTTGGGATAAATCTATAACATTGATGGTTTGTGTATTCTCAATTTGGGAAAATTAAGAATTGATGTAAAGCTTTGATTTGAGATAATCAACTTGAGTAGTTACTTGCATGAATTATTGTCCTTGCTTGACTTTTTCTATGTATTCTATGGTTGCATAATATCAACTTTCCTTCACTTGGAACCTTAGTCATGATTCCATCAATGATGCCCTTTAGCACTAATATTATTTTTCTTATCTCAAAAATTGGTAGGCAAACAATTTTTATAGGTATTGAATATCTATTTCTATAGAGCTAATAGGCTTCTAAAAAAAAGGGATAAGATCGTGCCACTAGAAAGATAAGATTGTTTCTTCAATTTTAACTTTTATATTAGTAAGATTTAGGCCTTAACATTCTAATCAATAAGCTAGTTGTTGTTTTATATTTGCAATGCTTTGTCATAGTGTTGTACTAAGGCATATATAATCCTAATATCTTTTATTTCAATGTAACACATGTTTAATTATAATCTTAACTTATTTAATTTAATTTGCATACTTAACTTCTATAATTAAAATATTAAAATATCACTTAACATTTAATTAATTTTATTTATTAAGACACTCTAAATATATTTTAAAGAGATCTTTTTACCTATTCACAACTAAAGTCACTAAATGTTAATTCATAACAATTAATGTATACATATATTATTTGAAATATAAAATATTATTAAAATAATTATATAAACAAATAAACACAACTTTAAAATGACATATACATCAATTATAACTTAATTTCAGCTGTCAAAAATCATTTGTCTTGTCTTTTGTTTTTTGTTTATAATTATATTTGAAAAGTCATATACACCGACTATAATTTAATTTCAGATGTCAAATTACTTATCTTTCATTTTTGTTTATAATTATATTTGATGAATCTTAAAATAAAAGAAACACTAAAGACATTGAGCAATGCAAACAATTATTAAAATAAAATTGCACTTTAAAAATAGACATTAAATATGAAATATGATATCTAAACAAGTTAGACATGATGATGAAGATACATGAACTATTTAATGAAAATCACATATGAGTAGTGTTGTACAACTAAAACTAAAATAAAATAATAAAATAGATGAAAAGACAAAGAGCTATCTTTCGTGAACATGACCTAATTAAATCCATCAACTTAATGCAAAATCTGGTGTTAACTCTAAACTCATTTCATCTTTGATTTTGTATGAGAAACTTGTGGACCTTTAATAATTCTTCCTCCTCCTGGTGATTAAATCATCTTCTAGTTGACTTGATTAGCTCCATATATTCAGTGGGTATATGAGTTTTAGGGGAGTAAATCAGATTTTTTAGCACAAGCACTAGAAGTGAGGCAAGTTAATCCACAATCAAATAATGGAGAATCCAGAGCTGAGTCAGTCCATTGCTAGGGGATAATGGATACAAATAACCGACTTCTTCGCTTCTTTTGATGATTACTGACTGCCCCTTTATAAACCACGTAACTGATAAGACGTCCACAAAAGATGTGATTGGGCAGTGGCGCCTCATCCACATGAGGAGCAAGGAAAAGATGTGAGCTCCACCCAGTTTGTCTACCATGGTTGTGAGGGAAGAAATCTGCAGTCAGTCAGTACGAATAATGATGCCCATGCTCTTGTCTTATGCATTCCCTCAACATGATGGCGCTGTACATATTATATATAAAGGAAAAAGGTAGAACTCAACAGAAGAAGGCATATAATATGAGCGCCCCTGTCATAGGACAAATAAACTAAGTGAAAGTAAGTGGCTGATGGCATAAAGAAATTGGAGAGGTAAGTGGTGGGTGACACTTGAAAAACTTAAAAATATAGAGGGTATCACGGACTCAGGCAAAAAAAAGAGATTTACAGAGTGGGGTGGTGGTGTAAGAAGCAGAGAGCATGTGGGCCGGGGCCCCTCTAAACTCTTACTTCTCTTCTTCATCTTATTCCTCTCTCATGTGCTTTCACCTCGTATTTTGATCCAATCTCATGCAGCTACTTGTGAGTGACACGCCAGATTCTGTCATGCCTCCTCATCAATGATCACCCATCCATCATCCCATCTCACTCACACACTAACTTACCACGACACTTCCAAATAGTGTCCGTTCAAGCTGTGTCCAGCCAAAATTTGGCTTGTATTAAATGCAAAAGTACAGGGCTGCATCTGATAGCTTAAAATGGCTTGGCGGAGGATTCCCCAACTCCCCGGATTCCCGCAGCACAGCCCACTTCCTGAATATGAGATGTCATTTCTGGAAATAGTTTTATATTGTCTCAATTTCCATGTTTTGCCAATGTTATCATGCTTTGAAATATAAAATGTCTTCATCTGAGGACCCTTGGATCCAGCGAGAGGGCTGGTAGATGGTAAGAAGGCTATAATAATTGGCTCCATCTGCTCGCACGATGAATGCATACTTAGGTCGGGACTCGGTTTGCGAGATTGTATGACAAATTGTCAAAGAGTCTGAGCGTGCACACCGCCCAAAATTATCATAGTAGGAGACTGGAGTTGTTGGACAGAGACACACATAACTATGTTAGTGTAGGCTGTGATGCAATCGTCCCAATGTCGCTCCAGCCTTCTCTTTCCTTGGGGTGTCCGTCATCATGTAAAAAATTGTCTCCAAAATGGATTGGGGCCTTAAGTTTATGTATGGTCGCCATATTGGGAGTTGCAAGGGGTGATCCCCAAGCCCAGAGCCTTCTGTCGTGGCGAGACACTCTCAACGGATCAGGGCTCATTACTTGGGATGCCCGAGAGCAGGGTCCGTGTGGATGGATTGGGATATCTTGTTCTCCTCTGGGTGAGGTTGTGGATATTAATTTACAGTCCATGGAGCTCATGGGATCCGTTCCTTCTCAGCTTGGGGCCCTGACGTCTCTGCAGTCGTTGGTTCTTTCTGAGACTAATTTGAGCGGGAGTATTCCCAAGGAAATTGGCGATTACAGCGCTTTGATTGTTCTGGATCTGAGCAGGAATAGGTTGACAGGGAGCATTCCTTTGGAGATCGGGAGACTCAACAATTTGGAGACTCTCATACTCAATTCCAACCAGTTGGAAGGAATGATTCCTCCTCAGTTGGGGAATTGCAGCAGTCTTGTCAATTTGGTCCTTTTTGACAATCAGCTGAGAGGGAAAATACCGGAGGATCTGGGCAGGCTGAGGAATCTGGAGCTTTTTCGCTTAGGAGGCAACGGGAACATTGAAGGTGAGCTGCCACCCCAGCTGGGAAACTGTAGCAATCTCACAATGCTGGGTCTTGCAGAGACCAGCATTTCAGGACGGATTCCAGCGTCGCTCGGTGCTTTGAAAAAGCTCAAGACGCTTGCATTGTATACGGCTCTCTTGTCTGGGCCCATCCCTCCTGAGCTGGGAGAGTGTGTTGCGCTTGAGAACTTGTATCTTTATGGCAACAGTCTCTCTGGACCGATACCTCCGGAGCTTGGTAAACTTCAGAATCTGCAGAGGCTTTTTCTTTGGCAGAATAATCTGGTGGGCAGAATACCCATGGAGCTGGGCAATTGTAGTGGAATTAGCGTCATGGACCTGTCTATGAATGCTCTGACAGGCAGCATCCCGGCTACCTTTGGGAAGATGAAGAATCTAATGGAGCTTCAGCTGAGCGTCAATGAGCTCTCAGGATCGATCCCCGCCGCCCTCGTCAACTGCAGCAGGCTCAGCCAGCTCCAGGTCGATAACAACCAGCTTTCAGGCCAGGTGCCCCATGAATTCGGACAGTTGAAAAATCTGACTCTGCTCTACGCCTGGCAGAACAGATTGGATGGGATAATTCCTTCGAGCCTAGGTAATTGCTATAACCTTCAAGGCCTCGATCTCTCGCAAAACAACCTTACTGGAACAATTCCCACCAGCCTCTTTCAGTTGAGGAATCTCAGCAAATTGCTTCTTCTGTCTAATGATTTAACTGGCGCTCTGCCTGCGGAGATCGGGAACTGTAGTGCATTGGCTCGGGTAAGGCTTAGCGGCAACAGTTTAAGCGATGCAATACCAGCGGAGATTGGGAGGCTGAAGAATCTCTACTTTCTGGACTTGGCGGATAATCAGTTTTCAGGGCCAATTCCATCAGAGATGGGAGATTGCGTGGAGCTTCAGTACTTGGATCTCCACATGAACCGCCTCACAGGGAGCTTGCCCGGGACACTTGGCCAATTGAGCAGCCTGCAGGTGGTGGATATATCAATGAACAAACTCGCGGATCCAATCCCGGTGGCAGCATTTGCGAACACGGCACGCTCTCTCAACAAACTGCTGCTGAACAACAACGAGCTGTCGGGATTCATTCCGAAAGAGCTCGGACTGTGCACAAAATTGCAGCTCTTGGATCTCAGCAGTAACCGGCTGACCGGCGGCATTCCACCCGAGATGGGAAGTATAGAGGGCCTCAACATTGCATTCAATGTGAGCTGGAATTACCTGTCAGGATCTATACCTTGGGAGCTTTCGAGGCTCAGTAAGCTTGCCACCATGGATCTCTCTCACAATATGCTGTCTGGAAACCTTACCGTTCTGGGTACGCTGGAAAATTTGGTGTCTCTGAACGTATCGTTCAATAACTTCACGGGTCCCCTCCCCGACACAGGTTTCTTCAGAGGATTGCCATCTAGTGTCTTCGCCGGCAACGCAGGACTGTGCAGCTCATGTTTTTCTGAAGAAATGAATCCATCAATGCAAGAAAGCCGTTCCGAGTACTCGGGAGTGAAGCTGATCATAAGCCTGCTCTTTAGTGTTATTGCACTCTTGTTGTTTTTGGGCATTTTTTTCCTGGTCAGGGCTCGGAGGGCACCCCACGAACAAGATGAATCAGACCCAGAAATCGGCTGGCCATGGCAGATGACATTGTTCCAGAAACTAACTGTCTCGGTCGAAGATATAATAGAAAATCTGGTCAGTTCAAACATCATAGGCAAGGGCTGCTCCGGCGTCGTGTACAAAGCGCAGATTCCAAACGGAGATTTTATAGCAGTGAAAAAGCTGTGGCCGTCAAAAACATCCGCGCAGCAAAGAGACTCCTTCGCAGCGGAGGTAAAGACTCTGGGTTCGATCCGCCATAGAAATATAGTAAAGCTCTTAGGCTTTTGCACCAACAGAACAACTAAACTTCTCATGTATGAGTACATGTCCAACGGAAGCCTGGGCGGATTGCTGCATGAAAAAAGGGGGATGCTGGAATGGGAGATCAGATACAACATAGTCCTGGGAGCTGCCCAGGGGCTCGCCTATCTGCACCACGACTGCTTGCCCCCTATAGTGCATCGCGACATTAAGGCCAATAACATACTATTAGGTTCTCGGTACGAGCCTTACATTGCAGATTTTGGCCTAGCAAAGCTCATGGAGTCGTCAGACTTTAGCAAATCCTCAACCAACGTCGCAGGCTCCTATGGATATATAGCTCCAGGTTAGTCAGTCACTAGGCTTTTTTGGTTTTGTTTTACTGTCTGTAATGTAGATTCAGATAATTAAATGGTGGTTTGATGGTGCAGAGTACGGGTACACCATGAAAATTACAGAGAAAATCGATGTTTACAGTTATGGTGTCATGCTGTTGGAAGTGTTGACGGGAAAGCAGCCAATAGATCCGTCGTTCCGTGACGGAATGCATATCGTGGATTGGGTGAAGGAAAGCTTAGAGCATAAGAGAGATGCAGTGGAGGTTTTGGACCCCAGGCTGCAAGGAAGACCCGATTCTCAGATCCAGGAGATGTTGCAGGCACTCGGCACTGCTCTGCTCTGTGTTAATTCCAGCCCGGAAGAACGACCAACCATGAAGGACGTGGCGGCTCTTTTAAAAGAAATAAAGCACGATTCTGACGACTGTTGTGCCAAGCACCACATTGATTTGCTTAAACAGACTCCGTCCCCTTCCTTTGCAGATCATTCTCGCTCCCCCTCCAGAAGCAGTACTTCTTTCAAGGACATAGCAGCAAATTATTCCCACTCTTCTCTTATCTATTCCTCGACCGGCTCAAGCAAAATAGATCTGCATTAAGAATATTCCTGTTTTATTTTGTAACTGATGTACCCTCATTGATTGTCATCTCAACTTCTGTATATTCTGCTTCAGAAATTCTTCTTCTGTCATAACTCTGAAACTAAGATTGTTCCTCTCAGAAACAAAATGTACTATTTCTAACAACATGGGTGTGAGATGCTGTAATGGAGTTTATCCACAGACATTGATTGTCCTGTTATGAATGCTTCAGTTAATGTTGCTCAGGAATTAAAGACATATATTCTGGATTGCAGTGTTTACAAAGACATGTGGGTCAAGTACATAAGTAATTTATCAGTAACATCTTTTCACGATTTATTCAGCAAGGAGAAGGCCAAGAGAAGTTCATGCAAAAATAGTGAGGTCTGATGTTCAATAAGCCTTCTTTGACCTCGTGGATGTTAAAAGTCTTCTATTCTATTTTATATATGTATCGCATTGTAGAAACTTCTCAGGTACCTTCTGAATATGAATATTATTATGGTTGATGAGATTCATCAAGTACACACATATTCTTTTCTTTCTAATTCTTTTCTTTCTAATGCTGGATCACATTATATCTTCTCTTAGCAATCATGGATCACAAGCATGCTCTCTCAGCTTATGGTCTTTCATGTTTTTCGTTCACAGTTATGAAACCGTTGAAATTTAACCTGGTTTCACTCCTACCAATAAAATAGACCAATAGCCACTTGAACATACGCTTTTCTTTTCCATGAATGGAGCAATCATTTTCTAGGAACTCATCCGACCTTAAATTTTGCACATTGCCAGCTAAAAATAAAACCAAATGATGTGATTTATGGCATGTAAGCAATCATACTGAAATTTGATGAGAAGATAGAAATGGGCTAGTGTGTCTGGTGACGTAATAGAATGTTCAATAATTGGGTCATGACGGGATTTAATATTATTATTGTTCATCCTGCAAGTTAGAGATGAGACGACAGCCAGAAGATGAACAGAACAGGGGAGGCAAAAGAATCTGATTCCACTGAAGGAAGAAGCCAGATGATAAGATGTTTTTCCTAGTTTTGTCGATTGTCATTGTCGTTAGCTATCAAGTGGGTGTACGGTGTATTCTCAACAGCCCTGAGAAAGTATACAGCCGTGTGTGATAAAGCAGATGGATATGGATACTGAATCTTTGGCTCTTATCAAACATTCCCCTGTCCTGCCCACACACAAGATAAGAGATTATTACATTAAATTGCAAAGTTATTGGCTTAAATCTCCAATTAACATTTTTAATGATATTAACTGAATTTATGTTAAGTTTAGATGTGAAATTTTGATGGTCGGATCATAGCCCAAACTTTTCAGATAAAGGTGATGCAGATGGCCTCCAATTGGAGGAAACTAAAATATCGTCCACTTTCCCATTGAAAAGAAAAGAACCAAAAAAAATCGACCTTTTCTAATTATTATGTTGATAGGTGCAATTTGAGTAACTACATCTATAGTTTTGAATTGATGGGTGAAGTTGAAAGGATTATCATCTTTCCTTAGAAGAGATTCTGTAAGATTTTGAAAATTAATGGATCAATTTTAGGATTTGAAGTTTTGTGGAAGAATGTTTGTTGAAATGTTTGATTATCATTAATATAATTAAGGTTGAATGGTGTAATAAAGATTATCAAACTTTATAGCAAAATGAAATGTTTGAACATGATTCATAGTGAAATAATATATACATATATACATATAAAGAACTGAGATTTTATTGATTCACAATAGAATAGAATAGCTTCATGAGCTTGATATATGTTAAGCATTAGTCTTTTGATTACAATATAGATCTTAAAGATCTCAAAGTCTAACTACCTATTATAATTTTCTTCTATTGTCCTCAAATGATATAAGATTTCTTTATATGTAGAAGATATAGAAATAATGTGTGTTGGCTAGAAAATGTGATACATTATCATAAACAAGTGTGATAAGGATCAATGGCCTCAAAATTAAATGATTTGATCAATACTTAGTTTGGGAATTCGATGCATCATTCTAATTGTATATCATGCAAGCTTGCTACTAATATGCAAAATAATCATCTTCAATGTGCCTCAAGCTAGAAGCCTCCAAATTCAATGTGGTTCCATACATGGCCCCTCTTAACACCCATAATGAAGTAGGCAACACCAAGAATTGACACAAGTTTCAAATACTTGGTGCATCATTCAAATAATTTACTATTATACAATGAACAATATGGTCTAGGCCTTGTTAAGCTCCTTCAAATAAGAAACTTGTATGCATTAATCTTAATCACATGAAAATTAGATGGAACATTCTAGATGCTTGACATAACTTCTCTTCCAAATTGTAATCCAAAATCTTCAAAATTAGAAGTCACATAGTGTGTTCAAGTTTAACTATGCATGTTGTTAAGGACATGAAGCCTTGAATTGATAATACATAAATGCAGTAAGTTGTGGTGCTACAAACTTGACACACAAGACTGTAAAACATCTACCTAAATACTAAAAAAATTATAATTAATAAAAAACATTAAAAGGATTTTTTTGTTGTAAAATTACTCTTACACCCTAGGTGCTCCTAAATCAAACACCCTAGATCCTCTTGTATTAAACACCCTAGGTAATTGAAAAATGAGCCTCTAACTTTCATTTTAGGCTTTGAGCTAAAAGATAACCAAGTTAGTCAACCTTAGCTTTGGACATCCATATAGAATGTTCAACTAGTTTATGTTTCCATTTCATTACATATTTTTTGTAATTTTAACTTTTTATACTCCTTCCTATTTTTTTACCAAGTATCTCTTCAATTTCTTGTACTTTTTCTTAAATGCCTACTACCCCAATCTATCTATGTTATATGAACTCTTAACTATCCTTCATGATACTCATGTAAATCTATAATGTTAAATACTGATTATATATTAAAAAAAATTGACAATTCTATCTAGTATATATTTTTCTAAATCAATTTTTTTTCATTTTTAGTTTATTGTATGTTCTATGTGGAAATATTTCCTTCATCAGATAGACCATCACTTCATCTCCTACTTTTTACTCCTTATGCTATCCTTTTTTATCTACTTGCTCTTTATACTTGTGGATCATACTTCAACTATTTTTTTATTTTTTTATTTAAATTTTGCATATGCTCTACACAATCTTCAATCATATCCTTTTTCTTATGGTTTGTGATGAAATCTCTTAATTCTATAATTTTATTTGGATTTTTTCCATATACAATTTCTCAAATAGTGTCTTTCTTTGTAATAACCCACCCTTAACTTTTCCACAAATTTCACCTATTAGCATTAGCTAAAATGCAAAGATAAGCAACTGAATAAGAAACCCTCCACTTTTTTATCACCTGGATCCTAGAGTGGGCAAGTGAGAGTATGCAATGAAAAGGGGATCTTGCAATTACTAGAAAAACAAGCTAATTGGAAATGAACACCTCCCACTTTTTTATCACCTAGATCCTAATGTGGGAAAGGTGAGAGCATACAATGGTTGGCTTACAATATTGAAATCCTCTATGCTACCACTTCTTCAATGGGGTGAGTAAACATAACCAAGTGTGTGAAAGAAAACATCCTTATTTAGTGGGAAATGCAAGAAAGGAAAATACACTTGGTGGCAAGCAGACCAACCTCCGCTTGTTCAACAGACATAACAAGAAAGTAAATAAGAACTCGACCACTTATTCAACGAGAGTAACAAGTAACATAAAGTAAATCTTGACCACTTATTCAGCGGGAGCAACCACTTGTTTATTGGGGTAAGCATCAAATGCAAATACAAGAGCATTCACCAATGGTACTACTGATGGTGTTATAATGAGATCAACATAATCATAACATACCATTAGATACTACTATTATGAGAGGTTAATGATAGAAATATGAAGTAAACACCCTCCCAAGACATTACAATGAAGAATGATAACACCCCCTTCAAACTAGAACAAGTATACCTCAAAATATAGCCACAAGAGGTCAATAGAAGGTCATGTAAGTTGTTGCAACATGTCTGATACACTTGGACATCAGTTTGATATGCACAAACAACATGTCTGGAACCTTAATCAACAGCTTTCAAATGAGCATAACTCCTCCAATACTCAACAAAATCTCATCACACCACTTGGAAATGGTGAAGCAACCCTAAGTGACCAAGGCAAGCTATCAAACAACCCTAATCCAATCTGTATAGTAGTAAGAAACTCAAAAACACCCCTAACAATGATGTATGACCTCTTAAGTAGATCAATCAGCTTCTAAAAATCCCGCACTCCACTTAAAATCACCAAAATATGCAAGAAGGGGCACCCAAGCATGGGAAAGATAATGAACTAGCACCCACAAATTAGTTTCAACTCCTCTGATTAGTATGAACAAAAAGGTGGTTCAACTAAGCATGAACCAACAACACCCAAGCCTGATATAACACACCAAAAATGCCTCCAAAGCTGCAAATCATCACACTCACACACCAAAATATATCTAGAAGACATCAAAACCAACAAGAACGGAAAGAAATAAGATAGCCATCACCAAAATAAGCCCAACTACAACCCCTGATATGGAACTACAACATTGTTCAACTAGGAGATATCTCTCAATCTCAAAATTGAAGTTAACTTAGAGGGATTTCGTCATCAAATCCCAAGGAGACCACTTCATTACATCAAATTAGCATAACAAATGAGAGCAAAAGGAGATGTATATATAGACTCTACAACCCAGAAGTTTGAAACTCTTTCCCCTCCAAAAAAGGATGCCACATGCAAGGAGCAATATTTTATTTTAACTTTTGCTTAAGTCTTCAAATTACTTGGCATCCAAACTCATATCCCCCCTTTTAAAACAACTTACGTTGGTCATCCTAGGCGTGGGGGTTAAAAAGTGACTTTATCACTTAAGTTATATTTTTCCTTTTAAAAACTCTAAGGATATTGGGTGCAAATACTGCTAAAAATATCAAGACTCGACAATTGAAATTTCCACCACTACTAAAACTGGAAACTTTGTACTAAACTATTGCCAAGACCACTGCTAGAAATAACACTTACTAAAAATAGCATATTTCTAAAAATAGTGACTCCAATCTCAAAATAAGCACATTCTGGGATGCAGTTGTGACTTACTAAAAATAATAAGTACTAAACACTGCTAAAAATAGCAATAACTACCCACCAAGGATCTCAAAAAACCTAGAAAGACCTAGAAAACCCTCTAGCAAACTCTGGCAATGACCTCTTGAAAAGCTGACAAGAAACCTCCAAGAAACTGGAAACACTAAAAACACCTCCAAGTGCCTACAAGACTCCAAAAATAGGCTATCAGCCATTGAAAAGCATAAGGTTAAAAAGGGGGCATTACAATCCTCCCTCCTCGAGATTGATTGTCCTGTTACACCCCATTGTGTAATTACCTATTTACTATTACTGAGTTAGGGTAAATTATTGCATGTGTGAATACAATTAGAATTTTGAATTAGAATAAATTGTTCTTGCACTTTGTTATCAATGAATTATGAATGAATGCTATTTTATTTAATGTTATGTAATGGAATGCATATATGTGAAATGGATGGTTATTGAATTGGATATTCTAACTATGGAGAAATATTATGTGAAAGCATATTTTGTTGAATAGATGACTACCATGGGCAGGGAAAACTTTAGTGGCAAATCTTCGCCAATTGGCGAATTCTAGGAATTAGCCAAGTCGAAATTGGCGAATTTCTTGCACCCAACAAAATGTCCAAATCACCCAAATTTTATGAACTATAGGTCCAATGCATGTCCATTCGCTAATGAGTTTTTTATGAGGCATATTTAAGCAACAAATTTGCCATTGTCAAACTACGCGTTTCAATTCCAAACTGGCTAATATTTTTGCCTGGAATCCTGAAAGCATTTAATAAAACACCTACATATTCACTAATACTATTAAAACAACATTGTATCAAGACCCATTTCGCCAATTAAAATTTACAAATAGTTGCTTGTGAAGACCCATTTTTCCAATTAAAATTTATAAATAGTTGCTCATGAGGACCTATTTTTCCAATAACATTAACAAATAATTGCATTTGAGGACACATTTCATCTTGAAAATTACAACATATCGTTGTATAAGCAAGCGGGATTCGCCAAATATTTAATATACCATTTAAAAATCTCGCGAAATTCGCCAAATATGGAATCATGGATTGATATAAATACAATCGAAAGTGTCATTTATTCTTACACATTTTGTTCGGTTCTGAGGTTCTACTTCTCCATTTGGAACTGGAAGTCAGCGAACTGCGAAGCCGAAAATGTAGACTTAAAATTTGAGTGATCATTTCTTCATAGTGTTATTAGTTATATTAATACATTTTCTTTATCTCTTTTCCATTTTTGCTTCAACAAAGTGAACCTTAGAACCAAACTCTGAAGTTTTGAAATCTCTGACCCACCGAGTAGAAAAGGTGAGTGATCATTTCTTCATAGTGTTATTAGTTATAATAATAAGTTTTCTTTATCTATTTTCCATTCTTGCTTCAACAAAGTGAACCTTAGAACCAAACTCTGAAGTTTCAAAGTTTTTGAAACCTCCGACCCACCGAGTAGAAAGACGACTAGGAAAGACTTGCAACTCAACAAAGTGAACCATCAAAAAAGTTGGCGAATCGATAAGTTATCAAAATTTAGAACTCCGTGACAAGGTTATAAAACTTTGAGGACTAGCGACTAAGGTTAGGAAAAGCCAAAAATTTATATTGTATTTCATGGTATTGAATTTGATATGTGATTCTGCATCATTTTTAAAGAACAACACTTATCACACTACTTATAAATTCCTATTGCATTGCCATTCACACAATCTTTGATAAATAACTGAAAGGAATATTATTAATCCATTCCTTGAACAAAAGCTAACAATTCAACATCCATAACTTATAAGTTATAAGCTAACAGAAGCTAACAGTTCAGCATAAATAACTTATAAAGGCATCTAGTGTCCACCCAACTTAAACAATACAAGCTTAAACTACCAAATCACCTAAATTATACTGAGAAATCCTTATGCATCAATCATCATAAATTTTTTATTCACAGATAAACATTCCACAGCAATGAAACTATCCAAAAATCTATCATTCCAATAATAGACAATCCACTGGAAAACATAGAGTTTCTTTTGTCTTCATAACGGTTTCTTGAAGACAACCATTTTAGAAATTAAAATAAAGTCTTTGAAATATCAAGAGAGCCAAATTAAAGAAAATAACATAAAAACTAAAAACTAAACAGCTGTCCCACTCCTAGCACCGACTCCTTCGCTGTCAATTATTTTTGCCTCCTCCTTCAGTAACGCCTCCTGCACCTTTACTCTTTGCATGTATTCCTAGTACTTGGTGACAATTGCAGTGATGTTTTTGCTTCCTGGAGTTGTAGTAATCTGTAACCTGGTTCTCCATGTGACCAAAGCATTTTCACACTCAACCAACTTCTGAGATCTTCTCTCTTCTCCACATTTATAAGTCCTCAGGTGGATCTCCATTCCACTGAGTTTCGAGAAGGACTCCCATGTCACTATAGCAGGATCAACTATTTCTTTCTTGAATATTTCTCTAAACTTCAGAGAGATCTCTTTTATATCTAGAATATTTTCATCAAACTCATCAGTAATTTCCACTCCCAGAATACGACAATCTTCTTTAACTTCCCCCAACATTTCATATAATATATCAAGTGCATTATTAATTTCCTTCACCAAATTATCATACATATTCAATTTTCATTCCAATGAAATGGACTAGGAAGGGTCTAGCTCCTTAGGATTATTCACAATTTTCCCACCAATTAATATCTTCGCATCCATAGAGTTCAATTCTTTAATTTCCTAAGCAAGCACATAGAGACTAGTTTGATATTTTTTGAGTTGCTGAACTTATGTTACTAACTCCTTTGCCTTATTAACAACTTTAGTGTAAAAGAGCACAAATTTCTTCAGAAAGAAGATAGCCTCTCTAGATATTTTATTGATCCCCTCACAAGCAGCTCTGGAATAGCTCAAATTATTTTTAATTTGCTCTATAGTGAGCACGTCGATGCCCTCTACCTGAGAACTTGAGGCTTCATCAGATGTAGGAGGAGTAGCCATGGAAGAAATAAAGTTACTCAATGTGAGGACTTGAGATTGCAGTTTTATATTTTCTTTCCTCTGTTCTTTCACTCTTTTAATCAAGGTATTGACTGAATAATTGGCATGGTACACATCACCTTCCAATGTTGGAGGCCCCATATCAATATGTGTGACTTTGTAGTCTGCCTCCGTTATTTCATCTTCATTTAAATCCTTCACAGGCTCAACAATTTCTAACATTTGATTTCCAGAAGTAGCATCAGTCACCATCCTTGACATCCTCCTGGCTTTCTTAGGTTTTGAAGAGCTTTTAAGTAACTTTGAAACTGTATCCACTCCAACTATCATTGTAGGAATATGCTCTCTTCTTCTCCACTATTTTTTTCAGCCATCCTGGGGAGCCTACTACCAGACCAGAATCTTCATTTCCACTAATAGTTTATTTAGGAGCGTTAGGAGTGAAAGGTGTATTATCACTATCAGGCAAAGAAGAGGGAAATTCAGATAGAGGAGGAAAGATATTATCTTCAACGATCTATTGAAAGATAGCTTCAGAATCTGCAGCCACAAGTTTTTCTTGATTGGTCTTCTTCTTAGGGGTAGGAGAAAGCACATTATCTTGTTCACAGATGCTCTTCAACTTGACTATTTCTTCTAGCCTATCACCATCACCTCTTGATTGAAAATTTGCACTAGAGGACCTCATAGAGGGTTTTCCCAATGATACACTTGCACCAAATGCTTGCGTAGACCCCTGTTCATTCTTTTGTGATGACTTAGGCTCCTGAACAGGACCAGCAACTTGCCGCCATTTCCCATCCAATTAGTCTTGGTTCTTTTAAGCACTAGGGCAGCACACACCCTCATATCTAAAATTTCACTTTGGCTCCAATAAACCCTAGGGTGGGATTTATCAGGCAATTGTTCATATGCAAGATCTATTATTGTTGAATCCTCAGCTACATTTTTAGGAATGTGAAATGATAGACCGGAAGCCTATATCTATTTTAGTGTTAGCCTCATATAATCTCTTCTCAAAACTTCCTTCTCATTGACACAATCTTCCCATAAATCTTCGATAGATGGTTGATGTCGATATGAGCTCCCTCCATAGAGATTATGCTTCACAAAACCCTCACTATCAAAATTAACTCTCGTAGACAGATTCTGGAGGTTATATTCCTTGAGAATTCCTTTAGCTCTCCTAGCCATCTGGTTTGTTTTGCACACAAAATAAGGGGTCTCCAATGGGAAGACATACCCTAAGAGTTTTATATCTGTTGGTTAATAGATTTATCACCTAACTCTATATTCATACGCCCATAAAAGGTGATAAATGTAACCACAGTTGAATTAGTAACATTACAACATTACAAACTTCAAAACCGATTCTCTACTTATTTTTAAAGGTGGCAGCTACCTTTATCTAATGTTCAATGAATGATTTTCTTAAACTAATGATGCTTTTAACCAGAAAGCTTCAAAGGTATCTATCAATCTCATGTAAATAGAAATAGAGCTTCTGAAAGAAAGATAACAACTAAACCAATATCACTGTAGAAATTTTATTCACAGATAATAACACCACAACAATATAGAAAAATTATATCATCTGTCATCCCAATAATAGATATCACACTAGCAAACATTCAGTATAAACAGAATAAATCTATACACCATAACTCAAATATTATGCATGCATAAACTCCACCAATATCTTCTATATCAAAATAACAGATAATAGCCAAAATAATAGAGTTTTCCCTAATGAGTAAATCAAAGTTTGCTCAAAAGAGCCTAATCACATCAGTTGAACCAATATTTAAACATAGCCAATGCCTTTGGTAATGGTTTCTTGAAAGTAACCATACCAAAAATTAAAAGAAGTCATTAACTTAAAAGTGCCAACTTTAAAGAAAGTATATGAAAATGCTAAAAATAAACTATGCATCATTCCCAACTGCTTCAACTTCATCAGCTTCCAGCTCCTTGTTCTCTCCTTTTCGCAACAAATTCTCATGCATCTTCATTCTGGCTTTATATTCCTTGTACCTGGTAATGATTGCAAAAATCTCCCTGCTGCCTGGTGTCAATGTGATCTAAAGCCCAGTTCTCCATTTTCTAAGAGCAACTTCAGACTCGTCCAGTGTGTCAGACCTCCTTTCTACTTCAGCTTTAAAAATTTTGAGATAAAGCTCCAACCTCCCAAGCTTGGAGAAAGATTCTTTAGTCATCGTAGCAAGATTTGCTACTTGTCTGTTGAAGACTTCTCTAAAATTTGAGCAAATTTCTTTTGTGTCCATAATTTTCTCATCAAAACCATCTATTATCTTCACCTGCAAATCATGAAAATTCCCCTTGATTTCTCCTAACATATCCAAATACTTCTCCAGCACTTATGTGATTTCCTTTACCAGGTCATCATATATGTTTAGTTTCCATTTAAGTGAATCAAGCCATGAAGGATCTAATTCCTTTGGATCAATAACAATCTATTCATTTACCAACTTCAATCGATTCATGAAAACTAACTCTTTCATTTCTTCTGAAAGTACATACATACTGGTTTGATCCTTTCTAACCTGTTGCAGTTCTGTTATTAATCCTTTTCTTTTATCAACAATGTGAGTGTAGGAAATCATAGATTTACTAATAAAAAATATAGCTTCCTAAGACAATTCTTCAATCCACTCACTAACAGCCTTGGAATAATTTAGATTTTTCTTAATCAACTGCATTGTAGACTCATCAATAACTCTTTCTTGGGAACTAGAAGCCTCAGTAGACAAAAAGGGAGAAACAATGGAAGAGATAAAGTTTTTGAAATCCAAAATTTGAGATTGCAATTTTACCCTTTCTTTCCTTTATTCTTTTGCCCACTTGGCTAAAGCATTGAATGAGTAATTGGCGTGATATACATCACCTTCAAGTGTCTGGAGACCCATGTCAATATGTATGATTTTGTAATCATCCGCGGTTATCTTATCATCATTTACATCTTTTAAAGGTTCTGCAATTTCTAACACCTGATTACCAGAGACAACATCATTCAGAATTCTTGACCTTTTCTGGGCTTTCTTGGGCCCTGAGGAAGATTGGAGTAATTTTGTCACTGTATCTACTCCAACAGATGTCGTAGGAGTGTATTTCCTCTTCTTTTCTACCACTTTCCTCAACCATACTAGAGAGTTTTCTATTAGACTGGGGGCTTTATCACTTTGAACAACCTCTCTAGACTCGCTAGGAATAATTGATATGTTTTCTATAGGAGGAGAAGATTATTCAAACAAGGGCAGGAAAGTACTATCTTCAACAATATACTTAAAGATGCTCTCTAAATCTTCTGACACAGGTTTTGTTGGACATTTTTCTTTTTAAGAGCAGGGGTGGATGAGCTATCTTGTTCACATATTGATTTTGATTTAATTGATTTCTCCAGCTTTTCACCATCACCCATAGATTGTGAATTGGCGCTAGAAGACTTGATGACTATCCTCGCCGATGATGTACCTCTAGGGACTACTTGGCTAGATCCTTGCTCATTTTTCTGGGACGATTTTGGTTCATGAACAGAACCAACAACCCTACGCCATTTTCCCTCCAACCAATCCTGAGTCCTTTTGAGTATTGGTTCGGCCCATTTACTCATATATAAAACTTCATCTTTATCCTAGTCAACTCTGGGATGCGATTTATCAGGAAAATTCTCATATTTAGGATCAAGAACCATCGAATCTTTGAACACATTTTTAGGAATTTGGAAAGAGAGACCAAAAATTTGTATCTACTGAAGGGTTAATCTCATATGGTCCCTTCTGAAAACTTCATTTTCATTAGCACAATCTTCCCAGAAATCTTCAATTGAAGGTTGGTGTTGATACAAGCTGAAGGCATGTAGATTTTTTCTCACAAAGCCCTTGCTGTCAAAATTAGTTTTTACAAACAAGTACTAGAGATTGTATTCTTTGAGAATCCTTTCAACATTCTTAGCCATCTGATTAATTTTTCAAGATAAAGGAGTAACTAACGGGAAGGTATACCCTCGCTTTCCTATATTCATGTATTTATATTTACTATGGCCATTTGTCTGCAGACCTCCAAAAATACCAATAAATCCTCAGGGTACTTAGGCAATTCAAGTGGAGCCTTCTCGTAACCTCCAATTCTCAAATAAGAAAATCTATCAAATTAGATATAAAAACTTCCAAACTTCAACACCAGAGATTTTGATCCAGGGGAAAAACGCATTTCAAGGTTTCCATCCAACTTTCTCACAGCTTCCATTAAAAAGGCATCATTAACAAGACAATATTCTCCCATCCCAACCTGCCTGGTAAATTGTGGATAACACTTATACACAAGCATGCCAGGACTTGGTGGTACTTGTGGTTTCAACCCTAGCCAATAAGCTCTTTGACTAGCAATGATATATATCAAACAAGAACACAGATGAAAGGTAGTAGTCTTCTAAAAGTTAACTAATTGCTCATGCAAGTGAAATCAAATTCTCTCGGCCCAATCAATAAACACATTATCATCACAGATAACTAAAATGAACTAACACATCCAGTCTTCAAATAATTCAACTTGTGCATTCTCAATGATACGATGAAGTAAAGCAATAACATCAACAATTTTTGCTTTAAAATGTGTCCTCTTAAGTTTATTGGGCAATTGAGACTTACCTTTCTTCTTTGATTTTAACCACCCTTTGGCCATATAATTTTTACACCAAGTTTCATTAGTCCTAAAATATTCGTTAGCTATTACAATAGACATCTCCTTTACGGGTGCCTTCTATGGAATTCCCAATGCTTGAGAAACGACCTCGGGAAATTTTTTAGCTACAATAGTTCCATTCACGGCCTTGATTTCTTGGGTTTTAGGAATGTACCTTCTCGCACATGCAACAATTAGGTCAATGCTTAGCACTGCTTCTGGAAAACCTTCGGCCTGAGCTAGTCCACTTTTGAACACCTTCACATCTACAACAAATTTTGCTTTATTGTCTAGACGTGCCCAAAATTCTTCCAATTTAAAAAGTCCTAGCTTCATATCCCTCACATCGAGCCAGCAATTTTCAATTTCAGACTGCATGATCTCACTATGCCTAATGAGATGCTTGAATTCCTGAAGAAGTAACAGTAGCAGGTAGAAGTACATTTGAGGCTTTAACAAATAAGTTCTCACCACCTTCAATCCATATAAAATGACAAGACGTGCAATCAATGTGGACTAAAACGAGAATGCTGGCTAAATATCTGAGTAAAACTTGGCCACCCACGTATGTTGTTATTTTTTTTAGGATGTACTTTAAATGTGGCATTCAATTTCATACCTCAAAAAGATAGCCTTTAAATATGCATGCTTTTGGAAATTCCTGAAAAGACAACTCAAGTTAATTTATTCTGTACATAGTGTTCAATGAGATGTTAGACGACGACGCCTTTGAAAGGCAGGATAAGTCCATCATGTTCGTGGTCACTAAAACTTGGAACCTCAAACCAAAGTCTGAGGTTTCAATGTTTTTGAAACCTCTAACCCATCGACTAAATCCACACACCGTAACTCAAAGGTTACATATGCATGAACTTAAGTTACTCAACAAAGTGAACCAAGTTGGGGAATCGGGTAGTTATGAAAATTTAGAACTCCGCAACAATGTGACATGTCAAATGGTTAGAAAACTCGGACGCATAGCGACTAAAATTTCTTTGCTCCCTTGAGTCTACAACGATACATCAAATGTTCTATCGAACCATTGAGTAATTTATGATATAAATAATAAACATGTGTTTTAAAGTTTTTTAATTTTTAACCATTAATGCACTTAGATTATCAAGGCCTTTATAAAATGAATTACAATGTCACATTCATAGCACAACCATTAATAGCACAGTAACACTTAACATTACAAAGGACTTAATAAAAGGAATTACAATGTCAAATTAATAGCACAACCATTTACTTTATTACAATTGAATTACAATGTCACATTATTACATAGTACAAATACAAATGTAAGTTCAAGCGTCAAGCTTCTGATGGATCACTGGTGAAAATGTAAATGTAATACATGTGTGTCTGAAAATAAATGGGACTTGTTGGGTCAACCATGTGCTCTGAATTTCATTTTTTGGTAAAACCTAACAAGAATGACAACTTCTGGGATCAGCCATGGCTTTGAAAATAAATGCATGGGGAAAGGCGGGCTAATCAAACCGAGGAAATGGGAGTTGTGAAGATACAAAATGTACTTCACCCCTTTGAAAATCAAAGTCATGCAAAAGATGAGGGGTTGTAAAACTACTCCCATCTTCTACTTGCAGCTTCCATGCACTGGGATAGCACTTGTCTCCATCAGAGCTCCTCATCTTGGCTCAAAACCTGTCTGAGAAGTCAGGTGAACCAAATGAATTTCTTTCCAATTCCACCCATTCTGAACTTGAAGGAAATTGGTCTTTTACTCTACAACTACATAACTGCAGGCAGGAGAATTTAGAGTATCCCCAATAATGCCACATCATCTTCTTCCTAAATCCTATTCCTTATTAACCCTACAAAATGAAAACCCTTATGACAATTCAAACATTGCACTCAAATTATCAATAGTAAAGCCTTTAGCCTTCAACGAATGATTTCCATTTTTAGTTGTGCTCACTATCCTTAATTTTGGGCAACAGTTCCGCTAGTAGTGCCACTACCAGCCTAGTCCTCGTGTACACCTCACACGTGTCACATGTGAGGTTAGTATAATCATGATTCATGAATCATAATCACGATTCACACAAACCAAAAAACATACTTAAATTTTAATCGATTCGTGTAATTTAAGCCTTATAGTTATTTAAATATTTAATTTGATTGACGTCTAGACTCTGATAGGCTGACAATTGTCAAAATCGCCAGTGCCCCTCAAAGTTCAAACGATATGAAATCATTACAAATCTTGTTTCACTAGCCATTTAGTCCTGCATTGGCAGCAAATTCTAAACCGTTGATCATTGTAAATCTAACGGTTAAAGGGTGATTCCAGAGGTTTAAGTTCGCAAGACTAACACTCTGTGCATTTCATTCTCGAATGTAACTGTACAACCATACATCAAATGTTCATCGAATGGTTGAGTAATTTATGAATTATGATATAAATAATAAACATGTGTTTTAAAGTTGTTTTAAACGTTAATGCGCTAGGATTGACATCAAGGCCAAGGGGTCGGTAACTTGACATTGCAAAGGACTTAATAAAATGAATAATGATACCAGGAACTGGGGGAGAAGGTCAATGACATATTAGAAATCAACAACATTTTAATTTTTGGTAAACCCTAACAAGAATGACAAATTTCAACTTTTAGTGTTTATAATGTTTTTTTGTCAATTTGATGGCAATTTTCTTTTTTCATTTGTATTGCTTTATGTTTTACTCTTAAATATGCATGCAATTTTATTTTTTTTGCTAGGTAAAACACTACTAGGGGCAGCACCTTGTATTGATTATCAAAAAAGGATTACATGAGTTTCCATTTTTCAAAAAACCACCATGAAGGCCTTTTCTGTCAAGTGACCTTCCCTAATCAACTAGCCCACCCAGAATCCAGATTCCCTGTTCAAAACTAAAAGATTGAGAATTTCAATTAAATACAATGTAATACGTCGAGGCATTGAAAAGAGAGAAATGAGCCTTGATCTCACCATGTGTCCGCATATAATGGTTATAGTGTTATTCCAGAGGTTTCAATTTGCAAGTCTACTGCTTTAGAGATTTACTTTCAGAATGCAACTACAGTCGTCCATCAAAACTTCATCGAATGGTCGTGGACCTCGTGGTTATATTGATTTTCGTTTACATCCTTTGTGTAAAACATTCTTAAGTTTTTAAGCCTTGGTCCTACGTTCTTCATAGGAGGTCCCTCTTTTAAAACAAACTTTTTGCACATGCATATTTCTGCCACATAAGTTATTCTATCGTTCATTGCCAAAATCCAACCCATCGGGTTCATTTGAATCGAACGATTCTAGTGTAATTTTGAAGGTTTCAATTCACAAATCTACTGCTTGAGAGATATACTTCCAGAATGCAACTATAGCCGTCCATCGAAAATTCATCGAACATTAGTGGTCCATAATGTCGTGTGGTCACTGAAACTTGGAACCTTAGAACCAAAGTATGAAGTTTTGAAGTTTTCAAAACTTCCAACCCACCGACTACATAGATGACCAAGAAAGATTGCAACTAAGGTTAGGAAAAAAACCAAAACTTGATTGCCCCTAGTAAGGTGTGAGACCAATTTATTAGGTGCAAAGGGGTAGCAGTGAATGCAAAGGATGATTGCCCATTCATTTAAATTTTGTGATGGTTTGTTCATTTAAATTCCTTCCCCTTTAAATTTATCAATAGAACATACGTACGTCCAGCGCCGGCAAAAAACCTTCATAAATGCTTCACTTTTTACGGAAACTTTTGTGCCTCCTTCACTTACTAAACAATGTTTAATTTTCCAATGTTTTTTTCTTAATCATTTGAAAATAGGTTTAATTCTCCAATAAATTTTATTTTTTAGTTTGAAAAAAAGTTTTAATCGCCAACAAAATTATTTTTTTGGTTTGAAAACAGGTTTAATTCACCAATTGAAATATTTTATTGGTTTGAAAATAGATTTTAATCGCCAATGGACAAATTTTAGTGGTCTTAAAAAATTTGCATTTCGCCAAGATTTTCCACAGACTTCTAATGATTAGAAAAGATTCGCCAATGGACATTTTTTTTTTCTTCACGAAAAACGAAAAAATTCACCACTAAAATTAATATTTTTATCGGGAAGTATACAAGATTCGCCAGGATTTTACACCTTCGCCGAGGGGGGGTTTCTTAAATTTTCCGTGATCGTGGGAATGTGTTAGTTGGATGCATGTATATGTTCAATCCTCCAGGTGCGAGGGGAAGTATCACTCAGGAGAAGATCTTGGTCGAGTAATTAGTAATGTAACCTAACTGAGCTTATGCACACTCACAGTAGAATGGTTGATTCAAGTTATTAAATTGGGAATTGGTAAGTCGTCCATAGTATG
Organism: Sequoia sempervirens; assembly: GCA_007258455.2. Taxonomy (NCBI): domain Eukaryota; kingdom Viridiplantae; phylum Streptophyta; class Pinopsida; order Cupressales; family Cupressaceae; genus Sequoia; species Sequoia sempervirens. The sequence goes on from VDFB02000020.1 coordinate 35,467,335, forward strand.
AGAGTTTACATTAGTAAGGGTCTTGATTACTGTTGAATGCATGCTTGGGTGATGTTTATCTATTTAGAGCTTATGAGCTCTTTCTTATATTACTATGCTTTAATTGATGAGGGGAACACATGTGGAATGTATGTATATGAATGTCAAATGATAGACCATATGCATGAAGGAACATGTACATAAGAGTACATAGGTAGACGTACCTATACACGCTTATGAACGGGTTGCTTATGAGCATGGTGCTATCAAATGGAAAAAATGACATGTAAGTATATATGTGTAAATACATTGCATGTATATCTCCTATCAATAAGATAGTAATTGTGTATGTACTTGATTGTGCAATCGAATGTATATATATATACAAGATATATACGTATATCCATATGTATACATGTGTCGATACATATGCATGTTTGACAAACATAAATGTCTATACAGATGTATCAACATATGTATACACACATATACATATACATATATATATATATATATATGTGTGTGTGTATGTGCGTATGTATGTATAAGCTTAAAATTGCACCCCTTGCAATTTCACATACATCCTTGTGTCCACTCCCTTAGCATCATGAGTAGGGTCATTTTAGCCCTTGCATCAGCCATTTTCCCCTCTCAAGATGCTCCAACACCTCTTTTTAGCAGCTACCCTTTGTGTTAGCTTTTGATGACCCTAGGGATTTTCCTGTTTGTGTCGTTTTGTAGCATGACGTGTTTGGAAACTAGTGCGCCACACTAGCATCTTGTGATGTTTCAACACTCAAACAACCATTTTTCGAGGATGCTTTCCACTTATCACCTCCTTTGGTCAGTGGTAACGGCTCGAGATGCTTTGTAAACGCTCGAGAAGCTTCCTTTTGCTTCTTTTCTCTCTTTAAAAGATGTCCCTTCACTTCATTTGCAACTCTTCCTCCATTTTCTAGCTCCATTCTTCTAATTCTAGCTTCACTCCAGCTTTGGCTTTAGCCTTCTACACTTCAACTTTTGCTTGCATAGCTTCATATAGCTTGTTGTAGCAGCTTCAAGCTCTCTCAAGCTCCCTTTACAACACTCTTTGCAGCTCTATTTCCCTTGCTTCATGCTTGTGAGCATCTTGGGGATTTCATATCCCTTATCTACTGCATGTTTACTTCATGATATAGGTTCTCCTCCTTGAGCGGGGATTTCTTTTATCACCTCTTTTGTAATGCAGGTTCTCCCCCTTGAGCAAGGTTTGCTTTTATCACTCCTACTTGGTGGTGTGGGTTCTACTCCTGAGTGGGTTTTTCTTTCACCACACGCTTTTTTCATTTATCTCTTTCTCTATCTTCTTGGTTTTCCATGGAGGTGGGAACACCAAAACGGGGGTTTGACCGAGGCGAATCCCTATACAGCCACTACATTCTCTCCAGATATTGCGCATGCAGGTTTTTGAAGATATTCATCTTGTTGGAGGCTCCATCATTTGTGTAGTTATGAGCACTTTCTTTCTCCTCTTTATCTTTATCATTTATCTTGCTTTATTTTCATTTCTATCACTTTCTATCACTTTCTATTACTTTATCGCATTCTGTAATTTCTCAATAATCGAAGTAGAAGTAGTCATTTAGGTATTTTCTATGATAAACTCATTCTTTGGTCTGTAGAAGATGCCAGCACGCCTCTGGGACACCAATGCACCACACTGTCATTTGTTTCCTGCACTGACATCCTTTGGTCGAGAGCTTGTCAATTTGTCTAGAAAATCTCTGTGACCCGCTCTTTTGGATTCCTAAACTCTCGTTGTTGTTCCTGAGGTAGTTTAGGGCAGTTCGCCTTGTGAGGCTTTCTGAATGAAGAAAACTCATGAGTATCGAATCCCCCTCTTCTACATTTTGGTGAACCCAATGTGAAGAGAAAATCTTTCAAAAAACTAGGAATTTATTTACCCCTACTTGGTGGGGTCATAACTTTTGACTCAATTTTTGGAATTCAGAACCATTTGCACCATTGGAAAGGTCTCCTAAAGAACTAGTTCAATCCCTAAAATACCAGTGCCTTCGGCAGTCGAATTTTAGGGACCGACGCAAGTTATGACCTAAAATTCCGCTTCTAAGATCTTTGAAAACACGAATTACTAGAACATAGAAAATATCAAAAAAATTGTAATGAATTTAATATCTTCTTTTATTAGCTCGATATCTAATCTTATTCAAACTATTAATGATGTTCCATTTAATGTGTGTGATGGTGACTTAGCTTTGCCTATGTCACTTGATATCTTTGATCCTTCTCACGAATGTCCTCTTGCTTCAGAGGATATTTTTCACAAGAAGATGAAATCATTGATACTTTCCTTAATATTACTCTACCTTCTATTCATTCCAATGCACTCTCTCTTGGAGATGATGCATTTGTGAATGATGAATCTACCCCTCATTCCAATGCATTCTCTTCTAGAGACATTGCATCTTTGAATGATGAACTTCTTATCTATTCTAATGCACTCTCCTCTAGAGATGATGCATTAGCGAACAATAATTCTCCCTCCACATTTGATCTTGTTTGGATCGACGTTGAGAATATGTATTCAAATAATTTTTTTCTACTAGTTGTGATGATTCTGTAAATGTAGTCTATGTCTTTGCTGCCTCTCAAAGGCCTAAGAGACCAATCATTTACGTGACTCCAGCTAGTCCTTCTCCTAAAATGGTTTGTTCTATTAATGGTGTTTCATTTGATAGTAACTCTCCTGATATTTCTAAGGATCCCTCTTATAGAGCGGTAGTCCATACTTATGAGAATAGAACGAATAAACAACCAAGTCGTCCTTTAGCTCCTAAACCTATGACTAAAGCACCTAGTGATTATGATCTTGTCGAGCAACCTCAGGTTACTCTAGATAAGATCTCATTGTGGGACTTGCTTCAGTCTGCTCTAGTTTATCAAGGTATGCTTTAGGAAGCTTTGCAAAAGATTCTCTTTCCTTCTTCTACTAGGCCAGTAGTTGTTGATGCATTGATGGCATATATTCATGTGGATTCACCAAATATTACATTCTATCTACAGGAATTCCCGCCTCTAGAAGTGCAAAAGCAAGCAGATCCTCTAATGGTCATAGTTAACATTAATAAAATTGGCATTATATGTACTCTCATTGACACCGGTTCGGTGTTGAATGTATGTAGCATTGATTTATTTCCTAAGATTAAAATTGATTCATCTTCTCTTAATGCTTCTTTTGTTGTTATCTGTGGGTTCGATAATGTTGGGCGACAAGCTCTAGGTACTATAGTATTACCTTTGCAATTTGGACCCATTACTATACCCACCCTTGTATATGTTATGGCAGAAAATTTACCTTATAACCTTCCTCTTGGTAGACCGTGGATTCAAGTTATGGGTGCAGTCCCGTCTACCTTGCATAAATCTATTAAGTTCATTTATAGTAGTCGAGTAGTCATAGTTAAGGCTGACCCTAAGGCTATGCACCTATGTGAGATGGCAGTTGTTGGTCGAGCTTCATTTGTGCCTACTCTTATTCCTTCAGTGTCTTCCAATGTGTCGATGTTTACTCCAGCAGTACTTACTACAAAGGATACTCTTGAGATAAATGTCTCTAAGGAAGACCCTTCTAAAGAAAGAAATCCTAAGCCTACCTCTTCTCAAAGGAATGCATGACTTGGTGATGATTGGGGTTCTCTAGACTCTACAGATTCCTTCATTCAGGAATATAAAGTCGAACCAATCCACTTAGACTTTCTGATGGAATCATTCACACCTGCCATCGAAGATGGTCATTCTTCTGTATCGCGGGGTAAGGTGAATGCAAATTGTAATGTTCTTGGTGTTGATCCTCCTAGGGAAGATGATCACACTTATGCTAAGGAGATTAATGTTGGTAATCCTATCAGAAAGGATGATGGTGATCTCGTAGACGAGTATGATCCCATTTTCTGGAATAATACTCTCCATGTAGATCCTCCATTGTCTTTTACCTGCATGCCTTCTTCTTCTTCCTGTGAGAAGTCAAGCTTTTCTCCACAAGAGAAATGGTTGCTTCCTTCTCCTCATCCTTTATCTGAGCAAGAGTGTATTTTGTTGCGGCTTCTAAAATCTTGCTTAATCACTCTTCCTTCTCCTACACACAAGAAATTTCATGAACATGATAAACATTCTTTATGTGCATACCATCGAGTGCTTGGCCATTCCACTAGTGAATGCAAGGCCTTGAAAGAAAAAAAAACAAAAACTTTATGATTTAGGTGCCATCAAAATACCGTTTGACTGATGCACCTGTGTTTTCTTCACATGACAAGTGATATCGAGGTTTACCTCTATCCTGCATGCTCGAATTATCTTTCATGGTTCTCCTCCCCTATATGTTGGGGGCAGTGATAACTTGTTTCAGAGATGTGTGTCCTTCTTAAGGACCCCCTCTCTTCTCTATGCCTTTCGAAAGAAGCGTCCCTTGAGTGGACCCCCCTCTTCCTTTTGAAGGGTTCCTGAGGGATCCCCTTTGAAAGTCTTTATCTCAAATGGATTATTTCGCGTCTAGCTTGGGGGCAGCCTGACTAGACCTATTTCATATCTTCGCATCTAGCTTGGGGGAAGCCTGACTAGACTTGTTTCATATAGTCACATCTAGCTTGGGGGCAGCCTGACTAGACCTATATTTTCTGTGACTGTCCTACGATGCAGCTTGTAGCAGCCACATGATTCTCTAATTTTTCTTCCTCTGCAGGACCGAGAACCTGTAGAGCTCCTTTACATCCTTATTTGGTGATACAGGTTTTCCTCCTCAAGCGGGGATTGCTTTTATCACCTATATTTTGTGATATAGGTTTTCCTCCTCGAGCGGGGATTGCTTTTATCACCTATATTTTGAGATACAGGTTTTCCTCCTCGAGCGGGAATTGCTTTTATCACCTATATTTTGTGATATGGGTTTTCCTCCTTGAGCGGGGATTGCTTTTATCACCTATATTTTGTGATACAGGTTTTCCTCCTCGGGCGGGGATTTCTTTTATCACCTATATTTTGTGATACGGGTTTTCCTCCTTCAGCAGGGATTGTTTTTATCACTCTTGCATTCATTTCATTTTTATCTCTCTTCTCAACTTGCGTATACCGGATTGAAGATCTACATCTTCTTCATCCTGAGCATATGCCCTTCCGCTCTTCATTTTTCTATATGTTATTTCTTAATTCAGGGATGACGCATAGTACTAAGACAACCTTCTACATCGAGGTCTCTTTACTTCGCTAACTCAAATCCCTTAGTTTTTGTGTGCTAACCTTGTTTTCTGGTGCAAGGTTTTTCTTGTCTAATGCATCTATTTTGCAGGTCTTCAGCCTAGGGGCATACTTCTATGGTTTGAAGAGTTGTTTGCTTCCTCTACAATATCCTTTTGGCATATGATGTAATTTATGTTTAGTAGATTTCCTTTAGCGTGCATATTATTGTAGATTCATATGCCCGCTAAAGTGGGGGCAAAATGTATAAGCTTAAAATTGCACCCCTTGTAATTTCACATACATCCTTGCATCCACTTTAGTGTCCACTCCCTTAGCAACTTGAGTAGGGTCATTTTAGCCCTTGCATCAGCCTTTTTCCCCTCTCAGGATCCGCCAACACCCCTTTTTAGAAACTACCCTTGTGTGTTAGCTTTTGACGACCCTGGGGCTTTTCCCATTCGTGTCGTTTTGTAGCGTGACATTTCTGGACACTAGCACACTACAAAAATGTCTACGCTCCGTGCTAGCGTCCTACAACGTTTCAATGCTCAAACAACCATTTTTTAGCATGCTTTCCACTTGTCAACTCCTTTGGTCGGTGGTAACGGATCAAGATGCTTTGTAACCACCCGGGAAGCTTCCTTTTGCTTCTTTTCTCTCTTTAAAAGATGTCTTTTCACTTCATTTGCAACTCTTCCTCCATTTTCTAGCTCCATTCTTCTAATTCCAGCTTCGCTCTAGCTTTGGCTTTAGCCTTCTACACTTCAAGTTTTGCTTGCATAGCTTCATATAGCTTGTTGTAGCAGCTTCAAGCTCTCTCAAGCTCCCTTTACAACACTCTTTGTAGCTCTATTTCCCTTGCTTCATGCTTGTGAGCATCTTGGGGATTTCATATCCCTTAACTACTACATATTTACTTCGTGATATGGGTTCTCCTCCTTGAGCGGGGATTGCTTTTATCACCTCTTTTGTGATACAGGTTCTCCCCCTCAAGCAGGGTTTGATTTTATCACTCCTACTTGGTGGTGCAGATTCTACTCCTGAGCGGGTTTTGCTTTCACCACACGCTTTGTTCATTTCTCTCTTTCTCTATCTTCTTGGCTATCCGTGGAGGTGGGAACACCAAAACGGGGGTTCGACCGAGGCGAATCCCTATACAACCCCAACATTCTCTCCAGATATTATGCATGTAGGTTTTGAAGATATTCATCTTGTTGGAGGCTCCATCATTTGCGTAGTTATGAGCACTTTCTTTCTCCTCTTTATCTTTATCATTTATCTTGCTTTATTTTCATTTCTATCACTTTCTATTACTTTATCGCATTCTATAATTTCTCAATAATCAGAGTAGAAGTAGCCTTTTAGGCATTTTTTGTGATAAACTCGTTCTCTAGTCTGTACGAGACACCAGCACGCCTTTGGGATGCCAGCGCACCGCATTGTCATCTATTTCCTGTGCTGACATCCTTTGGCTGAGAGCTTGTCAGTTTGTCCATAAAATCTATGTGACCCGCTCTTTTGGATTATGAAATTGTCACTGTTGTTTCTGAGGTAGTTTAGGGAAATTTTCCCTGTGAGGCTCTCTGAATGAAGAGAAATCATGAGTAGCGAATCCCCCTCTTCTACAATATATATATATATATACAGTCGATATTATTATTATGTGAATGCCAACTTGATCATATTCATTTATATATCGAATGTATACATACTTGATTGACATGGGATATATATATTAGTGTATGTATGGGATATAGCATTAGTGTTGTTTATTGACATATATATGTATATGTACATATATAAGTATATATCTATATATACATGGTATTAAATAGAGGTTGAATTCTATATATGCTATGCACGCATTATAGGCCGAATAATACATATGATGTTATAAGATAAAGGCCAATTTATATGCAAATTTAAGATGCAACAATAAAGGCCGATATGGAGGTAAACCATAGTCGATATAACATAAATGGCATTGTTGTTTTATAGCAACGAATACATTAAACTTGGAACGCTTATGTTTAAGATGTAAAGTGATGGTATATAAGCTTGTGCCATAAAGTATTATAAACACATTATTATTGGAAATGTATATAGCAAACCACGAGCTGTTCAAAGCGCCATTTATACTCTATCATACTAGAGTGACTCATATTTCCTATGTTGCTCAAAGGAACTATGACCAAGTCGACAAAGTATAGGTGTTGCTTGATAATAAAAGATTATTTCAAAGAATAAAACTGTGCCAAGAGATAAGGAAGTTAGTAGATACATGGTGCCAACTTATGAAAACTCCATTTTTTGTAGAATTCTAATGTGGTTGAAAATCAATTGTCATCATTTGGGCATGTGCACATTTGACTTAGTCTTTTGTTGCTATCAATTAAATGGGTTGATCTATAGTATATTATGATGAGTTTACACTCAGATTACTACCACCTTTTAGCTTAATGTAGTGAGTTGACTTGCATGGAGAGAGAGTTGTCGACTAGCATTCCTTTTCTATAGGTTGTAATGTCTCTATTTTGTTGTATAAATAGAGGGGTAAGTTCTCTCATTTGAATGCATTACTCTGCATACTTATTTTGCAAATTTACTCTACTGCAATATTTTGAGAGTTGTATTATGTGAGAGCTGAGAGATATTTTGTAAGAGCTCATAATTACTTGTGAGAGCATTGAATAATCTTGAGTAAGAGGCTATGGTGAGGAATTGCTTTGGGTTGATAAAGTAAAGCTAGTAAGCTATTGTTGGAAAGTTGTGTGTCAAATCAGTTAATTGGTTAATCATATTACAGGCATGAGGATCTAGTTTTCTCTTATTTGTCTTTATTTATGAAAGATTGAGAATTGAATGCTTTATTTAATTTGTTTGAGATTACTTGCACTAGGAAAACATAGCATTTTCTTTGGAAAAGAAAATGAAGTTGTTTTATATTTTTTTGTGAAAGTGCTTGTATTTACTCCATAATAGGAGGGATTGTCTTTCATATGTATTAATATACTAGATATGATTAAACAATGATAGCTTAAGGGTTATTCATAGCTAAGTTATTTGATTGAATTAGATAGCTTGTAAGTTACACTTGGGATTTGAATTATCCATTGAAGGGAGGGTAACTTGTATTTATGCTTTGTGAGTAGAAATATCATTAAGTTTGTGTGAAAGGGAATAGGATATTTCTGGGGTTAAAGATTAACCACTGGAGGAAATACCTATACATAGATTATAGTGGCCTAAAGTCAAATCTAGCTTGAGTAGTGTATGTGAGTAGGATGACTATCACTCGAAGTACTAAGTGAGAACACTTTGGCCAAAGTAGTGTGATTGCCTTTGGCTCCACTATTAATTCACCGTGATCCAATAATGCATGCTAGTTCCGGATTGTAGGGTTTACAATTTCTAGTCATGTAGGACACAACACTAAGCTCAGAATGGTTGTTGTTACAAGGTTACTCCACCAATCTCTTCGTTGAAGGGTAGGGCCATCTATCCTATGATAGATGTGTGGGGGACTTCATATGAGTTCATGGTTGGTGGAAAAGAGCTTGAGTGATGCTTCTCCTCCTCAGCAGGTGACCAAGATTTGAAAGGAGGTTTCTAGACCATCTATATCTATTGCTTTGAAGCTCAGTTGAGCTATGTATGTACTTTGTACACAATCTTGGAAATATTGTATTATGTGGAATATTATATTGGAATGGAAGTAATGTTGATTATTGTTATGACATCTATGTTCATTTGTTCTCTATAAATAAAAGTATTTTTTTATGGCAATGGTTAAGTTACATAGTTTATTTATTTGAAAGTGAAAACTTACGAAATTTTACTTCAGTGAACGATTGGTGTGTTACAGTCCTCAAGCAATCGCAAGCCATGCACTGGTTGATTCTGAATAAAACTCAATATGATTCCAAGATCCCAAATAAATCTAAGGAATCTTTATCTCCCCCAACTGGGAACATTGTTTTGTTGGGTGTCTGCAAATGTCATCTCCTGAAGTTCCCTTGTAAAAAGAGTAACCAATCTCAACAAGATCTCAATCAACTCCTTGGAGAATTGCTCCCCACAATCAACACCTTGTGGTATCCTACAGGTAAAGTTAAAAAAATTAGTGCTAACTTCCTCATTATCAACTTCCTGTACTTTATCATCAAAGAGATAATTGAAAATTAATCCACGGCCCCAATCATAAGTACAAGTGAATGGATTAGAGAAATAGTTGATTGGTGCTTGTACACTTCCCTCACACTAATCCTACCTGCTCAACCTCAACAACTCCTTCCTCTTAGGCCACAAATCAATCCTACTAAGGGGATGAGTGGACTAAAGACATGTATATTTGGGTGTGTGCAAGAAGTTGAGTCCACTTTTTAGCCAAAAAGTGGAAGTTTTTTCCTTGATTTTCAAAATTTTTCATAATTGACCTAAAAATTTGAAGCACTTAAAGATTGAATCTTAAAAACAATCAAGAATATGAAATGTAGTACTCGAAGTCTAATTTCCAAATATGTAATTTAATTTAATACCCAGATGATACAAATTGATTTTCAATAGGCATGTCTAAAAACCACTATTTAAAAGTCACTTTTTTTTACCATACCATGCACATGTACGTCATCCATATTTTGACCTGAATAATTATATTATTTTAATCCTTTTGGGAAATTATCTCTATCACATTGAATAATGTGCACAATATTTTTATGTATTTTTTTGAATTATTATTTTTGTTAATTGTTGTAATTATTGTTTTGAAAATCCCTCATGTACATCACACATGAGATGGCCTAAAATTATCATTTTTTTATTTTTATTTTTTTCAAATTGAAAAGAATTGTTTGAATATTGTGCACATATAATTTATTTTTCAAAAAAATATTTTAATAAAAAAGTTATTAAAATAATTTTAAAAACCTAATATTTCAAGTTTATGGACTAGTTTCATAAAAAAGTATTTGAAAAATAGAAAAAATAATCCAATTGTAATATATATATATATACTCATCTAAACTGGGTTTTAATTTCATAAAATAATACTGAAAAAAACCTGTCAGCCACATATTGACATAATTAGTTCTTTCTCTCCACATTGCCACGACCTTGGACTTGTAGGTCCAAGGCTAAGGGTTGGGTTACCATGCCTTTTCTAAGCCTAAATCCAAATGGAAAACATGGATTGTGATTTTCAATCCTTTTGGAATGAGTACCCACTTTAAAATGGGTACTTATTTTAAAGCTAAAAAATGACATTTCCACTAAAAGTGGACCCAACTTCTTGCACTTACCCATTCACAGCTCTCCAAGTCTGAAATGGTCAACTTGAGGTCTGATTTTTTAAAATTCAGCACCCAAGAAGAGAAACAACAGCTAGAATACTGAAAAACATCAGCCATAATGATACATCTGCTCACATGAATAGCTAGGAAAATGGTGTAGGAGCACCTTGGTAACTGAGTCTAGGAGAAGTTTAGAGAGTCTTGTTTTTGGATTTTTGTTCTAGTGTGATGTAAATAAGGTCTATTAGACCAATTTCAATGTAATAGGGGTCATATAGGGTCTTGTGATAGTGTTTTCCAAAGTTGTTCAAATAATGTAAAAGTTACAATAGCAACTTTGTCAATTTTTGGCTTGTATTGGAATACCAACGATCACCCATTCAAAAATTAGTTTGGGGTCGTTGGAAGTTGAAGGGAACATGTTTAAAAGCCTCTAAGACATTCAATTCAAGGTTGTTGATGAACATTTTAGCAAGCAAACAAAAGAGATACTCTATTTTTGGAGAAATTACTATGTTTTCTTGTGTTTTCATATTTTGTACAGCCCCGTACATCAACATAATGTTCTAAATTTCATGTGAAGGGTTGGTGCATCGTGTATACTTTCATTTGAATCTAATTTTGTGGGTTTTCATTCATATTTGAGGGAGAACAAGGGATTTTTCTTAAAGTTGTTCTGTAAAGTAGGGTTTCTAGGGTTTTGAAAGAAAATATGAGAAATTAGGCCATTCCACCATAGGAAAAATCTGTAAATTGGTGGAATGGACCTTTTAGGAGTTTTTTTTATGTTTTTGGTAGTGGTAGAGGAGGGTGGTGAAGTTTACAGGGGTTTTGCTCGAGCCCTAGCTTAACATCCCCATGTGTTAACCATAGTTTTGATAGGTAATTGTTAGGACAACAGGATTTTATGGTGATTTAATGAAACCAATTGTTGAATCTGACCCTATGTGACCTAGGAAGATTGTTGGTAAATATTTTTGGCATTTAGGAATTGATTTGAGCACACTTCCTTTGTAAAAGTGGTCTATTTAGGCCTAATTCCAATGTTTCAGGCTTAGTTTGATCATTTTCTTTCAAAACAACCTATTGAACTAGTTTGATATGTTGAAAAACAAGATAATGGGTGTATGAAAGTGTATAGATTTTTTTCCCTTTCAAACCTTCTCTAAAATATATGATGAGAAAAGGGTCAATGGACACTTACTAGCAAGGTGGACAGTTTGTGAAGGAACTATCCCTTAAGATTGTTTGTAGACTTGAAGACCCTATTGGTTTGATTTTTTGAAGCCTAAATCACCTTGCTTTGCATCAGGTGGTATCAAATCTTAGGTTTTAGATCATTTGGAAAGAATATTGGAATTTGGAAGAAGAGAAGTTGCAAGGCAAAGCATAGGAGATGCCTCCTAAAGGTGGTTCAGTTGTTGTTGCTAGGGAGTTAAGAGCCCTAAGAGAGTCTCAAGAAGCTATGGAATCCAGGATGAAAGCACTGGAGAAAAGAGACAAGAGAGATAAGAGTCTTGCAGAGGAGAGCGACCCCTAAGATGAGGAAGAGGGTGAAGGTGAGCACCCCCCATAAGGATCACATGAGCAGATGGATCCTAAAGAAAGGAAGTTTCTACAAGTGCATAAGGCTATGAAAGGAGAGACATAAGATGTGAAGATGGAGCTACTTATGTATGGTGGAAAAATGGATGTTGAAGAGGTGATTGAGTGGATATATGCCTTAGACAACTATTTTGAATTCAAGGAGGTGGCTAAAGACAAGAAGGTCAAGTTTTCCAAAACCAAGTTGAAGGGACCAACATTGACATGGTGGAACTACACCCAAGAGGAGAGAACAAGGAAAGGTAATCCCGAGATTAATACATGGGACAAGATGGTGGAAAAGGTAAAGAGTCATTTCTTGCCTACAAATTATGAGATTCAAGTGTTTAGGAGATTGCAGAATTTAAAACAAAAAGAAATGGATGTGGCATCATATACTGAGGAGTTCCACAAGTTGACCATAAGGTCTGGACATATTGAGAATGAAAAGGAGAAAGTAGCAAGGTATTTGAATGGTTTGAGATCCTCCATTCAAAATGAGATAAGCCTCACTACTCCTAGGACAGTAGAGGAGTGTTTTCAAATGACCACTAAGGCTGAGGAAAAGATAAAGACGAGGCAAGAAAAACAATCAAGAGGCAGAGGAAAGAGTTTTAGGGGCAGAGGAACCTCTAGTGGAAGCGGATCACTAAGAGGTCAAGGTGAACAAAGTGCAAATCAAGAATCAAGTGGTGAATCAAGGGGAAGTTTCAGAGGAAGAATGCCAAATGGCAGAGGTGGGTTCAATGGAAAAGGAAGGGGGTCTAATACCTTCTCTAGAAGGTGTTACAACTGCAATCAATTCAGGCATCCTACATGGAAGTGCCCGTATAAACCAAGTGCAAGTTCTCATGGTGGAGAGAGGAGGACTCAACTAGTGCAAGAGGAGGATGAATAAAGTATAAATTCACCTTCCCTACATGTTGCTCCAGAGGTAGGAGAGTCCTTAATGATCAAAAGGACATTAATTAAGGTGCCAACCATCAAGGAACCCCCTCAAAGAAAGGCCTTGTTTCAGACAACATGCAAATCTCAGGGAAAGGTATGTAAAGTGATAGTTGATTCTGGATCAACTGATAATATAGTGCCACTAGAGATGGTAGAAAAACTTAAAATGAAAAGGAACCCTCATCCAACACCCTACAAGATCTTATGGATCAATAAGGGGCAACAAGTGCTTGTAAATGAGCAGGTTTGGGTGGAGTTTAACATTGGTGCCTATAAAGATAAAATCCTATGTGACATTGTTCATATGGATGTATGCCACCTACTCCTTGGAAGGCCTTGGAAATTTGATAGGAAGGCCAAGCATGATGGGCACAAGAATGTGTATGTCATTGAGAAAGATGGAGTGTCTTACACTGTCACACCTCTGCAAGAAGATGATGATGTTGTTCATGAAGGACCAAGTGTGATGGCAGTCAAGGAGAAGGAGTTTTTGAAAGATCTAGAGGAGGAAAACATAGGTTATGCCATTGTTGGTAAGCCTATTTCTAATGCAGCAACAATAGATCAAGAAGAGATACCTAAGGAGGTGCAGGACTTGTTAGAAAAATATGAAGAAATATGAGTGAAGGAGTTACCAAGTTCACTGACTCCCATTAGGGATGTGATTCATCACATTGATCTTATACCGGGTGCAAGTTTTCCTAACAAACCAACATACAAGATGACACCTAAGCAAAATGAGGAGATCAGAAATCAGGTTCAAGATTTGTTGGACAAAGGGCTGATAAGGGAGAGCTTAATCCCTTGTGTTGTGCCAATTGTATTGGAACCTAAAAAAGATGGAGATTGGAGGCTTTGTACTGATAAAAGAGCAATAAATAAGATCACCATTAGGTAAAAATTTCCTATACCCCGGATGGAGGACTTGATGGATAGTTTGGGAGCTGCAAGGTACTTCTCAAAGATTGATTTGAAAAGTGGATATCATCATATTAGAATAAGGGAAGGAGATGAGTGGAAGACCGCCTTTAAGACCAATGAAGGCTTATATGAATGGCTAGTGATGCCATTTGGGTTATCAAATGCCCCAAGTACATTCATGAGGCTGATGAATGAGGTTCTAAAGAACTTCATAGGAAAAAATTTTGTGGTATACTTGGATGGAATCCTTGTGTATAGTAAAACAAAAGAGGATAATTTGGAGCACCTAGATAAGGTATTGAATAGACTCAATGAGGATAAATTAATGATCAACCTCAAGAAGTGTGAGATTATGAAGAATGAACTTGTATACCTTAGATTTGTGATTTAAGAAGGGACATTGAAGATGGACCCCACAAAGGTAGAGGCCATACTCTGTTGGCCAACACCTACATCAGTTGGAGAAGTCGAGAGCTTCCATGGATTGGATAGCTTCTATAGAAAGTTCATCAAGAATTTTAGTCACATTTGTGCACCAATACTTGATACCATCAAAGGTGAGAAGAGGCATAAATTTCAATGGAAAACTAGGGTAGATAAGAGCTTTGAGTACTTGAAGACAAGAGTGGCACAACAGCCTATTCTTACACTCCCTGACTTTGGAAAGGTGTTTACTGTGGAATGTGATGCAAGTGGGTCTGCCATAGGTGTAGTTTTGAGTCAAGAGGGGAAACTGGTTGCCTTTTTCAGTGAGAAACTAAATGATGCCAAAAGGAAGTATTCCTCATATGACCTTGAGCTCTATTCCATGGTACATTCTCTCAAGAAATGGAGACATTATCTCTTACCAAAGGAGTTTGTTGTCTTTACAAATAATCATGCATTAAGCTTCTTGAATAGCCAAGGCAAGTTGAGTCATAAGCACATGAAATGGATGGAGTATTTGCAGGCCTACACATTTACAATCAAGCACAAGAAAGGACAAGCAAATATTTATGTTGATGCCTTTAGTAGGAGATCTATGATGGTGCAAGAGATACAACTCCAAAGTGTGGGGATAGATGCACTAAAAGATATGTATGAGCATGATGATGATTTTAAAGATGCATTTGTTGTTTGCAGTTAGTCTCAAGATGCTTTTCAAAATGAGTATTTTGATTTTGTGTTACAAGATGGTTTTCTATTCAAGGGGGCTCAGTTGTGTGTGCCTAAGTGTTCTATGAGGGAAAACTTAATAAGAGAGAAGCATTGTGATAGTTTGAGTGGGGATTTTGGGTTTGATAAAACTTTAGAGCACGTTAAGAGATTTTATCATTGGCCAAGGATGAATGTGTATGTTAAGAAGTTTGTAGAGAGTTGTGGGATATGTCAAAGAGCCAAAGGATCAAGCTCCAATGCAGGTTTATACCAACCTTTTCCTATACCTAACCGCCCATGGGATTCAATAAGCATGGAATTTTTTTTGGGTCTGCCTAAGACACAAAGGGGGTATGGCAGTATTTATGTTGTTGTGGATAGGTTCAGCAAGATGGCCCATTTCATTGCTTGCAAGTGTACAAATGATGCATCTCACATAGCTAGTTTGTTTTTCAAGGAGATTGTAAGGATTCATGGATTGCCTTTGACCATTGTGTCTAATAGAGATTCCAAATTCATAGGTCACTTTTGGAGGACCTTGTGGAAAAATCTAGGAACCAATCTGTAATTCAGTTCAACCTACCATCCGCAAACAGATGGAAAAATTGAGGTTGTAAATAGGTCACTTGGGAACTTGTTAAGGTGTCTTACAAAGGAACATGGTCAGTCATGGGATCTCATACTCCCTCAAGTAGAATATGCATACAATGATTCCATCAACTGGAGCATAGGAAGGAGTCCATAGTATATGGGATGAGTCCAAGAGGGATATATGAAATTAGATATTTGAGGGATATGTAGAGAAGAAGTGCAGCAAGGGAGGAATTTGCAATAGTAATGAAGGACATACATGAGTAGGTCAAGGAGAACATGAAGAAGAGTGTGGAGAAATATAAGAAGAGTGCAAATTTGAAAAGGAAGGATGTTAAGTTCAAGGTTGGAGACATGGTGCTTGCACATCTCAGGAAAGAGAGGTTACCTAAAGGCAAATATACCAAGCTAATGATGACAAATATTGGTCCTTGTATAGTAGTGCATAAGTCTGGGCAAAATGCTTATGAGATAGAACTCCCTCCTAGAGTTGTTATCTCACCTATATTTAATGTTGTTGATATTTATCCCTTTTAAGGGTACTATGGATGTGGGTGATGATGTAGGTGCTGCAAGAGTTGACGATGATGAGTGGGTTAAAGACCTACCACCCAGCCAACCAATGAAGCTTGAGAGCATACTGGATACAAGGGAGATCAAGAGGCCTAGGAAGAAAGTGTACAATGAATACTTGGTCAAATGGCATGGACTACCAAATGAAGATGCTCAATGGATGACTGAGGATGATATAAAGTGGCACAAAGTTTCTGTTCAAGAACTCCTTTCATCAGGAGGATGAAATCTTTTCCATCTCAGTTGTATGGTGTAGGAGCACCTTGGTAATTGAGTCTAGGAGAAGTTTAGAGAGTATTTTTTTTGGATTTTTGTTCTAGTTTGATGTAAATAAGGTCTATTAGACCAATCTCAATGTAATAGGGGTCATATAGGATCTAGTGATAGTGTTTTGCAAAGTTGTTCAAATAATGTAAAACTTGCAATGGCATCTTTGTCAATTTTTGGCTTGTATTGGAATACCAACGGTCACCCATTCAAAAATCAGTTGGGGGCCATTGGAATTTGAAGGGAACATGCTTAAAATCCTCTAAGACATTTGAGGCAAGGTTGTTGATGAACATTTTGGTGAGAAAACAAAGGAGATACTCTATTTTTGGAGAAATTATTGTGTTTTCTTGTGTTTTTAGATTCTATATGGCCCTGTACATCAACATAATGTTCTAAATTTCATGTGAAGGGCTGGTGCATCGTGTATACTTTCATTTGAATCTAATTTTGTGGGTTTTCATTTAGATTTGAGGGAGAACAAGGGATTTTTCTTAAAGTTGTTTTGTAAAGTAGGGTTTCTAGGGTTTTGAAAGAAAACATGAGAAATTAGGCCATTCCACCATAGGAAAAATTTGTAAATTGGTGGAATGGACCTTTTAGGAGTGTTTTTTAATGTTTTTGGTAGTGGTAGAGCAGGGTGGTGAATTTTGTAGGGGTTTTACTCGAGTCCTAGCTTAACATCCCCATGTGTTAACCGTAGTTTTTATAGGGTGGTGAATTTTAGGAGTGTTAGGACAACAGGATTTTATGGTGATTTGATGAAACCAATTGTTGAATCTAACCCTATGTGACCTAAGAATATTGTTGGTAAAGAGTTTTTGGGTTTAGGAATTTATTTGAGCACACTTCCTTTGTAAAAGTGGCCTATTTAGGCCTAATTCCAATTTTGCAGGCTTAGTTTGATCAGTTTCTTTGAAAACAACCTATTGAACCAGTTTGATATGTTGAAAAACAAGATAATGGGTGCCTAAAAGTGTATAGGTTTTGTCCCTTTCAAACCTTCTCTAAAATATATGATGAGAAAAGGGTCGATGGACACCTACTAGCAAGGTGGACAGTTTGTGAAGGAACTATCCCAAGTAAGATTGTTTGCAGACTTGAAGACCATGTTGGTTTGATTTGCTGAAGTCTAAACCACCTTGCTCTATATTAGAAATTCCTCTCAAGTGTCACCAACTCACCATAGATCCAAAATTTTCTCATAATCTCTCTCCAATCCATTGGTTGAGAAATCAATGGAATCATAAGCTAGCTGCAAGGAGAAGTAACAAAAACAAATTTTCCATGCATACAATCTTGTGCATGAAAAAACTCTCCAATCCATTTGTAGATGAGAAATTAAAATCACAAA
Organism: Sequoia sempervirens; assembly: GCA_007258455.2. Lineage (NCBI taxonomy): Eukaryota > Viridiplantae > Streptophyta > Pinopsida > Cupressales > Cupressaceae > Sequoia > Sequoia sempervirens. The sequence continues at coordinate 35,485,209 of VDFB02000020.1, forward strand.
ATGGATACGCAACCAAGAACGATCTCTAGCATATTGGGAAAGGTACACATCACAACCCCATGTATCATTCATAAAATCTTGCTTACAATGGAAATTTGTGACTTCTTAGGTAATCGCTTGCAACCCATCCATGAAAGAATCATCAACTATGGAGCATGGAGCAATCGTTATCTTCAAACCCAACCCCCCAAAAGGATTAGTATAAGATAAAACATCGCTCAACCCAAAGGATGGATTGAAAAACATATCTATAAATATCATGTTTTGGTCCTTCTTTCTCCCACGCTTCATAGGTAACAAGCCTAAAAATTTCCTTTCCTTGTTGTTGTAATGAAACTTTCAACAACTATCAAACTATGTTTGGACAACACCTTGATGTCAAAGATGTTCAAATCACCATGATCCAACACTTCCCATGTGGAAACTTCATCCTCAACCCCACTTATGCATTCACTATCAAGCAACCTTGGAAGGTTACTAATCAAAAATTTTGTCACATCCTCATGGTTTGACATCCAATCATCAATAAGATAGAAACCACACTCTATCTCATGCTTGGAAACTTCACCTGATGTTTCATCTTCCATCATGAAGAGTGGATTATCATAAATTGACTCTGCACCCACTTCAAAGAGAGGATTATCAAGAATTTGAAAGTCGTTCCTTTTCTCTTGCTTAACTCCACCTTGCTGATCCAAATCTACACATGCAACTTTTGATTTTCTTTGGAATTCCTCTAAGTCAAACTCATCTTGAAGACTATCAAGCTCATAAATTACTTTCTTGATTTCTTCAGCTCTTTGTTCATTCTCTTGTTCTCTGGAAAGATTGGTACCAGCTAGCTGATCTTCTACCTCCATTAGTGCTATTTGAGTATTCTCTAATATGTCTTTTGTTGAAACAATCTCAAGAGAAAGCTCATCAACCTTCCTATCCCTTTCTATGAATGCACTAATAACCTCCATTGCAAATTCGATGGCATTATCTCGATCTCTAATAAAGTGCAAGTACTCTTTTTTCACTATTTCCAAAGAGTCTTGGATAAGATGAAAGTCTAAAGAAGTAGTTGTTCCCTCAACACCATTCTGCATGAGGATTTCAAGGATCTTGTGAGTGTTGTCCAACTTTGTGGGGACTTGAATCTCCTTCTCATTGGTGACCAAGAGTTGATTCTTTAATTCACATAACTCCCTAGGTCTTTGTTCAACCCAGTGTCTTGGTTCTCCATGTAACAAAGATTTGGAAATATCTTCATTATCATGAGTCATATGATCTTCTAAATCTACTTCCTTATCACTATCAATTTGATCAAAAGTCATGGTAGCTTCCAACTCAAGCAATGAGTCACTACTGAATTTTGATTTAAAATCCTCATCAGGCTCTATTTCCTTATGCTCCTCTACTAGATTCTCTATGAATTTGAACTGATGTTCTTCATGTATAGGAGATTCCCACTCAAAATCTAGATCACCAACACTGGAATAATGAAGATGCTCCCTAATAGGTGTTGTTTTAAAAGTTTTAGTAGCATCAAACTCTTCACTAGTGGTTGCAAGCTTCTCAAATAAATCATTCTAGAGCTTCACCACACAAGCTTCTTTGTTAATGACATCTTCTTCTTCAACAACAATCTCATGGATCACATTGTGTTCTGAGTTTTGAAAATCATCTGGGTCAAAGGGAAATTCAACCCACGTAGGATCCTCATTATGCTTAGGTGCCAACACACCCAAGTCCCATGTACTAAATGGTTGATTGCTTGGCTCAAGGAAAATGTGATCACTATACTCTTCATGATTGGATGACCCTATGAATAAGTCACTCTTCAACTCCCTAGCACTATCATCATGTTAGTCATTCACCTCCATATCTTTCAATATCAAATCAGTCCTAACCAAGCCTCTTTGTTCACCACATACTGGGATTTCTAGGCTACCATCATATGTATGAACAACATCCAACTCAACGTCATCCAAACCACCATTTGATTCCTTGCTAAGACGAGGTAAAGGTGATGAAGCAATGCTAGGTTCCCCTAGAGGAATAACCAACAAACTCATACCTCCTTGAAACTAATTCATCATGGAAGGTTTGACAATTTTTGTGGTGATATCTTCCTCAAACTTCATGTGTTCTTCATTCACAGTATCAATAGGTGACTTTTCTTCAATCTCACAATCATCTTGAAATATCATGTACTCTTCACTTGTAGCTTCATTTTCTTTAAGACTTAGAGTCCTGCCATCAATGCATGTTGACTGATTTTTTCCTTCCTCATGCTTAATTTTTGTTATAAACCACAAACAAGTACTTATTTCTCTGACCCTTCTTCAATGGTAAGTTCTAATTTTTCTTTAATTGTATTTCTAATGTACTTAAACAATCCCATTTTTCCAAGTCTCAATATTACAACACCCAAGAAAGAGTCAAAAGAAACTGTGTTTCTAAACCTGTCAGGCATGATTTGATACTCTTTAAAGAGTTGGGTAGCCTCTTGTTCATAACTCCTCTTGATCTTATCTTTAACCTTGTTGAAATACATTGTCATAACTTTGAATTTTATTGTTCTTCCAACACGTTGGCAGGAACTTTGGCTTTAATACCACTGTAATAACCCACCCTTAATTTTTTCCATAAATTTCACCCATTAGCATTAGCTAAAATGAAAAGATAAGCAACTAAATAAGAAACCCTCCACTTTCTAAGCACCCAAATCCCATAGTGGGAAAGGTGAGAGCATATGGTGAAAATGAGATCTTACAATTACTAGAAAGACGAGCTAACTAGAAATGAACACTTCTCACTTTTTGATCATCCAAATCCCGATGTGGGAAAGGTGAGAGCATACAATGGTTGGATTATCATATTGAAATCCTCTATGCTACCACTTCTTCAGTGGGGTGAGTAAAAATAACCAAGTGTGTGAAAGTAAACATCTACTTGTTCAACAAGAAATACAAGAAAGGAAAATGCACTTGTCAGCAAGCTGACCAACCTCCACTTGTTCAATGGGCATAACAAGAAAGTAAATAAGAACTCGACCACTTATTCAGTGGGAGTAACAAGTAACATAAAGTAAAGCTCGACCACTAATTCAGCAGGAGCAACCACTTGTTCAATGGGGTAAGTATCAAATGCAAATGCAAGAGCATTCACCAATGGTACTACCGATGGTATTACAATGAACTCAACATAATCATATCAGACCATTAGATATTGTTGTTATGAGAGGTTAATGACAAAAATATAAAGAAAACACCCTCCCAAGACGTTACAATGAAGAATGATAACACCCCCTTCAAACTAGAAAAAGTATACCTCAAGATATAGCCACCATAGGTCAATAAAAGGTCATGTAAGTTGATGCAATAGGTTTGATACACTTGGAAAACGGTTTGATATGCACAAACAACAGGTCTGGAACCCCAATCAATAACCTTGAAATGAACATAACTCCTCCAATACTCAACAAAATCTCATCACACCACTTGGAAATGGTGAAGTAAGCCTAGGAAACCAAGGTGAGTTATCAATAAACCCCAATCCAATATGCACAATAGTAAGAAACTCCAAAACACCACCCAAAAATGATGTATGAACTCCTAAGTAGGTCAACCAGATATTAAAAAATCCCACACTCCACTTAAAATCACCAAAATATGCAAGAAGGGGTGCCCAAGCATGGGAAAGATAATAAACCAACAACCACAAATTGCTTTCAACTCCTCTGATCAATATGAACAAAAAGGTGGTTCAACTAGGCATGAACCAACAACACCCAAGCTTGATATTACACACCAAAAATGCCTCCAAAGCTGCAAATCATCACACACACACACCAAAATATATATAGAAGACATCAAAACCAACAAGAATAGAAAGAAATGAGATAGCCATCACCAAAATAAGCCCAACTACAACCCCTAATGTAGAGCTACAACACTGTTCGACTAGGAGATATCTCTCAATCTTGAAATTGAAGTTGACTTAGAGGGATTTCATCCTCAAAGCCCAAGAAGATCACTCTATATTTTAGTAGCACTTTGTTACATCAAATTAGCACAACAAATGAGAGAAAAAGGAGATGTATATATACACATTGCAACCTAGAAGTTTGAAACCCTTTTCCCTCCAAAAAGGGATGCCACATGCAAGGAGTAATATTTTATTTTAATTTTTGCTTAAGTCTCCAAACTTGGCATCCAAACTCATATTCCCCCTTTTAAAACAACTTAAGTTGATCATCCTAGGTGTGGGGGTCAAAAAGTGACTTTATCACATAAGTTATATTTTTCCTTTTAAAAACTCCAAGGACAGTGGATGCAAATACTGCTAAAAATATCAAGACACAACAACTGAAATTGCCACCATTGCTAAAAATGGAAACTTTGTATTGAACTGCTACCAAGACCATTGTTAGAAATAACACTTACTAAAAATAGAATATTTCTAAAAATAGTAAGTGACTCCCATCTCAAAATAAGCACATTCTAAGATGTAGTTGTGACTTACTAAAAATAGTAAGTACTAAAAATAGACACTACTAAAAATAGTAGTAATTTGTTGAAAATGGGGGTAATTATGTAGCTTTAAGTAAATCTCTGTTAATTGAAACATATCTCTCCATCAATTTATGCAATCAGGATGCATGATTGATCATCCCCACTTAACTGAATGTATCACCTATTATCTGTCATACAACTAGAGTCATTAGTCATGCATTCCAAGTCAACTAAAGTCAACTAGCATTCAACTGAAACTAACTACATGCAACTGAAGATAACTGAACCATAACTGAACTGAACTGAATTGAACTAAATTGAACTAAATTGAACTGAACTTAACTAAATTGAACTGAATTGAACTGAATTGAACTGAACTGAACTGATATTGAACTGAACTGAACTAAACTAAACTGAACTGATACTAAACTGAACTGAACTGAACTTAATTGAATTGAACTAAACTCCATGCATGTAAACATCAATTCCTAACTTCTAGGATCTTTACATGCATTACTGAAGTGGTATCTTTCTCCAAACAATTAGCTTAACTGAAGGTGAGTTCCACCTTCCATTCGGGTGCCCCATGTGCTCCTATTTTGTAGGAGCTCTTCTTGGGCGTCCCCACATGTTCCTATCATTTAGAATTAATTACAAATGTCAAATTTTCATGTTCATTTCATTTGAATTTAATCTATTTCTAATCCTAGTGTTGGGGAACACTTTCCAAGGACTTAGGAGATACATGAAATAATGTTTAGGATTTCAATTAAATGGCATCCTATTCCCAACATTCTCCCACTTGACATTATACATTGCAATTATTCTAAACAAGGAATCATTATTATAAATCAAGTACAAGACTCAAGGCCAATGGTCTTCCTGCACCAACTAATCAGTCCATGCCAACTTGAAATGCAACCTACATAATCATGAAGCTCCAAGCAAATGATTAATACTCAAACCAAGAGAACTTATATGTAGGAACTGGTTTCATATGATAATCTTTAGCATTAATCAAAGTGTCAACTTTCTCAATTAATACCTTCCCACTATCAACCATTTCTCACACAAAGTGATATTGAACATCAACATGCTTAGTACGAGCATGATACATAGGATTTTTGGCTAAACAAATAGCACTCTATCACATTCAAGTTTAACTTACTTGCAATTAAAACCAATACCTTTCCCAAGTCTCTGTAACCAAACTGCCTCTTTGGGGGCATGTGAAACTGCCGAGTGTGCTGAACTCATGCCCAACCAAGGTGTAGGCTTCTTGGTCTTTACTATTGAAAAATATTTTTTTACAAGTAACCATTCCAACATATATCTTTTACCATAAGAGAACTCAAGCCTCACCTATTTCTCCAAGTATCCATGAGGACATGTAACCAACCAATCCATTCCAAACTCCAAATGCAACATAGCACAATGTCAAAGCTCCAATCATGAATCGGGAACATAAACATGACAACATGATCTAACCATCTCCTCCAAGGAGATCACATGCATCATAACACACATAAACATCCTAGTCTCAAGAGAACAAGTACCATGCCAAACTCTAAACGTGTATCAAGAGTAAACCATTACATAATAGCAACCACTCTAAACCAATAAAAAACATATCCCCAATCACATGAAGATAACCTTACCAATGATGCATCCACGTCACTACCAACAACTCGCACTAAACCGTGGTATGAGCTACACATGGCATCATGACTACCATCCTCTTCATGAAGATCACTCTTTAACATCAAGCAAAGAGTCATCACTAACATTTTTACATGAAATGATCAATGCATGATTATCGTCATCCAAGGATTCCTCTGTAGAAGAATCAAAACTCTTTGTCTTTTTCTTACAGTCCTTCTTCACATGTCCTGGTTTCCCATAGTTCCAACACTTTACCTTACTCCATCCTTCGGACTTACCCTTTCCTTCATTGTCTCCCTTAGGTTCCTTTTTCTCAAGCCTACCTCTTACAAAAAAGGAATCTTGGATTTCCGTTTTAGACTTCCTCCTCATCTCCTCTGATAGGAGAGTAGGAATTATATTGCCCATCTTCGGATCTGCACCACTACCACTGATAGCAAAAATTAGATTTTCCCAATATTCTGGTAAAGAACAAAGTAACAAAATGCATTTATCTTCATCTTATATCTTGACATCTACAGATGATAACTGACTTAGAATCAAATTAAAAGCATTAAAATGATTTGCAATAGAATCACCATCTTTCATCTTTAAAGAATACAACTGTCTTTTCAAATACAACTTATTAGTAAGACTTTGGTTTGATAGATATCACCTATTCTCTTCCATAACTTATATGTGGTAGTTTCATCTGAAACATTCAAGAGAATAAAATCAGAAAGACATAATCTTATGGTCCCTCTTTCCTTCTTATCAAGCTTAGCCCAATCCTCATCTGACATTGTTGTAGGTGACTTTGTCTCATTACCAACAACTAACCACTGATCTCTCTCTTCAAGAAGATCCTCGATTTTTAGTTTCCACATCTCATAATTAGATCCATTGAATCTTTCAATATCTAAATGAGAATTAAAACTCATTGTAACAAACTTATTTTCCAAAATCAGCAATAACACAATAGTAAAAGATGTCACTATAGCCAAAAAAACCTTCAAAATTTTAAGAGAAAGGCATCCCAAACTCTACCCCAACCATTAGCTCTGATACCAAATGTTGAAAATGGAGGTAATTATGTAGATTTAAAACTTGTAAAACTATTATATTGTAGGTCTAATTAAGTGTTCTTTGTTACAATTTCTTTGTGGATGATTATTTGTTTAGATTCATTTTACCATTTGTAGAAATAGACAAAAAATTGTAGATGAATAAGACTAGAAGATAGAAGTGACACAACATATATCGTGGAGAAACCCTTTCGGGAAAAAACTCCACCACCAAAATCAATAGTGCTTGTATTATTTAACCTTAGAACAAGATTACAATAATTCTTTATCAATCCTTGCTTGAGATGCTTCTTTTTCCTTCAACAAATCTTCTTCACAACCTGCAATAAACTCTGATTGAAATCTCTTCAACTTGCTGCAATTTATAGACAATAATGAGCCTTGTAAAATCCAAAGATTTTACAATTACAAAGCGCAAAGCTTATGTCACAAAAATTATGCCTATTCTTTGCAAGTAGAGTTCTTCTGTGAAAAACAATGTCAAAACAAGTCTAGGGCATCCAAAACTAAATTCCTAACTCAACGTTGATTACAAAGATATCTTGTAAGCTCCTCCTCAAAGTTGGCGTCCAAGAATGGGCCCACTTAACTCAGCCTTATAAAATATATTCTCATGAAAAAGTGTTAACTCCAAGATGCCAACTTGGGTGCCCAAGGTGGGTCCAAGTCAATCTTTGTTAACTGAAACATATCTCTCCATCAATTCATGCAAACAGAATGCATGATTGATCATCCCCACTTAATTAAATGTATCACCTTTTATTGTCATGCAACTCAAGTCATTAGTCATGCATTCCAAGTCAACTGAAGTCAACTAGCATTCAACTGAAACTAACTACATGCAACTGAAGATAACAGAACCATAACTGAACTGAACTGAGCTGAACTGATACTGAACTGATACTGAACTGATACTGAACTAAACTGAATTGAATTTAACTCCATGCATGTAAACATGAATTGCTAACGTCTAGGATCTTTACATGCATTAGTGAAGTGTTATCTTTCTCCAAACAATTAACTTAACTCAAGGTGAGTTCCACCTTCCATGTGGGTGCCCCATGTGCTCCTATTTTGTAGGAGATCTTCTTGGGCATCCCCACATGTTCCTATCATTTAGAATTAATTACAAATGTCAATTTTTCAAGTTCATTTCATTCGAATTTAATCTATTTCTAATCCTAGTGTTGGGGAACACTTTCCAAGGACTTAGGAGATACATGAAATAATGTTTAGGATTTCAATTAAATGGCATCCTATTCCCAACATAATTGTCCACCAAGGATCTCAAAAAACCCAAAAAAGCCCTCTGGCAAACTCCTACAACAACCTCCTGAAAAGCTGACGAGAAACCTCCAAGAAGTTGTAAACCATAAAAATGTCTTCAAGTACCCTACGGGACTCCGGAAATAGGCCATTGACTAGTGAAAAGTATAGGGCTAAAAAGGGGACATTACATTCTTGTACTATTATTTGTACTAAATTATTATAAGAAAATTCATCTTGCAATGAGATTAAATCCCAGTTTCCCATCTTTTCACTTGATAAACATCTTAAGTTTCCCAAACCATATTCATAGCTTTTGTGTATCCATCTATTTATAGAAAAATGTTGAATTAAAATTTAAATTAGTATCTAATTTCTTTCATAATTTCCTCTAAAAATGACCAAAAAACTTCACATTTCCTATCTAATACAATACTCTTAGGTAATCCATACAATATGACCATTTCTCTTGTAAATAAATCAGTTGTGTATTGTATCATTAATTTTTCTTACAAGAAATAAATGTGGCATCTTAGAAAATATATCGACAAGGAAAAAAGTAGGATCATAAACCCTATATCCTTGGTAATCCTAACACAAAATTAATGCTAATATGTTACCAAGATTTCTTCAAAATCAATAATGTTTTATATAATCCAGTATTTTTTACTACTACCTTTAACAACTTGACAAATTTTATAATTTTGTATATACATTTTCACATTCTTGCATATTTTTAGGAAAAAAATAAAGTTCACTTACCAATTCCATTGTTTTGTCAATCCCATTTTTTTTTATTAATCCACTCCTATACTTGTCTTTGATCAAAATTTCCTCATTGAACTCTTGTAATAGATAAATAATTTTCTTTGAACAACAAATCTCCTTCATAGGGGAAAAATAGAATAGATTTAGAGAAGATGTATGTGGTTTGGAACTGAAGAGAAAAATAGTCTGTCTCTGGGTAGTTAGGAGAAAGTGTGCACTCCAAAAAGTGTTGGAGGGTTGGGGATAAGGAGAATCAAATTGCTTAACAAAACCCTAATTGCTAAGGTGGGATGGAACCTTTTGGAAGGGTCTAAGGATTGCGTGAATATTTTCCAAGCTAAGTATTTGAAGAATATAAATCTTGGTTGCTTCCTCTCTATGACTGATTTTCCCTGTGGGTCTGTTCTATGGAACCATCTTATTAAAATTAAAAGTGTGTTGAAATCAAGGGTTAGAAAGAGGATTGGTAATGGTAAAAACACTGATTTCTGGAAAGATCCTTAGATTGAGGCTTCCCCTCTCTCCTCAACTGATGGATTTAATCCCCTTAAACAAAGCTTGACAAAGATATGTGGAAAAAATGTGGCGGACTATGTCAATTGGGAGGTGGAAGAACCTAAATGGAAGGAGTTCAACTTGTTGTTAAGGAGTGTTAACTTGAGAGGTCAGAGACAGATCAATTGGGATCCAATTCTGTTAAGGTTACATAATCTCATAGGGGAGGCGAACTGGTTCTCTATTGAAAGGGAAGATGAATGGTGTGGAAGGGGAGCTCTTTAGGCTATTTCTCTATTAAACATGCTTATGATGAATTGGTTAAACCCCTAATTGACACTAGATACCATCACTGGGATAAAGTGTGGATTAAAAACCTGGTGCCAAAAATCAACTATTTATGGTGGGTTGCTTCACATGGAAGAATTCTAACTATTGATAACATGGTTAGGAGAGGGTTTCAACTTGTTAATTGATGCATCCTTTGCAAGCAGGATGAAGAGTCTATTATGCACCTTTTATTTCACTGTCAATTTTCTAGAGAAGTGTGGTCATTCTTCCTTCCTTTTATGTTCACTGACTGGGTGTTTCCCCACTATATGAAGTCTTTTGTTGAAAGCTAGTCTAATTTCCCTTTCTCCCATAAGGTAATTGTGGATCTCTGGAACCAAATTCCCCCCTTATTAACCTAGGGAATATGGAAGGAAAGAAATAATAGGATCTTCAGGGAAGTTGAGAGAAGAAGCTATGAGGTTTGTATGATCATAAAAGCGCAAGTTCAGGAAAATATGGATGTGGGAGGATACAAATTCTCAAAAGTCTGGCCAAACTACAAAGAGATGAGAATTAAGAAGGTCTAGGGTCTAAGGAAGGATCTAACTAATCTTAATTGGACCACAATTCTGACTAGGAAGTCTATTGTGTGGGTTCCTCCTAAAAGGGAGTGGATTGAGTGTAATTTTGACGAGTGTTCTAAAGGTAACCCATGTATGGTTGGGGCGGGAGGTATGCTTATAAACCACTTAGGTGATTGTATTGTGAGTTATGGTGTTAATTTGGGAGTCTATTCTAATAATAAAGCCAAGGCTATGGTTGTATGGGGGGCATAAAGACTCTAAAAGAATATGGTTTTAAAAAGGTTATTCTAGAAGGAGATTCAATTTAATTGTGGACATTTTGAACGGAGGTGTTGCAATCCCCTAGGAATTAAATGACATCATTGATAAATTTTTGTCCCTAATGAGTTTCTTTACTCACTGCAGGGTGCAACATGTGTTTAGAGAAGGGAATATTTATGGTGACTGTGCTGCCAATGAAGCATTGAAGTGTAATGGGTGGAACCGCTGGGCTAATAATCAATTGTCAATGTCATTAAAGGACAAGGTTCTAAAAGAAAAATTTGAATATGTATACATTTTACAAAGATGATGGTTGGGAGTGGAAGAGGAAGTATTTGTGATCTTGTGATATAAAGAGCATGCAGAATAATGATGAAGTGGTATGGTGTTGAGCAAGAAGATCTCCTCAAGAGAAAAAGGTAATAATTATCTCTTTCCTGAGATGGTTAAGGATCACATGGCATTAATCAAGTTGAAGAAGGTTGTCAAATCCAAGTGTGTTGAAGTGCCCTTTGTCAATTCCACCCGCTATCATGAAGATTTTCTTTGTATGAACAATAAAGAGTTATTAATTATTTGTAAAAATAATAATGAACTCTTAGCACCAAGAAACATGTTATTGGCTATCTCTAAAAGAAAGTTCTCGAATTTTACTTCCTTAAGTGTTTATTTCCAAACTGTGTGCAATAGTGTCATCTGCAAGTTTGGTAGGAAGTCAAAGGGGAGTAGGGTTATGAAGAAAATCCTGCATAATCCAAAAAGTTTGCAGAGCACAAAGATGGGTGGGTCGAGGAAGCACACAAAACCTATGAAATGCCAAGTGCTTAAACAAAATGTAGACCCATGGAGACTTTTTAACAAAGCAGGTATGGTCCCCTTTTTTGAGGCCGTGAAGGGATACAACAAAAGCCTTACTACAAAATTCACCAATTCTTGGAGGAAGGGGAATGTGGCAATTGGAGTGGTTAAATTCGAGGTGATGACACAGTTTATTGTAGAGGCTACTAGTTTGCAAAACTAGGGAATCAAGGTGGCTAAAAAGAGTGGTGCCGACTACCGGTCATTTGTTGACAAGTTTCTTCATGAAGGAGAGAATCTAACTAGATTTCAAAATGGGTATGTGCAGCTTGAGCTCCTGAATCCTTATGCCCTGGTGAGTATGTTTGTGATGAGGTATTTTACACTTGAAGGAAGATATATGACAGTTCACACATACCATTTTCCTTTATTGAATCATATTCAACATAATGAGAGAATCAATTTTCCCTTTTATTTACTATCTTCCCTACAAATTAATATTGAAAATGGTGTGATCCCTCCCCTACATCAAGGATTAATGCTTGCCCTTTACAAGCATGTCTTAGCTTTGAAACCTCATGAAAACCCTTTAGTTTCTAAATTGGATAATGAAAACTGTAATCTTGGTGAAAATGTGGAACCTTTAGAGGAGGCTATCCTTGTTGAGGAGCCTAACCCAAGACCACCTCCCATTGTTTCTATAAGAAATGAGTTAACCTCTACTAATAGCCCTTCCCCTATTGCCAAAAGCTCCAATCCTTCAACCCATGTGGGTTTGAAGAACCCTGTTAAAAGCTCCATTGAATTTGAGTTGGTTAAAGTGACTCCAAAGAAGCACAAGCATTCCCCTCTTCTCCTGGAACTGCCAAAGTCAAAGAAGATGAAAAAAGAGCTGAAAATTCAAAGTGAAGTCATTACCATTAGTGAAGAAAAGGAGGGCATGCGAACTGAGGACTTGAAGGATAGGAAGCAGTGTTAGGGTAGTGGAGGCCATAGATCTGCAGGCTTGGCTAAGGATGCATCCTAGGATAGGAAGGGGAAACAAAAAGCCACTTTTCATGAGGAAGAGTTGGAGGTGGAAGAATTTGAAGCCTAGGTTGATGAAGAAAGTGATGGGACAAAATTTGAAGATACTACCTATGACATGGGTGAAGAAGAAATTGAGGAGAACGAAGATAATGAGGAGGAGATTGAAATTGAAGAAAATCAAAAGAATGAAACCCTGACTGCTCCTAAAACTAGGAATACTGGTAATGAAACTACTATTGAAGATTCTAGCATTGATTATCTGAAAATCAGACTAACCTATATGCAAGTTCAAATGGATCATGTGGAAAAAGCTTTGGTCATGCTGATGAAGGTGACGAATGACCTAATGCGTAGAGCAATGGTTGGTGCAGTGTCTGGTCAAACCAAGATCGCTATGAAGCTGAAAAAGTTGGGAAAGATAGATGACTTGAAGGACCTGGATGAGACCGAGTGACCTGATTGGAGAGAGTATATATCCCTAATAGGAGATTACTGAGATCTGTTTGGAAAAGCCAAGTAATGGATTTTTCTTGTTTCTGTTTATGGCTTCCTTGCTTTTTTTGTCGTTTTGTTTTTATATTCTGGAATGCTATTTTCAAATAGCTCTGTTATGGTTTTAGACTTGCTGGTATATGGTGGACTTGATAAATGGTCTTCGTAGTTTTAAGTACTTTAGTAGTAATCTTCTGTTTTTGATTAAGTATAGTGGTTCTATGGTTATTGTTTTGTTATTCAGCCTACGTGCCACCCTGGACATGCTATTTGTTTATGCTGGCTGGTGGTGTTGTTTTACCCACCTTGTTTTCTTTTTTTGAGTTTTGGCTGTAACCATGGGATCAGGGCCCTTCCCTTGCTAATCTAATAAAAAACAACAAATCTTCTTGAATTAAGTAATTCAACTATTTAGTTCTATCACCACTTATTGATATCTTACACGATTTCCATGTCACAAAAATTAATGTTAATCTCATACAAATTCTTTAATTAATCAAAAATAGTAGCTTGAATTCTTATTTCCATGAACAAAGTATGTCCTCTACTCAATGCATCCACTACTCTATTTGATTTTCTATTTAGGTATATTTTAACAAAAATAAATAAATTTACATAAATTCAACCCATTTGACATACCTTTGATTCAACTTACCTTGAATAATTAGATATTACAATTCTTTATGATCAAAATGTATACATTGATTATTTTTGGTCCAACAAGTATTTTCTTCATTTCTTTAGTGATTATACGATTGCACAAAACTCCTAATCATAAATTAAATATTTTATGTTACTGTCATTCAACTTCTCACTTACATAAACAACTTTTCCTAACTTAAAATAGCCCCAATTGCAATCCCACTTGAATTACAATCAATATGAAATAACATCAAAATCTAGAAAATTCAATATAGATTATTATATCACTTTCATCTTCAACAATTCAAAAAAATTATTAGCTACAACAATTCACTCGAATTCCTTCTTTATCTCCTCTCATTGTTTTAGTAATTGGTGTACATATCCTATTGAAATTGAACTAATGAGCTTATATCATGTGATTCCTTAGGTGAATCATATCACATGACTCCTCCTAGGAATTGTTATTGTGAATATAAAGAATGTGATGGAAAATGGGTTTTATATGGTGATAAAAAAATAATCATATAGTTGTTATAGCATTTGTTGATTTAATTCCCAATATTTTTAACAATATTGAATCAATAGTTGTGACTTTAAAGTTATTAGTATTGATGATAAATACTAATAATTGAATGATATGTATTCCTTAGATCTAAAAAACAAAAAATCATGTGATACCACATCAGTGCACCAATAAAACATGATTTAGTGCACAAGTATCAGTCTCGCTCTTTTTGGGACCTTTTAGGACACTCGACAAGAAACATGTTGATGTGGCATCATATTTGATGATGTGGCACTGAAACCTTAATTATAAGTAGTGGCTTATCAAGCAAGTTGTTGTAAAAAAAGAATATTTTTGAAATTTCCACAAAAGATTTTGAAAAGCACAAAATTAGGATGCTCAACTACCGAATCTTCTCCCCTATTATTTTTCATAATGGCTGCTTCACTGCTTTCAAACCCCTTTTCGTTCCCTCCAATCCCCACAAATATGAGTCAAAGGCCTGTGAACAAATCAAGGAGGGGTGCCCAAGGTGATGCTCGTTCATCCTCACCCTCAAGCAATTTTGATGCAACGTTGGTGCTCCGAAAACCCATAAACCTTGTGCCCATAAAACTTGTGTTCCCTGCCCTCTACAATCAAATGGTTCCTCAATCCACCTAAATACGCCAAATAATTATGTCAAAGCTTCTAAAAGTTGATTTGTGGAATCAAAGTAGTACTCTGCATTTTTGTCTTTATTTGTATTGAAGTTGATTTGTGGAGTTGGTGCTCCTAAAAGTTGTTGGAGTTGGTGCTCCTGAAAATCCTCGAGTTGGTGCTCCTAAAGGACTTGAATTTGGTGCTTCTTGTGTAGGGAATTGGTGTTCCTTCTATCTATAATTAGTGAGATTTTGGTCAGTGAGACCTAATGGTGGAGTTGGTGCTCTATTGTAATCAGTGAGATTTTGGTCAGTGAGACCTAATGAAGATTTTGATGAGGTTGGACAGTGGTTTATCCCTGCTTAGGGTCTTCCACTTAAATACTTGTGTTGTGGTTTCATTTGCATGATTCTATTGTTTTCTATGTCTTTGGCATGTTGGCATTAATTGCTTTTACAACTATTGGGTCGATTAATGAACTAGTTTCTATTAGATCACTAATTCACCCCCCTCTCAGTGATCCATTGTATTCCAACAATTGGTATCAAAGCAACAGGTTCCTTGTAGAAGTTTAATCAACTTGGGTTGATCTTGATAGTGGAATACTATGGCAAAAAGAAAGGGACAAAAGAAAAAGGTTAGTGCTAAGAAAAAAGTTTCAACAAGTCCCAATCAAATCTTGTGATGTGTTGTTGCAAGAAACACCCCTGCCAATTGACACAAGATATGATATATCTAAAAGAGTAGATGATTTTGTAGCTGAGAATATTGACAAGGAAGAATATTCTATCTCTAGAGCACCTCTGTTTGATGAAACTAATTTTTCTTTCTGGAGTCTTAAGATGAAGTCTTACCTGTCTTCTTTGGTATTTTGTGTATGGACATCAGTAGAAAAAGGTTATACAGTTCCTTCAATACCTCCTTCTACTGCTGATGAGAAAAAGGCTTATGATTGCAATGAAAAGGACATAGATGCCATTCTTTATGGTTTGACAAATGAGATCCTTGTTAAAGTCATGCATTGTAAGAGTGCAAAAGATGTTTGGGACAAGTTAGTCGGGATTTATCAAGGTGATGTCTTTGATACAACTGATAGTAGTTCTAAAAGTACTAGTGATGAAGAAAATGGTGAAGTAGGAGTTAATCTTGAGGGGAACTGATTTTTTCCCTAGATGTGATCAAGATACTCAGAAAGGAGAACCAAAGATTAGAGTTGTAGCTTCAAGAAGAGAAGGAATCCAAGGACAAAACACTTTCAGCCCTTGAAGTATAAAAATTGATCATAGATTTGAAGGTACAAGTTGCAGAAGTTAAGAAAATAGAAGAAGTCATAAATCAGTTTAAGGAAAAAGAGGTTGATTGTGAAAGATTTGAGTTAGAGATAGTTTATTTAAGAAAGGAATTAGAAAAGGAATCTTCCAAGTTACACAAGAATCTTCAATTTGAAAAGAGAATTGAATGATTAAATGAGATGTCGAGCAAGCAAAATTTTCGCAAGGATACTACTGGTTTAGGCTTTGAAAAAGGGCAGAGTTCTAAGGTCAGAGAAAATCCTAGGAAGAAAATAGATCTAAACTATCATTTTGTTGTTCCTAAGACTGAAGACAATAAGAAGACGATAGAAAATACTCCTGCACAAGCTAAAAAGAACAAGTTCAGAAGATCTTTTCATTCAGGACAACATCAAATGACAAGGTTTGAAAACTCTTTTCATGGTTATTGTTATTCATGTTATGAATTTGGTCATAGAGTAATAGAGTGTTGGATGCATGCAAGAAAATTTGGATGGAATAAGAGTTCTTATGAATGGTCAAATAGAAGAAGTAATGTCCTATGTTATAAATGCAACCATCTAGGTCACACTATAAGGTTTTGTAGCACACAAGTAAGAAATAATGTTTTTGGATTTTCAAGAAGATATAGTTCTTTTGTACCTCTGGTTCATTACAAGAATTTTTTTTATGTGTAATAATCTTAGTCATAGAACAAGGTCCTGTAAAAGTAAGTTGATGAAATCATCTAGACATAACAAACATGCAAGTACTCTAATCAAGTAGAAGAAAGGTATTATGAAGGTTCGGAGAAGAAAACAAGACCAAGAGAAGAAATATCCTAAACTTGTGCATATTGCACAAGAGACATCACTAATTGCTTAAAGAGCAGCATGAGGTCAGGGGGAGATGATTATTGGTTTATGATTCAGCCCCATAGACAACAACAAAGAGGTTGTATATCAGTCAATAGTTCAATCAGGATGAAATCTATAGTAGACAGAGACTTCATAGGCAAAGACATTGATTCAAGACAAAAAGAAAATGATTTGTCATAACAGAGTTGCAAGGTTATTTTAACAGTGTGATAGTCATGATGGTATGAGCTCAGTGAGTATTCCTACAATTGGTAGCAGGGTACTGATGTTATGAGCAGTGATTAATATAGGTTCATCAGTGGTCAGTTATAACATTATGATCTGATCAGTTTATGGTGTTAAGAGCAGTGGCACAGTGACATTTTGATCAGCCAAGGCAGATACACTCAGGTCTGATGTATAGCAGAACATATTGACTTGACCAAAAGTCAGATCTAAAGAAAGACATGCAGATGCATATAATAATTTTTCCATTCATCACTTTTCTATTTTGTGCAACAGAATCAGCATGCAAGATGGAGAAGGAAGAGTAGGCAAGGATATGTATGTGGTATGATAAAGAGGTAGCTCTTGATCATGTTTAAACATTTCTATATCATAGTTTCAACATAAAGGACAACCATTTGAGATGATTGTAGTTTTCATTATAAGATGTTTTAGATGCCCATCACTTTCTTATTGCATCTAGAAAAGTATTGTGGAAGCAAGTTTTAGTCAAAGTGGAAAGAACACAAATATAACAAAGGAATTCTAAAAAATCTTGCAACCCTATCTAAAAGCAAGCTAAGATCCATCAAAGCTCAAAATATTGCCCTATCACAAAGCCTATCCTTGCTTGAGTAATTTTTAGGATAAATGTGACAGACCTAGTGCAAAGGTTTCATGGTTGTTAGTCCTTCATAAGGACAGTAAGAGATACATGGAGGGCAGTGAGTAAATTTTCCAAGGGTAGATATGACATTGTATAAGATGAGAAGGACAGAGGGCAGTAATAAGCAAGTTTTCAAAGTTACCATGAAGAAAGATAGTCTTAAAAGTTAAAACCACATTAAAGAGGACAGTGGTATGAAAAGTGAATAAGATAGTGTCTCTGTGGTCAATCCCCGTGGTGATGGACAATTGTGGTGATGGACAGTACTCTTGTTTCACAAATCAACAAATCATACACCCTAGTGGAGTGATAAGTTACAGAGGTTTGGCACATACAGTCGTTTACATGAATGTTCAATCACATTTGGTCTGTATGTTTTTGCACTATGATAGGGTGTAGTGACAAGTGTTGGACTGTATGTTTGTACAATGGTGATTGCAGAGGTTTGGTGAGATAGTGATTTGATGAAAGTCCCTGTGTAATTCTAATTATGATAACATTGACAGTTATATGCATTCAGTTGCCACTGTAATGACAGTTCTGGAAAAAGTGCCAATGATTTGCTTTGATGGCAGTGTATACATTTTATCAAGTGTAGCCAAGACAGTGTTATACATTCAGTCTTGGTGTGCTACTTAAACAAATGATGTTTATAGGTACAGTATGATAACAGTGATATGATTGTGACAGTTGTATTGGTATGAGTCTTTACAGTGAGACTACAAGGTGACAGTTTGCAGATCATTCAAAGTGATGTATGGAATATGGGTTTGCATCAACCTTGAGCATCTTGTTGCAGGTATATAATAGTGATTTTCCTTCTACACCTTCACTGTTTTCCAGTGATCTCAGTCACTGTTGCTCAATAGTGTGATGCTTAAACAGTGATTTCATTGAATGTTTTCTCTGTCACAGTCTGCAAGTGTTGTTAGTGCTATACATTTGTTTTGAATTGTTTGTTCTTGCACCATGAGGTTTTGTCTTGAGAGACTCTTGTTGCAGGGGTGTGTAATGCTAGTGTGGAAATGTGCCATGATGACAGTGTCATATGCATCTTGAAAATGTTAATACTCCTGTATTTGGACAGTGCTATGAATTTTGAAACTGTTATGATGCTTAAATGGTGGTATTTCTTCTCAATGCCTTGTTTGTTGTTCACTGTATTTCATGTTTTGGTGTTGTGACTTTGACAAAGAACAGTGGTCTCCATCACAATTTGCAGTGTAATGACAGTCTTGAAAACATTGACAGTGATCTGTTTTGATGATTGATGACAATGATGTGCAATTACATCACTAGCCAAGATGCCAATGACAATGTTTTGCTTTCAGTGAGAGAATCTTGTCAGAGTAATGACAGTGATGTGCAATTAATTCACTAGCCAAGTTTGTATAGACTAGCTAAAATTTCCTGTTTTTTCAATAAAGGTATGCCTATTTTGTAGGGGGAGTACTCCTTTGTATTTGATGTCAAAGGGGGAGAGACAGATTTGCAAGCAATGGTTTGTCATCAATGACAAAGGGGGAGTTTGTTGATGTTTGTCATTGATGTCAAAGGTGTTTTGTTAATGTTTGTCATTGATTTCAAAGGTTGATGGAGTTTGGTTGGTTGATTTATTCAAGGTACTTGGTTGCTTCATGTCAAGGTCTACCATTCATTTCATGTTGTTGATGTCAAAGGTTGATGGAGTTTGGTTGGTTGATTTATTCAAGGTACTTGGTTGCTTCATGTCAAGGTATATCATTCATTTCATGTTGTTGAAGCAACTTTTAAGAAGATGACAGAGGATGTAAAAGATGATAGACGGTTTGTTGATGCTTGTTCATTCATTTCATGATGGTGATGCAAAAGTGGTATTGATAGGTATTTGGAAAAGGGAGTTGCAAGTTGGAGTTTGTTCATGGTTCACAACATTGATCATCTTATGATTCATGTGTCACAAAGTTGCTTCAGTGAGTTGCTTCATGGTGTTGATACTCATTACTCTTTCATCATTCAATTTATGGTGATTGATGCAACTTCGTGGTATTGATGCTTGATGCTTCATGGTATTGTTGCTTGACATTGATATCAAAATGGTGTTCATGGTTTATGTATCACAAAGTTGCTTCAAGGGTTTTGATCATTGAAGTTTCCATATCCTATAATCTAATACCCTAAGACTAATCTAAAACCTTAAGAACCTTGAAACATTTATGCCTTTTGAAAACCTTGAAAGCAGATTTTTACTTTATGTTCTAATCGACTGGTGACTTGCAATAAAAGATTGAAAGTTGCTTAATTAATGACTTGAGGGTTTATGTTCATTGCACCATCGGCCCCTTCTTTTTGTGTTACTGGCTAGACAGGTTGAGGTCTTATGTTCTACTGCTCAAAGGATGATCAATGGCTATTATTTAATTTTTTGATCAGCGGGTGATGAAGATCAACGGTCTACATTTAAAGTTGATAAACGGTTATATCACAAGTCTATACTTTGAGAAGCTAATGAATGTCTTCGACCTAGTTTTCAGTTACACAGTTGAGCAACTGTATGGAGGCAACGATTGAATGGGTATGACTGCCAGTGCATTAACTGTATTAAAACCGTGGTCTGGGTTTTGCGAATGAGTTTAGGAATATCATGATACCATGTTTGTGCTCGAATAGTACACAGAGATAAAAACTTGAGTAACAGAGTATAAGCAGGGCTGTATAATATCTCTGTATGCCAGTATGCATAAAATGTGTTTCTTTTTCTTTGCACTGATAAGTGTGGTCTGAAATGAGTCCGAGTGTTGTGAAAGGGGATTGAAGAAAGTGATAGCATGGTTTTGAAAAGATATACACAGAAAATGAGACATGAATGATAGAATATTAAAGGATTATATGATGCCACTGTATCACTGTATTCTTGAAGTGTGTTTTCTTTCTGTGCACAGATTTGTGTGATCTGAGTGTGATCACAGGTGAATTGGTTTTGAATTGAAGTCTATCATTGTCTATGTATGTTCTGGATGTGAAGATGTCCATATGATTGTGTAAAAGTCTTTGTGTTATCTATTTGATCATTCAAGGTGGTTAATAGTCAAGGTGTCTACAGAAATGTGTTTTCTTTTCACTGATTAGTGTGTGAAAGAGATCATAGGTGATTGAGATAGTGCTCTGAATATGCATTCAAAGAATGTTGATAGTCAAGGTGTTTGCAGAGTTTGTGTTTGTTAAAGTAAGAGGAGTTTTGTAAAGAGATTTTTATTCATGTGTGCAAGGACGGTTAAAATGTTGAATGTTTGAATGTGAAGATGATCTTGAGCATATTGTAAACAGAGTAGTACTCTGTATTTTTGTCTGTATTTGTATTGAAGTTGATTTGTGGAGTTGGTGCTCCTAAAAGTTGTTGGAGTTGGTGCTCCTGAAAAGCCTGGAGTTGGTGCTTCTGAAGGACTCGAAGTTGGTGCTTCTTGTGTAGGGAATTGGTGTTCCTTTTGTCTGTAATCAGTGAGATTTTGGTCAGTGAGATCTAATGGTGGAGTTGGTGCTCTATTGTAATCAGTGAGACCTAATGAAGATTTTAATGAGGTTGGATAGTGGTTTTTCCCTGCTTAGAGTTTTCCACTTAAATACTTGCATTGCTTTTACAACTATTGGATTGATTAATGAACTAGTTTTTATTAGATCACTGATTCACCCCCCTTCCCCCAATGATAATCCAACAATAACATCGATTTCACTTAGCCATCTCACATTGCCCTATTCCTATGGTTGAGTTAGTGACCCTATGATATTTTTTAGTGTATTTGTTTAATTCTATAAACCCATCCTACTCCATGTAGAGTAATAGGACATGTGATGTGGAAACCCATGAAACTATTATCCAAACCTTATCTAATTTTCCTAAAAAATTTGTGATTAGAAAAGTATGGAATTAGGTAGATTTAGACCATAAGAGTATATTTAATATTTGAATATTTTTAATTTTTAAATTTTAGAAAAAAAACTAGGTAGGTAGCTTGAGATATATTAATGATAAAACCTAGATATTTTAAAAATGCTAATTTATTTATTTTAGATTTTTTATTATTAAGTAAAATCATGAATTTTCCATATAATTAAAATGTATGTGCATAACTTTCCCATACAAATTAAAATGTATATGCATTGGGAAGTATTTTTTTCTTGGAAAACCAAATTTTACTTATCCTTGGGGTTTCCAAAGAAGAGTTGAACCCTAGATTGTTTAGGATTATAGGATAGACATAGTAGGCTTGAAGTGGCTAATTACTAAAATTTAGGGAAGTGTTTTGATGCATGTGTTAAAGAATCCTTACTTAAAATTGAGCAATAAAAATTAATGAATGAATCTTGAATATTAAATTTGAATTAAGAATATTATTTATGCGTTGTTCACTAAAGAAGCTCCTACATAGGTTTTGTGTATTGAAGAAGATTCTACATGAGTGTTGTGCATTGAAGAAGCTCCTACACTTGTGCAAACATTGAAGAAGTCCCTAGCATAATTGAGGAGACTAGATGGGGTGGAGGCTTAGTATAAGACATTTTGTGGTTTATTTCATTTCCTAGCCTATATATGGATAAATAAGGGTAAAACCACTATGTTACCTTAGTTTCATTGGGTTGAGCATACTCAATCGTCTATTGAGATAACCATGTGTTTATATTTGTTGTATGTATGAGACCACCTTGTGTGAATCTTGTGCTAGTTGGTTGCAAACTTTCGATTTTTAATGTGTGATTTTTTTCCTTGATAGTGGTGTGTCTGTGATCTTCTTTTAGGGTTTTCCTAGAGTATCATATGCTTATATTGTATTTGAAAATAGTAATATGGTTAAGTGGCATACCCATTCTTAAAGATCTCTTGGGAGTTGGAAGAGTTCATTGTTCTATGTTTTATGTTTGTAATCATGTTGTGATTTGTGGCTATTAGAGTACCTTGGTGTGGTTTATTATTGTTGTAATATTATACATTGTATCACTTTTGTATTAAATAATGATCCTTCTATGTTTGGGAGGTAACCTCTATCTTATGATCATACTATGTTAACATTTGGATGGAAACACCTTTGTTCTAAAAAGAATTATCACATTTTTATGTTGTCTCTTGTGAAGGACATGTATAATTTAGGGCATTAAATCCATCATTTTAAATGATTGAAATTATTATATTGAGATCATTTGTATTGATTATATTCTGCCCATATAAGTAATGATTGATCTACATTTCCTTTTAGCACATCATGATATTGGTATCAAATGAGAATAGAATCTTGTATTACTTTTCTGATATGTTGTTATGTGATATAACATAATTTAAAAATCTAGTCTCTTCTTCTTATGGAATGAACACATGTGTATAGATGAATGCATTCCCTGCTTTATTTGAGTGATGGTTGATGGTTCAAGAACACTACTCTATGTAGTGTTTGTATCCCTATCTTTGTTACGTCTTGTCTATCTTTCTCAATGTTCATTCTACATTGAAGGATCATTCAATGTTTAAGAAACCATAGGAAGGTATATGTTTTTTACCTAATACATTAGTTCTAGAAAATATCCATCTAGGATAAAAGTGCTAGATGACAACACAATTGTGGGACTATTACATGGGTGTATTAGTGTCCTAATTGTGTGCTCTAAGAGTCATATTTGCATGTTGGCATCATGTTTTTGTGTTGTTGACCAGTTGTGCTCTATATTATAGATCATTTAGACAATGAATGTTTCTTGGAATTTAAAAAAAAATATTGAAGGAGAATTGTTCCTAGCATTCTACTTTGTGTGTCTAGCTTCTTAGTTGGAATGGTAATTTGGGTATTTTAAGAGAACTTGACTTTCTCATACTCAACCTTTGGTGTATGTTCCAAGGTATTTCTTGTCAAGTCTTAGACCTCATGCTTGTTTGTTCTTGGTGTTGTAGGTCATAATGATGTCATCACATGATCAATGAAGTCTTTTGCTTGTGTTTCTTTGTTTGTTGCATAGACTATATGTGGTCATAGCTTGGTGCTTGTGTGTCACATTCTAGAGTGTCATAATGAGATGCCATGATATTTCTAATATGTGAGTATATAATTGTGACATGTGCATTGATGTAGTTACATCACAAAAGAATGTTGGTCCATATTTTTGAACAACTAATATCTTCTTGTAAAATTTTGGGGACTACAATTCTAGCCAAGCTAAATATGAGAAAAAAATTCAAATTTTGGATATAAGTAAAAGATACATAAGTAGATGTGATGCAATTTTTTGATTTTATATTATAACTAATTATTTATGAATTTTTTATTCCAACTTTTTAAAAATATATTTTTTAGCCAAACTACTTTAGTTGAAAAAATTCAAAACTCAAAACTTTTTAGAAAGTTTGTAGCCAATAAAGGCTAGAGTGTGACACATCTTTTGTATTTGAATAAAGATAAATAGTTTGAAAGTTATCACTATTTTAATATGTATATTTATCAAGAATTTAAACATAATATACATAGAAAATTAATAATATTAAATTTTAAAATTATAATCAGGTATATATTATATTTTTAGAATCTTGAGGGTCTCCTCTATAAAACCTTTTCATTTGATTAAATTTGGTTAACAAAATTTTTGTAAGCTTCAAGGATGAAGCCTAGAAATTTCTAAGATAACACTAAATACATGATTTTGGAAGCTTTTTAACAAATTTTGGGACTCCCACTTCCCTAAATCGAAGGTAATCCCAAGGAATTTTCAGAGGGAATCCAAATTTAAACTATAAACATTAACTTTTTTCCATACAAATCTAAATCTAAATCCAAATATTAGCACCTTTCCATCTAACAATTTTGTTTACCATTGCCACTATTTGTCCCATCATGATCTTGCACTCACCCATAATGAACACAATCATCTTTCATCATACAATATTAAAGTGTTCTCATTCCTTGGATTATCAACCATCTACATAATTTCAAATAATTTCCAATAATTTACATAGTGATGGAAATGAACATGAAGATAAATTGGAAGAAGATGAAGATGGAATTATGGAACAAAATTGCATCAAATCCCCTAATCATGAAAAAAAAATCAGCAGGAATATATAATTTTCAAGAAGTCTTGTAGTTTTACAAGGTTACACCAAAGCCAAAAATATTCTATCAAGTTATAGAAAGAAATTAAATAACTAGGGTATTCATGTAGTCTTGTAGTTGCTACATAACTAGGCCAAAAGCCTAAAATTCCACCAATGTATAATGAATTAAAAAAGCAAGTATTTTATGCAATTTTGTAGCTATTACAAGGCTACTTGAAAACCATGAAACCTTGATAATCACATGAATGTTGGGAACCTCAAATTTTAGGGAAAAATACCCTTGAAAATTTCTTTGCTTATAAAACTTGCACGAGCAAATTAAAAAGGTTATTTTTAACTATGTTAATGTGGAGATGTTTAGCTTATGGTAGCCTCGATCAAATTCCACACCATAATTATTTGTGAACTTACATGATGGATCAAAAAAGCAAGGAGTTCATGTAATTTTGTAGTTATTATAAAACTATTTGAAAATCTTGAAATCTTGGGAATCACTTGAATGTCAAGAATCTAGAATTTTGGGAAATAGTAATCCCCTACAAATTCCTTTTCTCGCAAAACCCTTAGGAAAAATATTTAAATCCTAGTGCAATGTCAACAATAAACTTTGACAAGGTGATATGAATGAAAATTTATGCATGTAACAAAGGACTTGAGCTAATGCTTGAGTATAGTAACATCATTCAAAATGAATATGAAACCATAAAATCTAGGTTTTAGTGTTGGGAAACTAGAAATTGTAAATAGATATTCAACTAATTTTTTTCAAAAGTGCTAGCTAGTTTATAGTTATTGCAAGACTATTTGAGAACTTCTAAATCTTGAGAATCTCTTGAATGCCAATAATTTAGACTTTTAGGGAATATTAATACCATTGAAAATGCCTTTACTTGTAGAAACCTTGGGAAATTCCTTTACTTGTAGAATCCTTGAGAAAATACTTAAACCCTACTAAATTGATAACATGAAACTCCAACAAAGTGATGGAAATGGAAAATATGCATACAATAAACAACCTGAGCTAATGTACAAGGGTATTGTAGAAAAATATTCAACTAAAAATCTCAAAAATTAAGCAGTACCAATACTAAAGATATACTAAACACTAAAAATGAAATATAGAACCCCCAAAATACCAAATAAATAATAAAAAGTAATTGAGGAGAATCAAAATCAAGTAGGCACCAAGGTAAGTGCAAGATAATATGTCCACTTAAAGGGGAAAAATTGTGGGCCAAAAAAGCCACAAAGAATAGGTATTTGTTCTCAAAAATTATATACCTGCTTTCAAAGAACAAAGGCTTGTTATAGTTTGGAGTCTTAAAACTTGAGTAGATACCCATTAGTAATAGAGACTTTTTACTGATGTATATATAAATTTATCTATTAGTAAACTATATATCTTTTTTCCTATGTCTATGGGCATTTTTCATTGTCTTCATAATGGGTACCCATTACATAAATGTATATCTAATAAAAAGATAATGGGTATTAATTTATAGCAGATACACATTAGATTTAAATTGAAAATCCCCCCTCTTCCCCCTCCAATTGCACCCACTCCCCGCACTTTTTGTCTTGGTTATATGCTTGCAAATTTGACTCTAAGCCTTGTACTTGCAAATATAATGTCATCATAACATCTACTAGTAAAATTGACTTCAATAATATGGTTGATGACATTATTTTCAATATTTTTGATAAGATTAAAACCTATTAAAGATGAGAATGTCTAGTTTTTTTTTTTTTTTTTAAATGTTAAATATATTTTTTGTTTTTATTTTTAAACATAATGTCTCATAAACTTGAAATGAGATATTTTTAATAACTTTTTATTTTTTATAAAAAAATTATATGATCAATCTAGAAATTATTTTCTACATGCTATAAAAAAATCATATTACACTTATTTTAAGGTCAAATTATGTGGATCATATATAAGAATTTAAAATTTGCATCTTAGTCTTAATAAAAGAATTATATAAAATATATATTTACTAAAAAGGTATAAAAAATATTCAAACCAAACTTCAACATTATATACATCTATTCATAAAAAGTTTTTGAAAAATATTTTCCTTCACTACTTTTTTGTGGGTTCTACATGTGCATTTATGACATACTTGTTTAAAAATGCAACTTTTGTACATCCTTCACTTAATTAAATTTTATCATTTAGATATTAGGAAAGAAAAAATAATAAAAAGTAGAAATAAATCTTATGTTTCATATTTTTACACTATGTTGATACTCTATCTAAAAATACTTTTAATATTTATGTCAATTATAACAAATTCTTGTTTAAAAAAAAGTTAATTTTGAATAAAAAATAGACCACCAATATATTTCCAAAGGTATACAAAGCTCTAATGATGAAGATTAAGATACTATAACATAATTTAAATAGAGAAAACCAAGGCCACTTTTAGTGCTTTTTGGCATTATACATCCTCCTCATCTTTTACTTGCCTTACAAAAGTGTTCATAGAGTATGACGTTATTGTACTTTGTATTTGAATATTGTTTTGCAGAGAAATAAACTCAATATTTAAAAAGAGCACAGATCATTCATTTGTCATTTGTTGCTTACATTCTTATACACTAAAAAAACACATCAACTATCAATAAAATCCATAAAGAAGTGCCTAAGTTTAGTGTTAGGAATTGATTACATTTATTAAGAGAATATGGTGTTTGACATAAAACTAGTTATGTCGATAGACGTAACTCTACATTGACAGCACGACATATAGTTGATCAGCAACTCTACAATGACAGTACGACATATAGTTGATCAGCAAATCATACTATATGTAACAAGATTATCCTGTTATTACATGTAAAATGTATATGTCATTAACACACTTGAAAGGAATCACTTGTTGGCTGTCATTACATGTAAAATGTATATGTCTAAGATGGAGCTGGTCTCATAAATACAGTTGATCACTTAAGAACTCTGGTTTAAACCAGTTGGAATATCTTTGAATCAAAACCATTTTTTATACTTCCTCACAGATTGAAGAGCAAAACATGAGGCGTGAAAACCTGGGAATTGGCTTGGTAATAAGGTTTAGTCACATCAATTGCTTGGTCCAAGGAAGAAAAGATTATGGTCTGATATCTTTGAGACGTAAGCAGTGTACCATTTTGTTTGATTCCCTTGTCCTTTCATCAGGTCTTATTTCTCTGGCATTCATGTTCCACCTTTTTAATAGACAGGCCAAAACATTTTCCATGTATTTCTCTCATGGATTGTGGGTACCATGGTGTTGGTACTGCTGAGGATTGATATTGTATTGCTGCCATGACAGTTCATTGTTCTTGCCCAAGAAGCCTGTCAGCGTACATTTGATCAAATTTCTAGAGACAATGCCATGAACACACATTATGCTTCTTCTGCACAAAAATTAAGGACCATTCAATGATTTGGCTATAGTTGTTTCTCATCTTGTTTTTCTGTACTGTTAGCTTGGATGAGACTTCATTATCAGAGTTATGGTATCTTTACACTGGAGGCTTGCCACCTCATGATAATGGTAGGTGACACTTTTGCCTAAAATTGAGAGTTACGGTACTAGTGTCCTGTTTGTTCTTAGTGTGCAGGCCATTATAGTTTTGGGAAAAACACTTTTGACTAAAATAGTTTCATCCAAAATCAACTCGATTGAAAACATGTTTTTTTCATTTTACAAAAAATTCATAGGTAAAAACTTTTTTTACTTACATTAATAGTTTATAGTTCAATGTTTCTAGAATATAGGGTTACAATATTTGTGTATGTCTGTGTATATGTATATATGTACACATATGTATGTAGATGTATGTATATGTGAATATGCATATATGTATATGTGTATATATATACATATGGACTTAGGATTTAGTGTCTAGGGTTTTCTTAATTAATGGTTTGGTGAACATTAAAGGAAATAGGTGAACAATATAATGCTTAAGGTTTGGAGTTTATAGATTGTTGAGATGCAGGGTTTGGAGTTTAGAGTCTCTAGAATTTGACTTTATTATGTTTGTACAATTAATTTGGCTTTTATTTTAGTGGGAAAATTAAAGAGTTCCTTCATCCAGGTGAAAAGCAAATACAATTGCGAGAAAACAATTGGGGATTATACCCTAATAGATTAAGTTTTGGTTCCAAAATTGACAAACCTAGATGAATGTATGTGCCAGGGATTAAGAAAAATGATTGGAAATTTATATTGATGTTGCAAAATTAATTGACCTAAGGTTTTATGTTTTATTCCTTGAATTTGTCTTATCATGGCTTTGCAAATCCTAGATTGTTTAGACTCAACATGAGCATCATGCAATTTTCCAACAAAAATGTCTAATCATTATCAGAAAGAAAAGTATGCTAAGCCCCATTAGTCATATCTATTTATGTAATCAATGTAATTAGTTTGTTGTAGGGATTGGAACCTCTTCATTTTTCTTGGAGGTCATCAACCTCAAATACTATATATCTTTGTAAGATGTTGTGACAATCATATTGTGTTCATCCCTCATTAAGTCCAAGCAAAAAATAATCATATGCATATGTATTGTGCACTTCAATCAATTTAGCTTTTGTTTTATTGGGAAGATCAAGACTACATTCATTTAGATGAAAAGCAAAGGTAGATTTTAAGCAAGCAATTGGGACTTACACCTTGAAAGATTAAGTTTTGGTTCTCAAATTAACAAACATAGATGAAAGTATATGTGGATTAAGAAAATGACCTAAAATTTATATTGATGTTATAAAATTTGAAACGATATAAAATTGATTGACTTAGGGTTTCAAATTTTATTCATTCAACTTGTCTATCATGGCTTTATAAATGGATGTATGAAGAATCTCAAGGGTCATGCAATCTTTCATCACCTAAAAATGTGTTTTGTTTTTATCTATGATCTTTTATTATTTTGGCAGATTTTGGAGTTCTTGTTAGAGTTTGGCTTTATAGTTTTGATAGTAGTCTACATCAAGCCTAAGAATGTACATGGTAATGACACATGGTAATTGGTTATTTTTTTTTCAAGAAGATAGATGCCTAATTGATGTCATGTGTGTGTAGTAAAATATAAGGAGCATTTCCTCATCTAGAAGTTATACTTGTATAGGTCACTTTTTAGTGATTCAAGTTTAAAAGTTGGATCACTATTTGGTAGTTTCCTTTATAAAGTGTGACACAACTTTGTACTTTAACCAATAACATAACATAACATATAGATGACAAAAAAATGAACACAAACATGATGCAAACATAATGCAAACATGAAAAAAACATATAAAAGACATGCAAAAAACAAAAGGTTAGTACTAAAAGGGGTTCAAGTCAGTAAGGCGAAGAGACCTCAGTCTTAAATTGTCTCAAATACCAAATGCCATCCATCCAATAAAGGAATTCTCCCATAAATACTATCAAGTTCATTATGCCACATCACTCATGAGCCACATGGATCCAATATCTAGAAAGCTACGTTATGCTAGGTGTCCATGCAATATGATGGGTTTCACAAGGCTAGCAAGCTGCATTATGCTAGACACTCATGAAACACATAGATCTACTATCAAGCAAGTTACATTATGCTTGACGGCCATGTTAAGGAATTCATGACTCACTCAATAGAAAAGTCCAATATTTTTTAGGTGAATCACAAACCAAAGGCAATACAAGGTCTAGTATAGTTTGATATTCATTAGGTGAGCCCCCAAGACAAGGTAGCAAAATGAGGAACACACAAGGTTTAGTAAATTCTAATATTCACTAGGTGTGTATGGATTAACAACCATACCAAGAGTTATACTCCCTGATAATTGTGATAAGGTGTCACACAATTATCGAGATGTTATGCCAACGCAACACTATGTTCAACACGTATGAACAAAGTGAAGCACAAAAATACCAATGTCAACGCACCACTAAGTCCAATGTGTGTGAACAAAGTGAAGCAAAAATTTCAATGTCAATGCACCACTAATTCCAACACATGTGCACAAAGTGAAGCAAAGATGCCAAACTCACCTAAAATGGTGCAAAAACTAACCTACAAAGGCAAAAATCTTTAGGACAAGGCGAAAACCTCAAGGGGTCTTATAAATGACACCACCGCAAAAGATGATTTACAAAAACAACAAAAGGGCTTTGCTCAATACATGAAGGGTAACACCTTAGGGAATATCACACATGGCATCACCACCAAGAGAGACTAGTCATGTAATAGAAGAATCACACCTTAGGGAATACTAGCCATATCATTACCACCAAGGGGAATGTCATACGCCAAGAAAGGTCACACACTTAGAGGACATCAAGCCCAATACCACCACAAAGGAGACACAATATAGATTGAGAAAGTCACACTTCCATTGACAAGGTCATGCTTTCTAGGAGATGTATGCTATCATCGCTAAGAAGGGGCCATTTCTTATGCAAACAATGAGTGGGGAACCATATGCCCCTCTTAAAATGTTAGTGTACTTTCTGCACTAATGTTTTAAGGAAATATCAAGGGATACCTTGCTAGAAGGAATGCACCTAACACACAACTATATAACCCTTTTCTCCCCAAGTGTAGGGACAAAGATGAGCCCAAAATGGATGATGATACATTGTGAGATAAAATATGATTGCATAAAGCCTAGTTTATACCCCCATGCATGGTAGTGAGTATGTTACGATACTATAACTACCACATGGCAAGGAGCAGAAACTAATGCTATTATGATTAAGTGAAGGTCTTTGTGATGTTTTCGTTATTTTTGATGGAAAATAACCAAAGCATTTTGTTGTTTCTTGCATGTTGAGCTCTACGAGGACATGAATGCCTTGTTATTTTACACCACATCCTTTTCCATTATAGAAAAATTGTTTCAAAAGTTGATAACCTCTTCCATAGATGGCTTCCATTTCTTTCAAAGAAGGTGGTTTTTCATAATCATTTTCATCATAAGTGGATGTGTAATTTGTGTTTTCCTCCTTACTAGAAGTTTTGGATTATTCAGTGATAGATTGTGTTAATATGATTGTGGCTTCTTTTTCTTTTTCTAATTTTGATGGTGTAATCTTGTATTCCCCCATAAACATAGGTGTAAAATCTAACAATCCCCAATCATCATCTAGAATAGCTTTGTCATGGATGAAATCCACTCGTCCTTGTCTTCAATTTGTAAAGGTTCCACTTTTGAAGTTGGTATCAATGTGCTAAGAGGATTTGTCATTCCTGTTTCATTTTGTAAATAATTTTTGGATTTAGGATCAGCTTTCATCATGTAAACCTTATTGGTGTATGTGTATTTCATTAAATGATGGAGTGTTGAAGGCACACCTTTCATTTCATGAATCCATGGTCTACCCAAGAGAAGATTATATGAAAGATCATGGGGCATGACATGGATGGGAGTTTGCAATGCAACCTTACCAACTTTAACAGGTACTGTTATCACACCAAGCAATTGTCTTCCCACATTGTCAAAACCTTTGATAAAAAAATCAACAAGTTGAAGTTTAGTCTCGTCTACTCTAATTTTGTCCAAAAGGTTAACACTACAAACATTAATCCTTGAACCATTTCCATTGAGGGTATGCCTATCCTAATGTTGTTAATAATAACCCTTATCATCAAGGAATCATTTTGTTTTTGTGTTTATAAAGGGGGTAACTCACTTTGATGAAATACAATGTCCAAATTAACATCATTCATAGCTTCAAGCAAGGATTCCACATCATTTGGTTGTTCACTAGGAGGGACAACAACTTTCTACAAAGCATTCTAAAGCATTCCATGATAGACAGGTGATGTTTGAATTGAATCCCACAAGGAGATCTTAGTAGGAGTGTTATGAAGTTGCTCAACAAGATCAAATTATTTACCACTACACTACATAATGTTAGGTGCTAGTAGGAGGTATGGTTGAGGTAATGGAATGGATGTTGATGTTTGTTTTGGTTGCTTATTATTTCTAGTATTGTATGTGTGAGCAATAGTATGGCAGCTTGGTTGCTTCAACACATGATTACTAGTAAGTTGTTTTGCAAAGCTTATGATATGACCATAAGGTTTAGGAGGCCCTATGATGAGAGGTGGCTTAGGAGGTCCAATAATTAGAGGACTTTTAGGAGGTCCAATAATTAAAGGGGTTTTAGGAGGTCCGATAATTAAAGGAGATCTAATAGCCAATTGTGTGTTTATAACCTCAACAGAGTTAGCTACTTATTGATGATATTCTATTGAGGGAGGATCTAATGTCACCTTAGCATCTTCATCCATGCAATCCATCTTATTTTCTTTTGAAAGTAATGTATCAATTATTTCATCCTCTTTCACCATAATATCTTCTCAAGTAGGAGAGGTATTGGGAGAGAGACAAAGAAGATTCACATTACACTTGATAATTGGATCTTCTAACACCAAGATACCTTCTTTGCAAATAAGAGAGATATCAAGAGAAGAAAAAACATGATTTTCATGATTGTATTCTCTTGCACTAACATATCCTCACAAGTAGGAGAGATAGTGGGAGAGGTATCAATGAAAAACAACAAGAAAGGAGAAATAAACTCATTTTGACATGCTTGTAACAAAAATTCCTTGAAATACTTAACAAGATCTAACAATAGAACATGAATTATGACAACACAATATTTTGTAATGAGAATATGATGTTATGCCCTATGGATCAAGCTATCAATGTTTTTAGAAAAATAGATAGTTAGTTACAAGGAAAACAAAATTCAAAACAAAATTCAGACAACATAAGCATACAATGAATGCAAAAATAGGGATTTGAGAAAAAAATTCAGCCAAAAATAGTAGGACAAAGTCACCTAGGGATTTTGTGTCCTAGACAGGGTTTTGGAAAATTCAAAGTTTGACTGTGTATGTTACTATTTGAGGTTCCCAAATTTGTGTGCAAATAGGTCTAACAGTGATTATTTTTTCTAGAATTTGCTAAATTTATGATTGTGAAATTGAAAATGCAAGTGTGTAGCAATGTTGGAAATATTTTGAACAATAAACGATAATTTTCAATGCAATTTTCAGATCTAAAATTTAAGAATTGACTGATTCTAATATGCATTTAAATTTTGAGAATAATGATTTTGATGCAATTTTGGAACAAAACAACGCAATTTCACTTTTTGAACTATATGAAAGATGCCTAAATGGATGCAATGAACAATTTCAAATTTGAATGACCTAATGAATGCAATCTAAATGTAAATCAGATCTAAGATGACTGATACAAACCCTATTGGAACCTATAATGCAATATGATATATGTAATTTTTTTTTTTGAATTTTTTATGCCTTTTATGATGTAAAAATGAAAACCTAAATGAACAATGTAAAATTTAGATATAGGGTGAAACTTTAGAAGGTATCTAATGTTAAAAGGTCAGGTTCACCAAAATAAAACATAGAAAAAGTGGAACCCTTGAAATGATAGGGTTTGCACACCTTTTCCTAGGTTTCTTGTATGTGTGTTATGATGATGGATGTTGGATGTTTGTAGGGGTTTGATGGATTTGAAAAAGGTGTGTGATTGACTCACAACTTGAAAGGTGAGCCAACCATACCTTGACCAAATCTAGGATGGATTTATAAATGAAATTTAATGATTTAACTAGACTAATAATGCAATTTCTATTCTGATGCAAATACAAAAAACACAAAAAGTTACAGGAAAATTTGGACAATTGAGCAGGATAGAGCAAGACAATGTGCACCTATGGTTCAATCTAGGACTGGAAATGGAGGATAGATATACCCTGGGTGTGAGTTCCTTTGTAGGTCTTTTCCAGATCTATTTTCACAATCCTTTGGTGCTAGGTCAAAGCTTCCATTTCCCGCTTGTAAACTTTTTGGATCACTTTCAAATAATTTTGTAGGTGAGTTTTTGTGAGTTGACAAGATGCAAGTCTTGAATGCAACAATGGATAAATGATCTTCAAACTTCCTTCAATCTCCTCCAAACCTAAACCTACACATTCAAAGAGAGAGGAAGGGTTGTGCCATTTAGGGGCTTGCCTTAGTTAAACCTTGTGTTAATGTTTCCACTTCGACAATGGAAATGTCAATGATAAATGGATAAATGATATGAAGGAATGATGAGTCAATAAAGTGTTACAACTCATCACCCTTCAATGGCTTCCTTGAAGGATTGAAGTCATGCACATCACCTCAAGTCTTGGATCTTTCTTGTTTGGTTGCTTGAAATGTTTGAATTTCTAGGAGACCTACAAGGGTTAGCCTTCACAAATAATGATAGCATGAACACACATAAGCTTACATAGGATTTGACATGATTCTTGGATCTTGAATTGCTACAATGAATCACAAAAAATGCTACTCTTGAATGCTCTTGAATTGCTCTTGACAATAATTTCTCCAATGATCTCCTGTTAGTTTTGAAATTATGCAATAACTAGGTATTTATAAGCAATTATTCAGTTTCCTACAAATTAAACCTTGATAGCCAACTTTGGAAAATTGGATTGCAAATGATAAAGTGTTGACACTGACATATTTGAATCTGGAGGGAAAATAGGAGAACCCATACACCTAGGGCATGCGTGTCCTAGCCCTATTTTCTAGGATTTTAGGTGTCAAGGGAAAAGTATTATATGAATGCATTTGTTTTCCACTTTTAATTTATTGGTAATTGTTAAAAATAGGCCATGAAATGCATAATTTAGGAAATTAATTGTTCAAGTAGGTCCAACAATTTAAGGGGAAGCAAAATATAGTGTGAAATTATCGAGGGTGACAGTTTACAATGCTACAATTCGAATGTTGTCTCATGTTGATCATGTATTTGTATAGGTTTTAGGGATATTTGTTTGTACTCATCAACCAATTATGTATTTCCACATGCTTTGCATTCATCTCCAATATAAAATTGACAAAAATAG
This sequence comes from Sequoia sempervirens, assembly GCA_007258455.2. NCBI lineage: Eukaryota > Viridiplantae > Streptophyta > Pinopsida > Cupressales > Cupressaceae > Sequoia > Sequoia sempervirens. The sequence continues at coordinate 35,521,200 of VDFB02000020.1, forward strand.
GCAAGCTCCGTAGTCCATATAATCCATGTGTTTTTGAACTCTTAAATGAATGTCATCTTTTTGATCCACTAATTATCTCACAATCATATTGGGGATGCATTTATTCTTCTTCAACTAATCAAAAGGACCATCAAATTTTAGTTCTTTCATTTGATCATAAAAATAATTTTGTATTACACCAACGTATAATTGCATGTGCATCCTTAAACTTTGTTACATCCATAAATTTTAGTTTCTCTCTAGAAATATTTATTTTCACACATGTGTGAGCTCCATCATGCTCTCCTTTACAATGCTTAGTTTCAAGGAAACTCCACATACATTGGATATTGTTTTCTTTATAGACCCTACATATTTGATAAGATATTCTTACATTTTTGAATTGTCACATGTAGTTGTCTGACCATATGAGATGTTGTGCCAATTAAATTTATCTCTTTTGAATTGTCATAAAATACTTTGAAACAATATTACACAAAATCTAATGAATGTAACTAGTTATCAATCAAATAGAAATGGTACTACCTCAAAAAAAATTGACTCTTTGATATGAATCTATATGTCTATACAATATGAACAAACATGGCCACTTATACTAAATTATGAGATTGAAATTGAGTCTCCTCTTATGGATTAAGAGTATACTTTTCTGAAAATTTAACCACTAAAAGTATACTTCCAATTAGAAATGTGTTTTTATATATGTGAATTTTTTTATCAAGACACTAAACATATTGAGAATGTTTCACATATTTGTATATAATTTTATCCTTTAATTCTATGATAAATGCATACACACTACTTTTTTAAATGACTAACTAACAACACTTTCCAATTGTTTCATCCTTTAATAGATATTGAACATTGTTGAACTCCTTCACAATGCTAATTTTTGTTCAAAATCATGTGAGCTACTTTCACATATGTGTTCTAACAATGAAAGGTTATCACATCTATTTTTCATTGTCCATAAATTTATTATTTTAAATAAAATAATTGTTCATTAGGTGTTTCACAAAATAGACTTGTTATAAACTCCTTAATTGTTTTAGGTGCCATATTAATACCACATTCCTTCTTAAATTTGTTAGTATGCAAAATACAACTTATATATTCAAAAATATCATAATAATAATGAAATTGCACAAAATTCTTGTAACGACAAGAAATTGTTATTTTATAGTCTAGTTGTTATTTTTTGGGTGTGGTTGGTGTTGTTTCCTAGCATGTCTTGTATTTGTTGCTGCAACTCATTTTGTTACTGTGGGATCAGGGCCCTTCCTTGCTTATATAATAAAAAAACAAGAGATTGTTATTTATTAACTTTGGCATGAAAATTTTTACAATTCTCAAATGATCTCCGAGTTATCTTACAATTAATTATAGTTGAATCATCTAGAAAAAAATATAATTATATTTGATTCATGTCTTTAAATAGAAATTTTAGACAAGAATCATGATTTTTTGAACTCACTTAAATTTTAAAACATCTTTAGAATTAGATGAAACCCTTGCAGTATCATGCCAAATTTTTTAATCAAAGTCCTTATTTCATTATTTAATTTCATGTAAGACCTTGGGAGTCTACTACTAAAATCCCAAAATTTGTTAACTAGATCATCTTCAATACTCACTCTTCTATTTACTACTCTTCTCAAAGTTGTAGCACTTATTTTTAAAAACTCATTTTTCTTAATTATCATTTTTTGCTCAAAATAGATTTATTAACTAAAGCCATTGTTATAGCTCATTGTTTGACATTCTCATTTTTCAGACTTTCAACTCTTTTTTTAATAGAATTAATAGCATTAGAAACACTAGACATAAATTGTTTCATTGAATTAGTTTTGTTTTTGGGTTTTAAAAATATGTTCAATTTTTTCATTACTCTTCGCATCATGTTTAATATTTTGATTAATTGCATTATGAGTTGATATTGAAATCTTGGGTCCATTTTTATATAAAAAAATAGTTTATACAGTTTGTTTGCATGGATTTGAATTTTTCTCCAAGATATTTTTCCACGAATATAATCCAACACATTTCATTTAATTTTTAAAAATATTTTTATTTTTAATCATATAAGAGATTTCATTTTAATTTTTTGTTTCTATATTTTTAATAGTAGAATTTATATCTTGACATTCTCATATTCAACTTCATTTAAATAACTAATATCATTATCATTGAGTCCAATTGAAGACTTACTTATATTTGTTTGTATAATCATATTTTTCATATTCTTCAAATCTTTTGCAAATTCACCATTTTCATGTTTGCATATTATATATTCACTTCAGCCATGTTGTTTTCTTCAATGTTCTCCTCTTCAATAGTCATTGAATTGGATGCTTCAAAACTTGATTTCTTCAATCCTTGTACTCCTATCTTTTTTGTTGTTTTGATTCTTTCTCTCAAGGTGTTTCAATTTATTTAGGTCTCATGAGACTTTTTTTCTTCTTTTTAGGTGTATTTGATCCCATAATTACCAAACTCTCTTCATAAAATTAACAAATGATCTTTAATTTACTTTGAGATGGATCTCTCTTTGAAATTTTTGAAGTATAAGTAGATGTAGATCCTTTGTTTAATATATCACATATGTTTGATTCCTCTAAAAAATAGTTCTTCTACTTGATTCCACTTGAAAATGATCATTGTAATTGAATCCCTTTAAAAATTAAATATGATATGACTTGTTAAGAGATTGTAAGAGACACTTGCACACAAAAAAAATCATGAAGGCACTCATAAACTTGAAGTAACATACTTTTTTTAATAAATTTTTCTTTTATTTATTTTTTAATTGTTTGACTAATCAAGACATGATAAAAAAGGTCTTGTTACAATTATCTTAGCTCAAATTATGTTGGCCATATATGAGGGGTTTTTAAAATACAAATTATGGCCAATTAAAAGATAAAAAATATTTATTTAAAATTACAAAAAGATATATTGACCAAACTCAACCATTATATGCATCTTCTCACCAAAAAAGAAAAAAAGGAAAAAAAATATTTCATTTAGATCAAATTATGTTAGTCATACACATGCATGTTTTATCCAAAACATACAATTTTCAAAAATTCAATTTTGTACATCTTATATAAAACTAACTTTTATCATTAAGATGTTAGAATAAATTAAATATTTAAAAACTTAAAACAAAATCCTACATTTTGGATTTTTACACTATGTTAATATTTTGTGTAAATGCTTAAAATTTTACTCCAACTATGATAAACTTTGATTTTCAAGAAAAAAGACTTCCACTTTTTAGTCAAAAAGTGGAGCTAATTTCTTTCACTAATCCTAACAGCTTTTTCTAAGTACATAACAACCGTCAAGTTGTATCCAAATATTGGCTATTTTTTATTGTTTGACCAAAGTAATTAAATACTTATTCATATGTGTACTTAGGTTTCTATCCATTCATGATAGGTATTTTTTAGTACAAGACAAGTATCTATCCATACAAGATATGTATTTTTCTATATGAGATAGGTATTTTTGTATCCATCTAGGATAGACATTTATTCATATAAAATAAGTGCATTGCTCTTTCCAAAGACTTAGACTCATCATAACCAATTAGGTCTTGAGTCACTCATTAAAGGCTACACTTTCCTATGTTTCAACTAATATTATGCCAAATAATAATAAATATTTATCAATATTCATCTATAATAAATAAAAAATAATCATTAAACAATGAAATTAAATTTTCAACTAAAATTTTGTAGTTTAAAATAGAAAATTAAATAATTATAAAATAGTCATAACTTTCATATATCTCAATTAAATTCAAAATTTCAAGATGTTTTAAAAAGATAGAAAAGAGGAGAGTAAAATCCTAAATAGTTTAAAATGATAATAACTCATATGAACATTTTTTCCTACAATTAATCTACATAGTTAAAATAACATAATTTTTTAATTTTACAACTTGAAGTTGTCTATCTAAATCATAATAAAAGGAATATGCTTAAAGAAATATCGATACACCTAGAAAGCTATTGGTTGCAATATACTTAGCTAAGTGATTTAGCTCAATATATTTTTATTTAAAATATTGTATGTGGTTACTATGTTTTAGTACCCTCAACAAAATGAAGAAGAAAAAGGAGGTTTGCAATGGTGGTTTTGCCTTGCAAATTGACAGGTATGATGGACAATTTTTTTAGGTTAGTGGTGGTTGTTTATGAAATCAATAATAGCTACAATATTTGAGTTTGTGTACAAAATCACAAGTTACAATTTTGATGTATTATACATCAAATTTTCTACTTCCTCCCTCCATCTTAATGGTTCTCTCTCCTCAAGAAATTTCGTATTTCTAACTATTCATTAATACAGTTGTATATCAAAATTTTCTATCTCCACACTCCATCGTAAGGTATCATCTCTCAAAATTACTCTTCCTCATGTATTGAACCATCAAGAGATTTAAAATCAAATTATTTAATGTTAGAAAAAATAAGTGTTTAAGTAAATGCTTTACTTGTCATTCTAAATTTATGCCCAAGGATAGATAAACAATTAAAATTTCTTTACAGACTATCCATTGTGATAATTTTGGGTCTAAATAATTTTAAAAAAAGATAGTAAGGAAGAAGAGAACATGCCAACATCTTACTATAATACCAAGATCAAAAGGTGGATTGTAAACAATAATTTTATTTTTTGATGACTTTAGAATCTATCAACTTGAACCACATAGATTAGTAGATTCATCATTGATAGCAAGAAATTTTGTAAAGCACCACAATCAAGTAAATAATAAGGGTTCATAAGAGGTTGGTAGAGAAAATCCTTCGATGTCATAATATATTTGCAAAATAAAATCTTGGAACAACCAACAAAAATCTACAAGAGCTCTTTAGTGATGCCAAGGTTTTAAAAAAATGCCACATTAATCAAGAAACGTGTACTCCTTGAACTTAATTATAGAATATAAGGTTATCAATTGTTTTTTATTATGATCAATACCTTAGATTACTTGGCTACTAGAGTAGATATGGTAACAAGTATTCTGTATTTTCAAGAATATCTTGACATAGAATATGACTATATATAGTAGTTATGAAAGAGCGTTAACATAGATATGACTATATACAACGATGATGAAAATGTGCATATATTGTCATAATATAATTTATAGAATGATATTTGTATAAAATCACTAATAATTTGCACTTCGTATCTTTGCTCTGCAACTTTCCCGCTCATGTTTTTTTGAATTTCCTGGCTTTTCGCTCTTGAATTGATTGTTTGATTGATGGTTCTATCTAGTGGGGGCCTAGCAAGGCCCCCTATCCCAGGAATATTGTTCCCAAGCCTAGTCCTATGTCTAGGTTTGTTGCTTCCAAAAATGATGTTCCCGATAGTGGAATTCCTTTTGGCACTGTTGTCCCTTCTACAGAACTGACAGCTCATACTTCTGGCAAGTCACCCCTGTCCCCTCCTCTGAGATTGTAATTTTTTTCTCTAAAGAAGACCTTGTTTCATTCATGGATAAACTGGTTGGCAGAGGCTCACCAACTATGGCTAGGTAGAACACAGAGTCTACTTCCTGTTTAGTAGATGGGAAGGAAATTGATGTTCTTGAAGCTCTTATGATTAAGGTAATGGATGGCATCAAGTTGTGATTGGTGGGAAAGTTCTTGGTGTACTTCCTGAATATAGACCAGGTTAGGCAATGGGCTAACTCTATTTGGAATTTGAAAGGTATTTTTTCCATTAGTGCTATGTCCAAAGGTATTTTCCTTTTTACCTTTCTTGTTTATGAGGATAAGTTAAAGGTCCTCACGAGAGGCCTATGGGCCTTTCATGTTAGTTTTAAGAACTTCCTTTCGTTGTGTAAATGGAAACTGGGTTTTGAACCCTCTACTAACTTGGTTGTTGTTGCTCCTACATGTGTACACCTACCTAAGCTACCCTTAGAATTTTGGGAGTTAGGTATCTTAAAGGTGATTTCTAACTCATTTGGGAGCCTGTTGGTTGTTGATAAAATTACACAAGAGAAGTCTCATTTAGTCTTTGCTTAGATTTGTGTTAATGTAGCTATTAACACTGTTTTTCCAACCTCTGTTGTTTTGAAGTTGAATTTTGGCAACTGGTCTCAACCCCTTGAATATGAAAATGCTAGACTATTTTTTCAATCTTGAAAAAAAATTGGACATCTCATTGACTCTTGCAATATGTAACGCCCCGCCACATAACCCTAGAGGACGACGCAAACACAATGAAAGCGTAACATTTTTTTTTTTAAAGTGTAATAATAATATGTAAAGTGAATTACACTTAACCCATACATCCTCTAAGGTACGCGACAACGCTTACATTCCCATAATATACAAAAGTAAACTAACCCATATCATATAAATAATACTCATGACATAAATAACATACATCCAAAGCAGTAAACTCATTTCATTAGATACAAAGTACACTAAAGAATCATCCATAGATTGCATTCATTCCATAAAGTAGTTACAAGACTCATTTCCAAAATGAGGAAGATCATACAATAATGTTACAATAACAATGATACAAGAATCCTCAAATACAAATGAGGAGTAGTCCATATACATAAGTATTCAACTGATACAAAAGAACACAAGAAATAGTACAAAGCAATTGGTACACATGAGCTCTCCAATCTAGAAGATCCTGCCATCACAAACATGAAATGGGAACCCAATAGTGTAAGGTGCATGTTCTACCCAACCAAGTGGTACCCAGAGGCCCACCCTTGTGCTAGGAGATAGTAAAAAGGGCTTCCTAGGCAAAACCAACAACCTCTAGAAACAGGCAACACATAATACTTTACCATGCAAGAACAATACATACATAAAGGTTATATTTCTTCCAAAGTAAGAGAATCAGGTACATCAACTGCACAATACATACTATTTTCATAGGAGGAGTGTCATCACAAAGCTGCATGGGTTACCCTGGCGCCACTTTGTGCGTCGGCCCCCATTGAGAGCCACTCCCCTACTGACAACACAAGGATCTAATCAACAAACCAAGGGTAGACAAAGTGCACAAAAACTGATAATAAATATCAACCATAATGCAAGAGGCAATACATCCCCGTTCGTAGTAACCAGGTGATTAACTTCAACGATAATAAGCATATATATATATAACTAAATCAATTACAATTGCCCAGAAGGGCAAATTTTTTTTTAACAAAATTTTCTACAGGAGGATATTTTCAAATTCACCAGAGGATTATAAATTTTCCCAAGCCAAATAAATTAATTGGAAGAAAACAATAAAATCTACAAGAAGATCTTTTCCCATACTAACAAGATTTTCCATAAATTTTGACAAGAAGATTTTAAATCCATTCCTACAGAGATTTTCCAAATCTTCTATTGTTTTCCCTCTAGGATTTCTGTTGTTTAAAAACAATTTCCTACAGAGGCTCTCAGATTTCCCTATAAAATTCTTCTAGGTATTCTATTTTTAAAAATAAACTTCTACAGAAGCTCTAAAATTTTCATGGCAATTTTCCAAACACAACCTTTCAAATTAACAAAATATATTAAAGCTTCTACACAAATAACATATTCTTCTTATACAGGCAATCTTTCCAATTTGCATAACAATAAAAATAATTTAAAGAACCTGTTTCTGGATGCTTGAGAAAATGATGTTTGAAGTAGAGCTTCGCCTTCAAATTCTAATTTATCAAAGCTTCTTCCAAATTATCCACTTTTCCAAAAATGAGAAAACAAAACCAAAACCAGATCCAAAATTTCCCGAGAACCTCCTTTTCAATTTTCAACAACTTCTTCTAAAAATATGTCTTTACTCATTGCCGTGAAGTAGCCTCTTTCCTCTTTCAGTTAATGCAATTATTCTCTCTGAAAATTAATTCCCAACAACAATGTTTAATTAATTTTCTTAACACATGTCACAAATAAAATATATTTTCAACCAAATCACAGATATTTCCTCTAAGATAATTACAAGATATTTATGCATTTAATAATTTATAATTCACATATTAATTTCTAATTAAATTTAATCTAATTAATTTAATCACTTTATAAAATAAATTTAATCTCAAAGATTAAATCACTTTATAAAAAATAAATTTAATCTCAAAGATTAAATCACTTTATAAAATAATAAATTTAATCTCAAAGATTAAATCACTTTACAAAATAAATTTAATTTAATTAATTAAATCAAATATAAAGCTTCTAACAACATTAACAAAATAAATTTAATTTAATTAATTAAATCAAATATAAAGCTTCTAACAACATTAATCAAAATTAATTAAATAATCACTAAAAACCATTATAAACATTAATTAACATTAATTTCCCACACAACATACCTTGCAAAATAAATAAACGACAAGGAAAACATGGAAAACATAACAACAAAGCATACCAAAGCAAGGACTGATGACACACTGTGACTAGGGTTGTGGTTTGAGAAGGAAACCATGTTACTATCTCCCAATCAACTATATCGTTGGGCAATGAACACACTCAAACTTGTGAATCCAGGTGGAGTCAATGTCATGTACCTGCAATCCTGCAATCAAAACATATGTCGTACATATATATAGATCATAAATCAAACACACCGTGAAGAGAAAATCACAGAATTGCAAAGCACTCGCAAGTGAGTGATGCAATCCCGTTCCCTTCACCAATACAGTATCACATCAAAACTGATGAAACCAAAACATCAATTAACTATAGATGAGAATATATCAATATTAACTCAAATAAACAACTATGCTAACCAGAAAGCATGTCATAAACAATAATCATCCATAAAGTGTACCATCACATCACAATATAAAAACCATCATCGCTCCAATGTTAGCGATCAAATAGCAACAACATAGTATCATGGTCTAACAAAGTAAAAGCACCATATGAAAATATAAGCAAATCGGAGGGGTGCTACATCCTTCCCCCCTAGGATCAGGCTTACTCTTGGAAGCCTGTGAACAAATAGGGATAGAGCTCCCTCATCTTGGTCGCATCCTCCCAAGTAGCCGAAGTATCATTTCTCGGATCCCATTGGACCCTAACCTGCTCAATATCTCGACCCTTAAGGGCGAGTCTCCTGTGTTGCATGATGACCACAAGATCCAAAGCCAGTTGCCCGTCCTCTACCTGTAGTATCCACATCTGTGCTCTGATGTTCTACCCAGTGGTCATCAATTGCTGCAATTGCTATGTGGAACCTGCCCGCATCATCCCCTGTTGGCTCTGTGACTGCTGGTCTCTGACTGAATTCAAGTGTGCTCCTTTGAGGACATTATCTAGCTATGTGGCCCTATTGGCCGCAAGAGAAACATCATGCATTTCTACCATTTCCTCTACCTCGATGGGGTGCACCAATCTGCTGGAACTGACCCCTACTAGCTGCAGTTTGAGTGCTCTGAGTTGACTAGTCAAGTCGATAAAGTTGGGCTCGCAACCAACTCCGAATTCTCCTAGACGAAAGGCGACCACCAATCCGGGCACCAATCATCCAAGTCTCATCCTCCAAACCACCACTAAGACTATGGAAGGTAGGAGAATGATCCCTCAAGAGGTCCATCATAAGTCCCACTACAGTTGAAACACCTCTTCTCCTAGGGAACCTTTCTCTTTCCCTAACCATATGTTGATTGCTCTCCTATCTTGGGCCAAGCCAGTTAAGAATTTCTTCAAGCAAGGGATATAACTGAGGGTCCAGGTGTTCCTCATGATCATCCTCGTGGGAACTCAGAAAAGGAGTGTTCTGACAACTAACCCCACGATCACTTCCCCAACCTCTACCATGACCCCTATCAAGATCACAACCTCTAGGAATCATCCCACACAACACCACCGTAGAACAAGTCTCAAATATTAGACGAGAACAATAGAAGGGGATGGAACAAAATCTCAAGGATCTAAGTACTATATCCATGATTAACATACATTCTTCATATACACACAAACTCACATCACCGGGAATCACATCACAAGGCTACGCAAGGGTCCATTTGGATGCTAGAAAGCAACATACTAATCCATAATACATAATTCATGAGCCAAGAGCCAATATCCATCTCACATAATCCATACCTCACATTCAATGGCTTGATGGTGTTAGGCCACACACACATGGTGAGACCATCCAAGCAAGACCACAATGACCTATCTCTTGTTGTATACGGTGGTTAGCCTCCAAGAGATAGTCATCACACATAAGTGGGTAGTGGGTCCTAGCTGTATATCAGCCTCACATACCCCCATCCTCAAGGTTCCCAACATCTACTTCCTCGTATACACTCACCAATTCTGCCTCATACATCCTTGGAGAGGAATCACAATACAACACATGGCTGACCTCGAAAATAATAAGGATAAACTAGTTTAGCCACCAAATTCATAAATAAACATCAAATAAGATTCAATTTTCAATAATAAAGCAAGAAATGTGCACAATGTCAACACTAAATCAAATGTAACCATGAGAGCTACGAGTAAATAAGATCACAAAGGGTGGCTAGACTATTACAATCAAACATAAACAAAATGTTGGCCTTCATAGACAATCGAAAATCATTAATAACCATATAGGAAGTCCTCAATCTTCGAAATTGCACTGTACAACACTGTGTGACTAGATACTAGCCACCAAACGAGGAAGGAGGGAACATTGTTAGGCTATAATAGTAGCCCTCATGTGGTGTGGAGTGAGCACACCATCCACATGTCTCAGAGTGTACTCCTCAGCTACACCCTACCTTGTGCCATCACATAACATGGTCATACACCAACTAGAGAAGGCACACACTGGTCGTATGTTGCATGTCAATGTGTCTGTGGCTTCGTGAAAGTAGGCATGCGCAGAACACACTGCACATAGCAATACCTCATGGAGAAGGCACACACAGGTACTCACTATAGCCAAAGGTATACATGGCTAGGACATACCCATATGCTAACCGACCCAAACACTGTAAAAAACAAACATGGGTATCCCTCTACAAGTGTGTGAGGCCCCATTACGCTCATCACACAAGTAGGCTATCATAACATAATCTCATAGTGCACCTTCACGTGTCTATGCACGTGGCATCATGTCCTCGAGCCCAACTCGCTACCATCAACAACACAACATCATCACCAACACTGTGTTAGAACATCAGTTGGGTGTGGCATCGTACCCATTGCATCATGTCAGAACAAGCGACGGATACAATATATACGATACATATATGAGTATATCAGTATGGGGCTACTCAAGCTTCACCTCTCATACAGACAAGGTTGAATCGCTAATGCCAGCTCAACATCCCTACAGACGGCTAGGCATAAACTAACAAACCAATGATGTTGTACTCAAAACTATGGGGTTTAGGATAACACATATGGATCAAGTACCTTGTTCCATCATAAGGGAAAGTAGTGAGTATGTTTCCTTGGGATCGATTGAGCTAAGATCGCTCTGCGCCACAATGTGCGTACGCTGTACACTCCGCCCAAGGAACTTTGTGGCTGCTACTACCCCTTCACAGATTGAGGGGATAGAGAACCAAAAGAATAGAATCTATGAAACTACCTTTTGGCTACTCTTATATATATATATATTTTCAACCACACATGGGTTGGCCCTCAATCAAGTAACAAACATACAAACACACAAAATGGTATGGTTAATCCCACACCAAATACAACATATTTTGTATGGATGGGTACACCGTATCACCATCCCATGGGCCCACAAAGCAAGTACAGGGTATTCACAACACTCAACCAATGCACAGTCACTAGTTTCTCACATTTACAGGGGGGAATACAATTACATACACAATTCCATAAGTATATTTACTTCCATAATTCATGTGATTCATATCATCACATATATATCCATAACCCATCATTATCTTTTCTTGCAAAACACCCAACACAAATCCATATTTCACTATTCAGAATAGAAAAACATTTATTTTTTATACAAGAGAGTGGTTAAACCTCCACACTACTCCATGTCATAAATACATACTAACATACTTAAAATAGAGCATCCCATATTCATTTCTAACATAATTAACAACTATTTAGTCATCTATAATAGGAAGAATAGAAGGAGAGAAGATGAACATCTCTTATCTACCTCTAGGGTCAACCTAGTTTCCCTAAACATAAACCACTCAGTATAGTTAAGGAAAACAAAGAAATGAACACACACATAAGAGTACAAAGAACAAAGACATCCTAATGGGCTCATGTGAAACTAGAGTACCAATGTTAAAACTTGGGCTTTGATACCATGTGTAATGCCCCACCACGTAACCCTAGAGGATGATGCAAACACAATGGAAGTGTAACAATTTTTTTATTTTAAAAGTGTAATAATATGTAAAGTGAATTACACTTAACACATACATCCTCTAAGGTATGCAACAACACTTACATTCCCATTATATACAAAAGTAAACTAACCCATAGCATATAAATAATACTCGTGACATAAATAACATACATCCAAAGCATTAAACTCATTTCATTAGATATAAAGTACACTAAAGAATCATCCATAGATTGCATTCATTCCATAAAGCAGTTACAAGACTCATTTCCAAAATGAGGAAGATCATACAATAATGTTACAATAACAATGATACAAGAATCCTCGAATACAAATGAGTAGTCCATATACATAAGTATCCAACTGATACAAAAGAACACAAGAAATAGTACAAAGCAACTAGTACACACAAGCTCTTCAATTTGGAAGATCCCGCCATCACGAACATGAAATGGGAACCCAACGGTGTAAGGTGCACATTCCACCCAACCAAGTGGTACCTGAAGCCCCCCCCCTCCCCCGTGCTAGGAGATAGCAAAAAGGGCTTCCTAGGAAAAACCAACAACCTTTGGACATAGGCAACACATAATACTATACCATACAAGAACAATACATACATAAAGGTTATATTACTTCCGAAGTAAAAGAATCGGGTACATCAACTGCACAATACATACTGTTGTCATAGGAGTGTCATCACAAAGCTGCATGGGTTACCCTGGCACCACTTTGTGTGTCGTCCCCTATTGAGAGCCACTCTCCTACTGACAACACAAGGATCTAATCCACAAACCAAGGGTAGACAAAGTGCACAAAAAACTTGTAATGCCCGCCGTGCAAACCCCAAAGAACAACCACATAAAAAGCACACAATTTTATTTTTTTTTTTAAAAGAAAAACAAATAATCAATATACCAAATATTAAATAATTATATACATTCATATACTTCATTTCCTTATAACGCAAATGACATAACCAACTTTGTTCTTTGGGGCACGCAAGATCACATCGAAATAAACATTACAAGTGTCAACACAAAGATACCATATGAACAACAAGGAACTATAAATGCCAACATAACATGAATTCATAGATTCCATCATAAAATATTACCATGAGGAATTTCACAAAGCCAATTAAAGATACAAAGTTGATAACTACATTACAACATCTTTTAATTATACATCATATCCATATAATTTACATCATGGTTCCCAATCATGTGGGATGAATACAATATACAAGATTTATCAACAGAGTATAAAGATCTTTTGGTACAAAACTTCAACAGGATGAGACTGGGCCAACGAACGCTGATGGGGAACCCAACGGTGTGCGGAGCACGTTCCACCCGACCACCCCCGTGCTAAGAGGTGACAGAGAAGTAACTCTGACCAAGACTGTCAACTGACAAGAACAGAGGTACAAACATAACAAGAAGTACCCAAACCTAGAGCCATAACACAATACTCCAAATTGCAATAAAGACAATACAATAACATCATATCACAGTATCATAAGAGTGCAAGATCATAAGTCAAATATCAATAAGATCACACAAGACCACAAAGCACACCAAAGATGTATCAAGGAAATATTCCATAAATCAATATAAGTCCATTCAACAACAACCTAAACCAACTCCCATAACATTCTTCTAGAGGAGCACAATAAAGTAAAACACCTGGACAACTAGGGGAGAGTGTCATCGCATAGTCCTACATGGGCTATCCTGTGCTCTTCCTCCCAACTGGAGGTGCCGGTCCCATCTATGGCTATCATATGCCCTTCCTCCCAACTGGAGGCGTCGGTCCATAGGGTGACTCATGTGGAGCCGTAAACCTCTCGTGAAGATGAGGTCACGACCTTGCCGACCACGGCCTTCTCAGCCTTCCATTAGTCTGCGGAAGCACTAATGAAGACGGGGCATCCATTTTAAAATCTTATAATAATATTACTACCCAACCCTCCTAGGTTAATTATTAGGTTTTCACTTGATTACTAACTCACTCGTGGGTTATCCTGTGCCCTTCCCCTTAAACGGGGTGCCGGCCCCCACGAGGAGCCACTCTCCCTAGAAACCCAACCAAACCAAAAAGTAACAGGGGTAGTACCATTCCAATCATGAACATTGAAATGCAACAATAAAAATAATACACGAGGCATAACCCATCTCGCAAATAAATACTATAACAAAATCCCACAACTCAGTACACCCCATTCATAAAACATAACATAACAGAAGCTCATGATGAGAAGATATAAAATCAGCAAAAATCACAATCCTCTGGAAAACATCAGTTTTAACACAAATGGGGTTCCCACATCAATGTACTGACAATTTCCCGAACCCAACTAATTTACAAAATACAACTCACACAATACACAAATAACTTATTTAAATTTCACAATAAATTTTGTTTTCACAGTACTCATATTAAAGTAAGGATTAAATAACAGTGCTAACTTAAATACATAAATTGTCTTTTAACTTATAACATCATTTGTATATTTATAATTTTAACAAATGTAATAGCAATTTATTTCTATTTTCATAATTTGATTACTAAAATAAATTTCTATTTTAGTTTTTTAACTCAAACCAGAATAGAAACAGTCTGATAATAAACATAATAAATTGATCAATTTACCAGTTAACAAAAAAAAAAATGACTTTCAGTATATAACTAAACGAATTTAATAAACATATATATATATATATTTATTCATTTATTTACAAGCCCGAAAATTTTAATACATCAAGAATTCTCATTCAAAATTTATAAAACAAGTTTCAAGTTTTAATGAATTTCCCTCGCTGTAAAAGGCGTATGTACATGTGACGCCCGACCCAGCGGACAGTCTATGGACTGTACGCAACAGTTCGAAAGACTGCCGCAAATAGTCCTTAGACTACCGCACTAAGCCCACGGACGGCCGAACGGTGGTTACGGCCGAGGCCGAACCACCATTCGGTCGGCCAAAAACAAGGTTTTAAAACAAATAAAATTTATTGATGCCGTCGGTTATACGGCCATACACAGAGTTTTAAAATAAATTTTCATTAAATAAATATATATGATTACATTTATATGGGTATATATATATATTTATATATATATATACATATATATTTGTATTCATATATTTCGAATACAGAGCCTTGAAGTATAAATGTATATAAACAGAACAAAGATATACAGATCCAGAGTTCACACTAAAAAAATTATTTCTTTTCCCAGGACAGAACAACAGTAACACTGTTTATTTCCAAACCCAACCAAAATTTCATTTTAATAAACAACAATCCCGAACCCCAGTAAAATTTCTTTTGATTGAATAACAGTCCAAAACATTTCTAAAAACCCTAAAGAATTTTCTTTCCTCACACATTTAATTTCAAATCTCAAGAGGAAATTTCATTCACAAAAAGATGATTTTTATTTCATTTGTTGCTACAGGAAGAAGATAATTTAAAAGGAGAAAAAGAACCTGGGTGTCCTGTGCCTGTAGAGGATCTGTGGAAGCTTTTGCCTGAGCTTGATCAAATCCTTTCTGCAGAGCTACTCCTTTGCTGCCGAATGTCTCCAGCAACAGATCCAGAACCTCCCTCAGACTGAACCTTCTTCTTAAATAAATTCTCCAGAATAACAGAAAGAGAATGCAATACTCCTCCAGAATGACAGAAAAGATGTATGCAAAATTTCTCCAGAATCAACCAAAAGAGAATGCAACCCCATACAAAGAAAACCCCTAAATAAAATCAATACACAGAAAGTCTTTTCCGTTTCCTCTTCTCGTGAATACCAGAAGTCACTTTCCCAGAAATAAATAAAATTTAAATATATTCAAATCCACAAAATTTAACTTTTTATTTATTTATTTATTCATCATTTCCACAAACACTTTATTAAATAATCACATGCCCATCAAAATAATTGAAATCAACCATTTGCAAGATTTTTTCAAAATAAATTTAATATTTTCACAAACTACTACTAACATTTATTTATTTTATTTATTATTTTTATGCTTTATTTTATTAATTGTTTAATTATTTAAATCACAACATAAAACCATACACCACATTAGATAAATCATAAAATCACAGTTACATACAAAGACTAATGTAACAACAAAATGGCTATGACCAAGACGCACAAAACCAAGAAGGTACAAGACAGTTGACATCTTGGAACGGAGTTACTTCCATGTCACCTTTGTTCAACTTCTTGCCGTTGGGTTGGTTCAATGCTCACCCTGACCTATGAAATAGGTGGAATCGAGTCTTATTCCTGCAAAGCCTGCATCCAACAAGGTGATACACAACATACATATATATAATCAATTACAAAGCATCGTGAGAAGGATTTGCAGTGTAGCAGGGCACTCGCGAACGAGTGATGCTACCCTGTCCCCTCACCAAATCATATCATCACCTATTGCATTATAGAATTACATTAATTCGCATCAACATCATCAATTACTATTCTCTAGCCCACTGCATTCCAATTAACTCCATCAAAACAATCGTAATAAAATGTCATTATAATATCCATGGCATCATAAGAGTAATATAATCAGTAACAATCTAAGCTACCACAACATAACATCAACAGTATCATCAAAACCACAATGTGCTAAACAAAACCACAGAGAATGTCAAGAACAAGTAGTAACATGAGGGGTATTACAAAATTGATAATAAATATCAACCATAATGCAAGAGACAATACATCCTCGTTTGTAGTAATTGAGTGATTAACTAAATTACAACCAAGTGCACTACCCATGGAAAACAAAGGGTTGAACCATAAATCACGAAAACCCCCTCATAAAATAACATCATCTGGAAGACTTACAAACACAACTAACCAATTTCTCCAACTTACGAGAACAGAAGAAATCATAATTTAATAGGCAATTTAGGCAGGAAATAAATCTACCAATAGGATTTCCTAAATCCAATTTCCATTTCATTAGTTTACAATAATACATTGCCCAAAATAAATTATCTTAATACAATTTCAATTACAGACAATAGAGAAATTAAATCTAACTGTCTATTTCAATTTCACAATTACATCTTAATAAAAACCAATTTTCCTTTTTAAATCATTTCATTTAAATCATCAAATTTGTGCTTTTGCATGCACCTATTGTAGAGATACATTTTAAATATATATATATATATATATATATATATACAATTATATATATATAAATATATATATATATTATTTAAATATTTAAAAACCAAATACCATTTCCAAACATAAAATTAAATAAATAAATATATATATATATTAAAAACATATTAAAAATCAAAATCCCAAATAAAAACAGGGTGGACGAAATTTGCAAAGCCATTATTAATGGCTGGCTTTGGCTGCACACAGCCAAACCCCAATTTGGGGTACGACCACTGTGGGCAGGGCTAGGCGTGACCTGTGAAGGCAACACTAATTGCCTCCACATCTGCCTCCCCCATGGGGGCGGTGGCTGTGGGGACAGCCCCAACGCCTCCCCCATACCATTATTTTATTTTTTTAATAAATAAAAACCTGCGATTTAATAAAAATCGTCGTACGAAATTTCAAGATTGTTTTTTTTTAAAATAAAATTCCTACAGGAAACTTCAACGATAATATGCATATATATATATATATATATATATATAAATGGATAACTAAATCAATTACAATTTCCCAGAAGGGCAAATTTTTTTTTAACAAAATTTTCTACAAGAGGATATTTTCAAATTCACTAGAGGATTATAATTTTTCCCAAGCCAAATAAATTAATTGGAAAAAAACAATAAACTCTACAGGAAGATCTTTTCCCATACTAACAAGATTTTCCACAAATTTTGACAGGAAGATTTTAAATCCATTCCTATAGATATTTTCCAAATCTTTTATTGTTTTCCCTCTGAGATTTCTATTGTTTAAAAAAAAATTCCTACAGAGGCTCTCAGATTTCACTATAAAATTCTTTTGGGTATTCTATTTTTAAAAATCAACTTCTACAGAAGCTCTAAAATTTTCACGACAATTTTCCAAACACAACAATATTTCAAATTAACAAAATATATTAAAGCTTCTACACAAATAACATATTCTTCTTGTACAGGAAATCTTTCAAATTTGCATAACAATAAAAATAATTTAAAGAACTTGTTTTCGGATGCTTGAGAAAATGATGTTTGAAGTAGAGCTTCGCCTTTAACTTCCAATTTACCAAAGCTTCTTCCAAATTATCCACTTTTCCAAAAAGAAGAAAACAAAACCAAAACCAAAGCTAAAATTTCCCTAGAACCTCCTTTCCAATTTTCAACAACTTCTTCTAAAAATATATATTTACTCATTGCTGTGAAGTAGCCTCTTTTGCAATTATTCTCTCCGAGAATTAATTCCCAACAACATTGTTTAATTAATTTTCTTAACACATGTCACAAATAAAATATCTTTTCAACCAAATCACAGATATTTCCTCTAAGATAATTACAAGATATTTATGCATTTAATAATTTATAATTCACATATTAATTTCTAATTAAATTTAATCTAATTAATTTAATCACTTTATAAAATAAATTTAATCTCAAAGATTAAATCACTTTACAAAATAAATTAAATTTAATTAATTAAATCAAATATAAAGCTTCTAACAACATTAATAAAAATTAATTAAATAATCACTAAAAACCATTATAAACGTTAATTAACATTAATTTCCCACATAACATACCTTGCAAAATAAATAAACGGCAAGACAAACGTGGACAACATAACAACAAAGCATACCAAAGCAAGGACTGACGACACACTGTGACTAGGGTTGTGGCTCGAGAAGGAAACCCTGTTACTATCTCCCAATCAACTATACCATTGGGCAATGGACACTCTCAAACTTGTGAATCCAAGTGGAGCCGATGTCATGTACCTGCAATCGTGCAATCAAAACATATGTCGTACATATATATAGATCATAAATCAAACACACCGTGAAGAGAAAATTGCGGAATCGCAGAGCACTCGCAAGTGAGTGATGCAATCTCGTTCCCTTCACCAATAGAGTGTCACATCAAAATTGACGAAACTAAAACAACAATTAACTACAGATGAGCATATATCAATATTAACTCAAATAGACAACTATGCTAACCAAAAAGCATGTCATAAACAATAATCATCCATAAAGTGTACCATCACATCACAATATAAAAACCATCATCGCTCCAATGTTAGCAATCAAATAGCAACAACATAGCATCATGGTCTAACAAAGTAAAAGCACTACCTGAAAATATAAGAAAATTGAAGGGGTGCTACACAATAGGAAGCCTCAAGGTTTAGAAAGTGATGCCTCCAACTCATTGTTTAAGTATTCTATTCTAGAGCCAAAGGATGTCTTCACCCCCTATCTAGGAAGAAGAAAAAAATGGTGATACTTTGGAGACCTTAATTGAACCCTCCCCTAGGTTTGGTATGATTTCGGAGGCCTAGGTAACTCATAAAGGAATCCCTGATGAGTCCTAAGATTTGGGGAGAGAGGTAAGTTTAGAAATGACCTCTCGTGGTGGTAGTAAACTTAATTCTAGAGCACAACATGTTTTGAAGGAAACAACTGATGAGACCAAACCAGTTGTTAAATCCATTATTGATCTCAAAGAAAACCTGGGCTTGACAGGCATTTCTACACATCCCCTTGTAGATATGTCAGAGATTATTGAGGAAGGAAAAATTGTATCTCAAATTGGTCAAGATAAAGACTCCTCTACCCCCTCTCATCCTAAACCCCTTGATGATAGTTTTCTTCCCCTATTAGAAAGAAGGAAAGAATATCAAAGATTCATTGGCTCTGTTGGGTTTCCCTTCTTCTCCCTCAAAAGAAGTTGATGATGAAAACTGGGTTCAGGCCAATTGTAAGTCAAAAAAGAAGAAGAAACTGAATGTAGGTAGAGGAAATAAGGTTGGTAGACCTTCCCAGAAGGAAACAAGAAATAAAGACATTGTTCGTGATGTGGCTTTGGGTAAAAAAAGACTTTGGACTCCATTGTGGGGACAAAGTCTAAAAAGACGCAAGGGATGTTGTATCCCCTCCCTAATAGAATCAAGGTGCTTCCACAGTTTTGTTTCTTTTATCATGAAGATAATTTCTTGGAATATTAGGGGCCTCAATAGCCCCTATAAACAATTTTTAGTTAAAACTTCTTTTTTGGAGAATAAAGCTAATGTTTTTTTGCTTCAAGAAACCAAAATGAAGAAGGAAACTTTTGATAATATTGTTATGAATATCTGGCCCAATGCTAATTAAGTTCTAAGTGACACTAAAGGTGCTTCTAGAGGTATTACTAGTCTATTAAACCCATCTAAACTTATAGGTTCCTTAGGTTTCTCTGGTAAAAATTGTCTTATGGTCTCCTTTGAAGATCTTATCACCTTTGAAAAATGAAATTTGATAAATGTTTATGGTCCCAATTCCTGCTGGGATAGATAGTTGCTTTGGGAATTCTTGGATGACAACATAAAGGGAGGTAAGGACAATTTTTGGATGCTTGGAGGTGATTTAACTCTCCACTTATTCCTTCTGAAAAATTGGGGGGTTTGGATGACTATTCAGATAGTATGATGGACTTGTCTAGTTTTATAAACTCTATTGGGCTCTTTGATAGCCCCCTTCTTGGTAACCAATTTACTTGGTCTAATAGGAGATCTAGGAATCAACTAATTCAAGTCAAATTGGATCATTTATTGGTCTCCTCTAATTGGAACATTTCACAACACCTATCCTTATTTTCTATACCAAGAATTGGTTATGATCACATTGCCATTGTGCTAAAGAGGAATGTTGACTCTACCAAGGGACCATTTCCCTTTAGATTTGAAATTATATGGACCCTTCACCCTGATTTTGGTACCTTAGTTGAAAAATGGTGGAATGAAGCCTTGGCTGGTACCCCTATGTTTTGTCTTGCTAATAAATTGAGAAGAATTAAAGAAAGAGTGAAGGGCTGGAACAAACTTTCCTTTTGTAATATTTTTTATACCAAAAAGTCCTTGGGAGACAACATTAAGGAGGTGCGGGTTAGGATGGAGTCAAGGGTGGTGGATGATGCTATTTGCAGCCATGAACAGGACCTCAGAGCTCAATGGTTTAAGGTTAATAAACAAGAGATCTTCTAGAAAAAAAAATCTCATGTTCAATGGCTTATAGAAAGGGACTGTAACACTAAATTCTTCCATTAGTCTACTATGAAACATAGAAGCAAGAACATAAGACAACTTAAGAAGGAAGATGGCAGTATGGTGAGTAATGAAGATCTCTTGAATTCTACTAGAGACTTCTTCAGATCTGGTAGGCTTCTTAATCAACTTAATGCTACTTTCATTGCCCAAATTATTAAATTGAAAGATGTTTCCTCTATGCATGATTTTCACCCTATTAGCTTATGTAATACTATGCATAATTTTTTTTAAGATTATTGTGTTTAGATTAAAATTTATTCTAAACAAAATGATAGCTGAAAATCAAAAAGGGTTTGTTTAGGGAAGACACATTTTGGATGTTGCTATTACTACCCAAAAAATTCTCCACTCCATGGACTTTAGTAAAAATGCGGGGATGACTTTGAAACTTGATATCTCTAAAGCCTATGATATATTTTCTTGGTTGTTCTTATTTGTTCTCAAGAAATTTGGGATTAATGGAAGTTGATCACTGCTTGTGTTTCTACTTTGATGTGCTCAGTCTTGGTGAATGGAGTCCCTCAAGGTTTCTTCTCCTATGGTTGGTGCCTTAGGCAAGAGGACCCTCTCTCTCCTTATCTTTTCATTATTGTTGCTAAAGTCCTAGGTAGAAACATCCAAAATATTATAAACTCTAAGGTTTTGAAAGGTGTTAAGGTTGTGTCTACCCTTTTGCCTGCCTCTCATCAACCATTTTTTGATGATACAATCCTCTTTGGTGAATCTTTGGTTGGGAAAGTTGGTCATTGGAAATCCATCTTGAATGATTATTCGTGTGCTTCAGGTCATCATATCAACTACAATAAGAGCAAGATATACTTCTTTAATTTTATATTGGGTTGTTTGGAAGTTGTTCTACCTGCTACCTATCTTGGCCTTCCCTTGTTCTCTAAAAACTGGATAGCAATTACTAGAACCATATTATTGAAGAATTAAAAAGAAGTTGGCTGGATGGAAAGGAAAACTCCTAAGCCAAGCTAGGAAGCTCCAATTGTTAAAATCTTCCCTTCAAAATATTCCAGTCTACTACCTGTCAATGTTTAACATTCTTGCTTTCATAGCTAAAAAAATTGAACAAATTCAAAAAATATTTCTATGGTCTAGAACAAAGGAAAGAAACATAATGGCACTGGTTGGGTGGGAGAAAGTTTGTTCTCCTAAAAATGATGGAGGCATGGGGATAAGGAAAATTAAACTCTTTAATAAATATCTTGCAGCCAAGTTGGGGTGGAATTTGCTGGAAGGAGCCAAGGACTGGGCCAGGATCCTTAAAGTAAAATATCTGAGAAAAAGAGACCAGGGTTGTTTCTCTTATGCCTTTGAGCTGCCTTATGGATTTATCTTCTAGAATCACCTCCTCAAAACTAGAAGTGTGTTAAATTTTGGTGTTAGGAAGTGCATTGGTAATGGTATGGAAACTGATTTATGGAAAGACTCTTGGAATAGTGGGCCTCCTCTCACATTTGTTGTCCACCTCAACCCTTTAAAACAAAGATTGATCAGAACTTGTGGAAAGAAGGGTGCTAGTTATATTGATTGGGATAGTCCAAAACCTAATTGGATCAACTTTAATACTTATATTTTTGGAGCTAATCTAAGGGGTGCTAGACAACAAAAATGGGCCCCTACTATGCAAAGGGTTTATAATTTAATAGGGGAGGTTTCCCTCTTCTCTAAAGATAGGAAGGACGAGTGGATTTGGACCAAGAACCCCTTAGGCTATTTTTTTATTAAAAATGTCTATGTAGAATTATAAAAACCTCTTTTAGTCTATAGGGGCTTTTAATGGAACAAAGTTTGGATAAAAAATCTGGCTCCAAAGGTTAACTATTTTTGGAGGGTTGCTTCTCATGGAAAAATCCTTACTATTGATAATCTGGTTAGAAGGGGGTTCCAACTTGTTAACAAATGTGTTCTTTGTAGAGAAGAGGAGAAGACTATAATGCACTTGTTCTTCCATTATTCATTCTCAAGAGAAATTTGGTCCTTCTTCCTTCCCTTGTTGCTCACTGAATGGGTTTCTCTACCTTCTATGAAATTTTTCATTGACAGTTGGTCTTCCTTCCCATTCTCTCACAAGATTATATTGGATCTTTGGAATCTATTCCCTCCCTTTATTGCCTAGGGGATTTGGAAGGAGAGGAATAATTGGATTTCAAATAAACTGAGAGAAACAACCGTGATTTATGTTTTTCTATTAAGACCCAAATTCACGAAATTGTGGAAGTGGGAGTTTACAGCTACTCTAAGGTTTTTCCTTCCTATAAAAAGATGAGAATCAAACAACTATGGGGCCTCAAAAAGGATCTCACCAACTTCAATTGGGCTACTTAAATCTCAAGGAAGACTACTATATGGATTCCCCTTGAGAAGGGTTGGGTTAAATTCAATTTTGATGGATGCTCTAAGGCCAACCTTGGTTTGGCAAGGGTGGGAGGTGTAATCAAGAATCACACTAGGGATTGTATTACTGGTTATGGTAAAAATATGGGGGTTTTCTCTAATAATAGAGAAAATTCCATGGTTGCTTGGGTTGGTATTAAATTGTTGAAAGATTTAGGCTTCCAACAAGTCATCTTGGAAGGAGATTAAAAGTTGATTGTTGATATTTTGAAAGGGAGGAATATTGCTCCTTGGGAATTAAGAGACATAATCGATAATTGCAAGCTGCATATGCAATTTTTCACTTATTGTAGAGTTCAAAATGTTTACAGGGAAGGGAACTTATCTACTGACATCACTACCAATGAGGCTCTTAAGTGTAACACTTGGACTCATTGGGAGTATGGTGGGTTGCCTAGGGAAATAAAAAGATAGAGTTTTAAAAGAAAATAATGAATATTCTAATGCATTATAAGTATTGGATAAGGGGTCTTGGTGGTGCGTTTATTAGATGTGGTGATAGGATGAAAACTAAGGTTAATAATTACAATTTTAGTATATTTAGCATTATAGAAATTGTTAAGGATATTTTCATCAGCCAGAAATGTGTCATTATTAGACTTGGTGATTGGATGGAGATTAAGGTTAATAATTACAAGATTGGCAAGTCACATATAATGAAAAATGTAGAGGAGATTTTCTTCAACCAAAAATTAAATGAGTTCATCATTTCCAAGTACCCTTTGTATCACATGATTGCTTACAACAACAAAGCCTTGGTCACTTCAAATATTTGTAACATGTCATATATCTTTTCCTACCCCATTTTCGAGACTTAGCTTGATCTTGTTAATCTAGCTACATTTATTGTAGTAAAGTTTAATCATTCCATTCATGTCCTAGGGATCATGTTTCTGGCTTATTTCATTTGGTAGATTTGGTTTTGTAATTCAAATGTATTTCTTTGTTTCATTATGTCCATCTGTCATCTCTGCAATTTTTGTGCCTATGGTGGTAAAGTTGTTCCTTGGGGTGGTATGAAGAGAGGAACAAATCAGAAGGAAAACCCAAAAAAATTGTAATCTTAAAAATGGGAGGGCCGAGGAAGAGAACTGAACCCCTAACTTTTTCAGTTCTTAATAAAAATGTTGATCTCTAGCATATGTCTAGAGTGGCTAGTATGGCTTTGTTCTTTGAAGCTGAGGGGGTATAATGAAATCCTGACTGCTAAGTTCACCAACTCCTGGAAAAAAGGCCATGTCTCCATTGGTGCGGTGAAATTTGAAGTTACAACCTAGCTAATTGTTGAGGCTACTAGTCTGGAAAATGAAGGAAGAAAGGTGGCAAAGAAGAGTGGTGTAGACTACCAAAAGTTTGTGGAGATATTTCTATAGACGGAGAGGTGCTTACAAGGTCTCAGAATGGGTACACCAGGCTTGAAATTCCTCTATCATTTTCCTTGGTAGGAATGTTTGTAATGCACTATTTCACTCTTGAAGGTATGTACATGATTGTGCATGCCTACCATTTTCCTATCTATAGTCAAATTTTCCATAATGATAGGATAAATTTTCCATTCTATTTTCTTTCATCCTTGCAGCAAAGTATTAAAAATGGGGATTCACCTCCGCTATACCAAGACTTAATCTTGGCTCTTTATAAGTATGTACTTGCGAATAACCCCCATGGAAACTTGTTGATTGCTCGGTAGGATAATCCCCACCATAATGATGATGATAATGTTGGCCCTCCCCAGACTGTTGTGCTTCTAAACCCTGTGCCTAACCCTAGGTTTCCTTCTCCTCATGTGGAATCTATGGATGGTAGCCCCATGAATGCTTCCAATCTAGCTACCCCTAGCTCACAATCGCCTACCTCTAAGTCTAAGCATGCCTCTGTGGTGAATCCGCTCGAGCTAGAATTGCTCAAAGCTACCCCTGAAAAAAGGAAACACTCCTCAATGCTCCTAGAACTCCCCAAGGTTAAGAGATTGAAAAAAGACCGGAAAACACCAAAGCATGGAAATTTCATTACCATAGCTGAAGACCCTAATGTTCCTCAAAAGGAGGAATTGGATGAAGGGCGGGCGAGAATTTCACATGGTGATTTCCATTCAGAAAGATTGGAAAAGGTTGCTAGTTTGGAAAAAAATGGTAAACAAAAGGAGATTGAAATTGAGGAAGAGGAAGAGTTGTTTGTGGAATAATTTGAACCCCAAGTGGAGGAAAGTGAAGGAATGGATTGTGATGCCAAAGACCATGAGATGGAAGAAGAATAACTGTAGGAGGAGGAAGATGAAAAGGTGGAGGAATAAATTGGTGGGCAAGAGGACTTGGAGGTGACTAAGAAGGAGGTCTGTATGTGGAGGGCATTGCCAAGGGTACTACTATTTTTAAGGACACTAACATTATTTTTTTGAAAAGTAGAATCATCTTTTTGTAGGTTCAGGTTGAAGACATGGAGAAAGTGATCACAACTCTGATGAAGGTGACATATGGTTTGATGATGCATGTTATGGTTGGAGTTGTTTCTAGACAATCAAAGATCAAGAAGCAACTAAATAAAGTCGGGAAGCAGGAGGGCACGAAGGACTTGACCAATGATTCTGGACTGGACTGGAGAGATTTTGTCTCTTAGATTGGTGAACACTGGGGTTTGATAGCTAATGCCAAATAATGACATTGTTGTGCTCTATGTTTTGCTCTAGTTTCATGTCTACATATAATCTTCGGTTCCATCAGATGATAATTCCAGATTGTTACTTTTTGCTTGCTAGGATTTGGTTTAGAACTTGTTGGACTATGGTTAATATTTGATATGGTCTGCATACCACATTTTGGGATAGTATGTGCTATGATTGTGTTTTTTTATTATAACTATAATGATCATGTGGATGCAATACTTGTAATTTGGCCTGTGTGCCCCATATGACTACTTTTTAGTAGGTAGTCTGGTTGTTATTTTCTGGGTGTGATTGGTGTTGTTTCCTAATCTATCTCGTTTCTTGTTGTTTCAGCTCCTTTTGTTACTTTGGGATCAGGGCCCTTCCTTGCTTATAATATCAAAAACAATTTACACTTCATTTCAATTTTTCTAAGTATATTCAAATGGATAATATTCAATCTTGTTATAGATCTAGAGTCTATATTATTAGTTTTTTTAAGAAATGATTTATTCAAAAAATGATTCACCTACATAGAGTATTAACACTCTTTCTAAATTTTCATATTCTAAATTTTATCATATTCAATTCTAACAATTTATAAATTAGATTAAAAATTCAAAAATAACTATCATTAACTTATCTGTAACGCAATATTTGTGATTTCCAATCTTGTTCTCCATGATACTTGAATTCCTCCCCTTTTTTCTTCTTTCCCCTCTCTTATTTATAACTTACTTTGTCATATTTTTCTTTTTTTTGGTTTCAATAAAAAAATATTTTAATTTAATAAAAAAAATATTTTAATTTAATTTAAAAATATAATCATCCACTCAAAAAATATTTATCTCCCTCATGCAAACTCATTAACTAATTAAGAATATTATTATTAAATAAATAAATAAAATTTCTATATAACATTTTGACTGGCTTCAGCTAATGAGTAAATCAAGTAGAACAACTAATTTTTTACTTGATAGTAATTTTAGTTTAACTATCATTTATAAATTGAAACATAAGAATAATTGTTTTTTTTAGAAAAAGGCTAATAGCCTATATATTATATTAATAATAATAGTAAGTAATTACAAAAGTGCCCAAGAGGGCCTAATTTATGCTTTTATCATAAGAATAATTGTTACTTAACTATTTATTTATCTATTGTTCTTACTTATTCATTTTAATTATATTTTATTTTAAATTATTTGAAAGGAAAGTAGAGTATGAAAAATGCCTTCCTAAAACTAATCTTTAGGAGAGAGATACAAAAAATTAAACAAAACTTTGCAATTACAGTTCATTTAAGTTGCACGGATGAGAAATTGAATAGACAAAAAAGAATTGAACACATATTTTACGTGGGAAAACCCTTACGGGAGAAAAACCCACACACCAAAGCAAATATCTCTTGTATTATAGTAAAACGAATATTACATGCAAGTTACAGAGCTATGCTCTTTTAGGTGTTAATTCACAGAACGAATTCAACAACATTTCCTTACAATTGTTTCAATCATTCATCAACTCAATGCACTATTGCATTACATACAAACTTCTCAAGCATTTTCGTTTCAAATTCCATATCAAACCAAATAGTTATCGTCTCCTCCTATCGCCATCAAAATCCCAACGGAATGTCAAAGAGACATGAAACCGTGTCTCCCCAAGTTCTCACTGTCACCCCAACACGGTTACCATTCCATCCTCTGCTATCACCTTCCATTAGGATATCGAAGAGACCATGTAACACCTCCCATCGATAGGAGGTCACACCAATGAACCTTGTATCCTTAATCAGCTAGTCCCCATCACCTACGTGTCAACCATGTCACCATCATACAACTAACATTATCCTTCACGTAGTTCAGTCCCACCATACCAGAATATCAAAAGGACCATCATCTATGTCCTAGTGAAGACCATCATTCTGTCTAATGAAGAGATCGTTCCTTCCATTAGGATGTCAAAGTGATTGTTGAGTGACTCCCTCTAACATCAACCTTTTGCTCCGAGAAAAAACTTCTAGCAGTTCATTGGTATGTCAAAGGGACTACTTATTATGTCCCACTAACATGAGTCCATCTCCCCAATGAAGCTTTACCGCTAATGCAAAATCCAAACATACCTAGTGATAAGCTAAGTGCTTATTGGGGAGACTTGTCTCTACGCTCTGTCAACATGTGACTATTAACCTAATGAAGCACTTAATGCTAACCCATGGAGAACTTATTAGAACATTGAGGAGACTGGCAACTTTTTCCTGCTAAAACTCACCTATCAGCCTAATGAACTAGAAACCTTTTATGCTAGTAAGTTTGAGAAATTTTTCTCAACATTCTCCCACTTGACGAAGAACTTACTGGCTCCTTCCAATGCTTTAAATCACTGAATATACTAGGCCCCAAGGCCCATCAAACTAGTGCACCATTTGAACTTATCCATGCTCACAGGCTTCGTCAATGCATCAACAACATTCACCAGAGTATCAAAATTTTCCATTCTAACCTTTCCATCCTCCACCATATCATGAACAAAGTGGTACTGCACGTCAATATGTTTTTTCCTAGCATGGAAAGCTAGATTTTTTGCCAAAAAATGGCACTCTAATTGTCACAACAAATAACAATCTGCCTTGCATCAAAACCAACATTAGAACACAATCTTCTAAGCCAAATAGCTTCCTTACTGGAATGAGTTGCTACCATGTACTCAGCCTTAGTAGTGGATAAAGTGACTACATCCTACCACTTGCTCATCTGACTAATTGCACCACCAAACAACATGAATACATATCCACTAGTGGATCCTCTATTGTCAATATCTGCTACCCAATCAAAATCCACATATCCATGAATGCTAATTGAACTCGAAGAACCAGTAGAGTAACCATGATAACATAAGTCGTACTCAGAATTACCCTTCAAATACCTAAATTCTCTCTCCACGACATCCCAATGCGACCTTCCTAGATTAGCCATAAACTGACTAAGCACTTGCTCTACTTGGGTAATTTTTGGCCTAGTACAGACCATTGCATATATTAAGCTACCAACTACACTTGCATAAGCCACCCTGGTCATGTCCTCCATCTCAATAGGAGATTTTCGATAATCTTCAATAGAAATTTTCATTCCCTGCAACACTGGAACAACTAACTGCTTGCAATCTGTCATATTAAACCTCTCTAGGACAATATTTATAAAATTTCTCTGGTTGAGCCAAAGTTTTCTATTTCCCCTATCCCTTATGATTTCCATCCCTAGAAAATACCTAGCTGAGCCTAGATCTTTCATTTCAAACTATGCTGAGAATTGAGATTTTAATTCAAAAATCATACCCTTACTATTCCCAATGAACAACATTTCATCCACATATAGGGAAATAATAAGAAGATGACCATTTTCAGATTTAAAGTAAACACAATGATAAGACTTTGATCTCACAAATCCCAAAGACAACACATAGGTATCAAACTTTTGGTACCACATTCTAGGTGACTGCTTCAAACCATATAGAGATTTATTTAATTTGTAAACCAAGTTTTCCTTACCTTTTTCAATGAAGTGCTCTAGCTGGGACATGTAAATCTCTTCCTTCAAATCACTATGAAGAAAGGTTGTCTTCACATTCATCTTCTTAATCTCTAAGTCATATGCAGTTGTAAGTGACAATAGAAATTTGATAGACGTCAACTTAGCTATAGGAGAAAAAAATTATCCATAATCAGTCCCCTCCACCTGGGAATATCCTTTTGCAACCAACCTTGCTTTATGCTTCTCAACACTGCCATCTAGACTGGTCTTCTTCTTGAACACCCATTTATATCCAACATGATTTCATCCTTCATGAAAAGGTACCCGATCCAACGTTTCATCTTCTTCAATGATGCCATTTCTTCATTCATGGCTTCCAACCAGGAATTTGAATCAGACACACCCATAACCTCTCTAATAGTCATACACTCATTAGTGTTAGCAATCAAAGCATAGGCACAACTAAATTCTAACATAGAATATTCAAACCTTTCAGGTTGTCGCTTAGCACACGTAGATCTCCTTGCAAGTTGAGGCTAAGGCTCTTCATCTTGTTCAGAACTTTCAAAGCTGCTTGAGCTCTCCTCACTAACAGGTCCACTAGGAGTACATAGTTCATTCTTATTTGGTGTAAGAGGAATTTCAATTACCTCCTTATTTTCTACTTCTTTCACCTCTGGCTGTAGATCAACTATAGAAGGTTTCAGCTCACAGAAGATCACATTTCTGCTATACAACACCTTCTTTGTAACTAGGTTCCAAAGCTTCTACCCTTTCACATCAATGCCATAACCGATGAAGATACACTTCACAATCTTGTTCTCTAGTTTAGATCTTTTTTCACTAGGCACATAAGCATATGCCTCACAACCAAAGACTCTAATGTGTCTCAATAAGGGCTTCTTACTAGACCACACTTCCATAGGTGTCTTTTCCACGATCGTTGAAGTGGGAGATCTATTAATCATATAACATGTTGTAGCTATAGCCTAAGCCTAGAAGTTTTGCTCCAAACCAACACTACTCAACATACTTCTCGCCCTTTCCATTAGCATTCTATTCAACATTTTTGCAACTCCATTTTTCTGTGGAGTGTAAGGAGTTATTTTATGCCTCTTAATTTCATGGTCTTTGCAATTCTTATCAAAATATGCTAAAAAAAACTCACCACCATTATCTGTCCTCAAACACTTTATTTTCCTACCAGTCTGATTTTCAACCAAGGTTTTAAATTCCTTAAACCGATTGAAAAATTTAGTTTTACTTCTGAGAAAATAAAAAATGTCCTTGAATAATTATCTATGAACGAAACAAAATACACACAGATTTCGATAACAAAGGAACATTAACTAAACCAAACACATCAGCACGAATCTAATCTAGAATTCCAGAAGATTTATGAGGACTAGAATAAAATGAAGCATGGTGTTTCTTTCCATATATAAAATGTTCGTAAAAATTGAACTCAAGATTACAATCATCAAGCCCTTCAACTAGGATTTTATTTTCAATGCTTTTAAGCCTTTTTCACCAATGTGGCCAAGCCTTTGAATCCCCAAAATTGTTTTCTCTGCTAGGAGCTTCATCTCCAAAGATTTTGTACCCTCAAGAACAACCCCTCCTTTCTCTACATGACCATATTTACTTGACTTTGCAAAATCACTATTACACTGTACTACACACACATCTAGCTTATACATAGTGCCAATTCGTGCACCCTTAGCTAGCACCATAGAGCCTCTAGTCATTCTACAAACACCATTCGAGAAAGAGACTTGTACACCAACTTGATTCAACTTACTTACCGAAAGTAAATTACAAGCAATACTTGGTATATGCATCACATCATTGATTCCCTTTATCCTTCCATCAGGAAATTGAATCCCGACTCTTCCACAACCAACAATTTCTAGGTGAGAATCATCTCCCAGGTACACCCTTCCACTAGCATACTTTTCATATTTTGAGAACCAACCTCTAAGAGAGGTCATGTGAAAGGATGCACTTTAGTCAATCATCCAAACATCGTCTGATGTCTGAATTGCCAAGGCTGCTATGAAGGCATCTACATCACTCTGAGAAGATTCATTTTTAGAACTATTTTTCTTTTTCTTCTTCTTCTCTTCTTTGCAATCTTTTTGGATGTGTCTAGTCTACCCACAGTTCCAGCATTTTACCTTGGATTTTTTACCAAGAGACTTTGATCTCCCCTTTGACTTGGATTTAGACTTCTTATCTTTCTTCTTTCCTTCTCCTTTGGTCTTCCTCGAACAACAAGGGCCTCCTTGGCCACCTTAGAAGAATTCCTTCACATTTCCTTTGACAACAACAAAGCAACCACATCTTCCATCTTGAAAGTGGTTGTTGTACTCCCAATAGACATTACTAGGTGATCCCATGTTAGGCAACAAACACAACGGGAGCATGCAATGATCCCCGTCATCTATCTTCACACTAATAGATCCCAACTGAGCAATGATCATGTTAAATGCATTCAAATGATCTACAATAGATTCTTCTTCCTCCATCTTCAAAGAATACAACTTCTTCCTCATAAATAACTTATTTACCATAGATTTCCCTTGATAAATGTCACCAAGCTTCTTCTACAAGAGTTTCATTGTATTCTCTTCATGGACATTCAAGAGAATTGAATCAACCAAGCACAGTTTGATCATACCCCTAACTTTTTGGTTCTTTGCATCCTAGTCATTTTGTGAGGTTGATGATGGTTTACTAGAGGACACTACATCCCATAACTCTCAATCCATGAGAAAATATTCCATTTTGAGTTTCCACAACTCAAAATTTCCACCATTGAACTTCTCAATCTTTATTCTTCCAGATGTGCTTGCCATCTTAAATCTGCAATAAGTTGACAACTAGATTTCTCTACAAAACTCCCACTGAACAAGATCAACACAAAAAGACCATATTAATCACAAGGACAATAAATTTGGCCAAGCTCTGATATCAACTAAAAGGAGAGTAGAGTGCAGAAAATGCCTTCCTAATACTAATCTTCAAGAGAGAGATACAAAAAATTAAACAAAACTTTGCAATTACAGTTCATTTAAGATGCACATTTGAGAAACTGAATAGACAACAAAGAATTGAACATAGATTTTACATGGGAAAACCCTTATGGGAGAAAAACCCACACACCAAAGCAGAGATCTCTTGTATTATAGTAAAATGAATATTACATACAAGTTACCTATGCTCTTTCAAGTGTTAATTCACATAACGAATCCAAAAGCATTTCCTTATAATTGCTTCGATCATTCATCGACACAATGCACTATTACATTACATTCAGACTTCTCAAGCATTTTCATTTCAACTTCCATACCAAACTAAATAGCTATCATCTCCTCCTACCGTTCTCACTGTCACCTCAAGAAGGTTACCGTTCCATCCTCTATCGACACCTTCCATCGAGGTATCAAAGAGACCATGTAACACCTTCCACTGATAGAAGGAGGTCACACTAACAAACCTTGTAGCCTTAATTAGGTGGTCCCCATCACCTACGTGTCAACCATGTGACCATCGTACAACTGACATTATCCTTCATGTAGTTTGATCCCACCTTACTGACATATCGAAAGGACCATCATCTATGTCTCGACGAAGACCATCATTTTATTTGATGAAGAGATCCTTCCTTTCATCGGGATGTCGAAGGGACTGCCAAGTGACTCCCTCTAACATCACCCTTTCACTCTAAAAAAATACTTCTAGTAGTTCATCGGTATGTCAAAGGTGTTGAATACACTGAATATTGAGAGGGGGGTGAATCAATATTCTACTAACATAATTAATTGCTAACCATCCAATTATTAACACATATCTAGTTGCAATTGTAAACCAAAACATGAAAGGAATCATAACATCTCATAACACATTGACACTAGGATTTTTACATGGAAAACCCAAAATGGGAAAAATCACAGTGAGGATTAACTCACAATATATTATAACCAGTTACAAGATATTATAGGGCTCACTGCTAGGACACACTATCCTTGAAATGCTCACAACCTAAAGTGATTATAAAATGTCTTACCACCAATATACAAAGAGTATGGCTCAATACCAAAGGATGAATTGAAGTACACCTTCAAAGTTCTGAGATTAGTTCTGGTTAAGCTCTAGAAAACCAAAATTCCTTCTCTAGTTGTAGGTATACAACAACTATCAATAACTTCACACTATAACACTTGTCACATAGCTTGCATCACTGTTCTCCAACTATTCACACACTTTTTCTACTTAATTTTTTCTTATCCTTATTATATCCATAGGTATGTTCCACATACATACTTATATATATAGCTTCATCTTCATACATCAATTAGGTCAGCCTAATTGGATGTGAACACACATAATTCAAAGTGACTTGTCAGCCCAATTCAAAAATATTTTTGGCGCACAAAACAAAACATATCAAACACAAATTAGGTCAGCCCATACCTAATAAGGAACACTTTAAACATTCATAAGATAAGCAATTCTTAACCCTGTCAGCCAAAAGAATGTTGAACTTTTTTCATTTAGGTATCTCAACCGAATCAACCAAAGTTGTTGAAGCCTCTTTTATAGCTGTAACTAACACTCCTGAGCAACATATCAAAAACTCATAGAATTATCTTTTACTGAGATAATTTCTGGATCAAAATAACAGATCAATATAGATACACAATTTACTTAGCCAGTTACCAACCAATGTTGGCATCAATGGCAACAAACTTGGAGGTCACCTTCTTAATTCTTCCAACAATCTCCCCCATTTTCATTGATGGAAACATGTGCCAAAAATGAAACTTTCTTCAAAACAAAAAATTGTGCAACAATAATGCACTCAACTCCTCCTTTCATATATACAAGAACACAAAACTGTTTTTGGAAAAAAAAACACCAAAACACACCAAAATCTAACATACCCTTCTTTATACAGAATCTTCTCCCCCTTTGACATCAAGGAAAAAGGACTGGGAAATGTAAAAAAAATTCGATCAAGAATTGTGGGCATCTTCTAACTCCTTGAGAATTGCTTCTCAAGCCGACTTTCCATCATACTAGACTCCTTTTGCTCTAGTAATAGTTTTGTGTAGAGACTCTAGTTCTGCTAGGAATTCTTCTCCTTCTTCCGGAGTGAAAGAAATTAAGTTCATCTTCTCAAGTTTTTCTACACCTGTCAATGCACTTGATACAGAGACATGTCTGGACATAACCAGGTCTCCAAGCTAGCTAAACCGCCTTATTGCATCTTCTTTCTACCTCTATAGGATGAAAAAATTGCTCTAAAGATTTGCAATAGAAACCCAACCAATATAGTTTCTATCATCTGCAACCTTGTAATCTTTGGAGGTGTTGGCAAGTTGAGACTCAATTGAGTCCATTAAGTCCTTGATACCTCGAGTGGCTTCAGGCCACTTCATGCAATAGACAAATAGCAACTGAGCTTCCTCGTCATAGTCTCCTACTTCTTTCAAAGTTTGCAAAGCTATATCATGCGCAATTGCACACTTATCTTGTAGAAACAATAGTGTTTTCTCTAGTAGACTTAACTCCACTTCTTTTATAGTTTGTACCTTGAGATTAGATGTGTATTCCTTGACTATAAGCTTCAAGTTTTCAATTAGAGCTAAAGAATTATCAATTGTGACACTAGGGACTATCTCCTATAAAGCTTTAATAGCTTCATTTATCAATTCATTTCCTTTCTGATAAGATTCGACAGCTTCCTATGTGACAAAATTGAGAAAAGTACCAATTAGCTTTATTCTGTCACTTGGTGCAATCTTGGTTAAGTCCACATAACTCAGATGTGACGAAAAATTAATTAGCTAGGGTGGAAGCATATCATGAATATTGTTTTCCTTGATAGAAGACCTTTGGGAGTGTTTTTGGATGATTCTTTGGTTGGCTTTGACAACTCAAAAACTTTGGGGTTTTCTCCTTTACTCTTGTCAACCGGAATAGCTTTCTTGTCTCCCCTTTCTTCTTTTCTTCTTCTTTTTCTTCTTCTTCTTTTTCCTTTTCTTTTTCTTCTTCTTCTCCAGATGAATTTCCAGAGGATTTTTCTTTGTTTTCTTTCTCCCTTTTATCCTCATCATCCTTGTCATCATTTTTTTTTAATCCTTGCTTCCATCACTTTCATCTTTGTTTTTCTCATCCCTATTTCTAATAGATTCATGATGTTCTTCTTGCTTATCACCAGTATGATCTTTATGTTGATCATCAAACCTTTTGTTGGTTGTCTCTTCTGTATCAGTTAGAGGGAAAGGAGTCTCTAAAACACCGTGTATCTCACCAACATTCTCCAAGACTAGATTATCCATCACTTTTGTAACATCAACATGCATTTGTGCTTGCACTATATGGGATGAAAAGTTGGTTCTTTCCCCATAACTCCTTGCCAATTGTCTGATTATATCCTAGGTTTCTTGTCTTACCTTTTTTATATTCTCTTGTTCCTTAGTCATTAACATATTGACTCTCTGCTTGAATCTAAACATAGTAGAGCATTCTTTTAGTAGATTGGTAGCTTCTATCTTAGAAAGAGACGAACCACAGGAATTTAAGGCATCATTTCTCATATTATCTTCAACATTTACAACCTCTTGCCTTCTATGTACTATTTCTTTCTAGACATTTTTAGTTACTTTGGTATGTATAGTCTCCATACTTACATTGCAAATGACTATATATTGAATAAATGCATTAATGATGGTTTCCTTTCCTTCATCATTAACTTTATCAAATAACTCAGTAGTTGAAAAGAGATCATTGTCAATCATATTAATTACTAAGGCTCCTAAATATAAAGATGGTTGATCACTTACCGAAGGAGAACCATGCATGTCCTCCATAGGATTAGATGAGACTTATTCATTCTTCTTCTTATGTACATGGATTCTATAAGTATCCTCCTCTTCCTCTATCTCTTCATCTGTGGATATATCAACTCTGGTTTGAGCTTCTTCATTGGAGGTACTACTCCTTTTGTTTCTTTTCAACTGATGATCTTCTTTCATGCCAAGATCTATTTCTGCATGAACAACATCATTCAGATTTCTTTCCCTATTAGCCTTTTGTTTTATCTTCTTCCTAAAGCAATAGATGGTGTAGCAAGAGGTATGTCCTTTCTCTTAGTGTGATATAAGAGGGATTCACTGCATACGGGTCTCTTTGTTCTTAAGAGGTCACCAAGGAATGAACTACCCTTATACACCTCAGCATAAGCAAGTGAACTAAAATGTAGAGAAGTATATCCAAGTTATGTTTTAGAGAAAGTTACTTCAAATCCTGAGAAAGTGAAACTCCAAGATTTCTGCCTCAAATGAGTGAGCTCTCAACTGAAAGACAACAACACGGTTTCAGGACGCCAGTGCGGTGTATTGTTGTCTATAATACGCACTGGCGTCCTAAGCAATAGAGGGCTAAGGAGCTCAGGTGAGAAGAACTAAGTTTCGCTTCTAGTCTTAGATCTGGGGTGTTCTAAGTAAAACTACCAAACGAGAAGCCAAAAAAAAATACAAGGGGACTTGAAGAGAACTTACCTTTTGTTGGACATTTGGGTCTTCACTCCAAGCTGCAACCTACACACAAAAGAATGATGGGAAAAGGTTAGGGCTATATAGGGATCTGCCTTAGTTAGACCACCATTTTTGTGTTCCAACCTCCACAGACAACCAAGTTGGAAAGGAGTGTAAATGAAGTAAACAAAGTGTGTGGTGAAAGCAAAACCCACTTTAGGAGTAGAACCCACACCACAAGATAGTAGATAAACAAGTAGGAAAAGAAAGTGAGAGAGAGAGAGAGCGCTACCCACATGCCTAGACCCTCTCTGAAGCACACAGACGCACCGTTGAGTGCTTTCTTGAGAGTTGTTGCTGCTAGAAGGACCTCAGTTTGGCATGGCTTCACTTGTGAGAGTGCTACTATCAAGGATGAAGAGAACTCAAAGATGGAGAAAATGGTAAGAGAGCTTGAATGAATGAATTCCAACCCAAAATGAGAGCAAGAAAGGGGTTTTTAATGTATGCAAGGGTGGCAAAGAGCCGTTACATTTGAAATTTGACTGTTAGGATGTGTGTTGAGAGAGTCAAGATTCTAGATTCCCTATTTCAAACTAGGAAAACTGCTATGATGCTAGCGCATTTGTAGACGTTTGGGCGCCGCGCAGGCATCCAAAGCCTAGATTTTTGGGAAACATGTCATCAGGCTTTTGTTGCTTTGCCACAAGTCCACATGGAGTCAGAATCGTGAAATGCTAACCCATGGGATTTTTGTCATTAATGCTCTAAGATGTCATAAATGCTAGGCAAAAATACAAAAATGTGGAATTTCCCCTAGGTGCAATTATGTGACATTACATTTTTCCCTCACTTTAGTGGGCTCGATTTTGGAAAAAAATCAGCCTCACTAAAGTAGAGAAGAAAAAATTTCACATGAATTTGAATTTTTCAGATTTATGTGCCAAGAAAAAAGGGGCCTTAAAGGCCACCAAAGTCAAGCTAATTCGGTACTGAAGGTGCCCCCAACAATCGAGCTCAACAAACAATGACAAATGGTTGTCAAAAATCC
The DNA here is from genome assembly GCA_007258455.2 of Sequoia sempervirens. Lineage (NCBI taxonomy): Eukaryota > Viridiplantae > Streptophyta > Pinopsida > Cupressales > Cupressaceae > Sequoia > Sequoia sempervirens. Next base: position 35,559,954 of record VDFB02000020.1, read on the forward strand.
TTCAAGACTTTAACCTTCAAAACTCAAATTTTGGGTCAACCTCAAAAATAAGAAGCTACAACGATGAGAGGAATGATAAAAAAAAACTTGTCGATTTGGAAGAAAAATATGATCAAGAGGTGACTATATGTCCCCTCCTGAGTTTTCCCCCAGCTTGGTGGGGTAAACTTAGGAGAAACAGGGGAGCCACAAGCTCTAGGAAAAATGGGCCCCGGGGGGCCTATATATACCTAGGTGGGCCCCTAGAAGGGTCATTTTCATTAGTCACTACGAGCAAATTGTTGAATTTTGTGAGAGAAAAGTTAGCAAAATGATGAGCAGGAGGGAGTACAAGGTGTCGAGGTTGGAGCAGCTGTGCGAGAACATCTTCGAGGGTCATGAGGTGGACCAGGTAGGCCTCTAAACCTTGTTTTTCATGTTTTTTAGGCCATTTTTTAACATTTTTTTATTTGGTGAGGTGCACAAGCATCTTTTTTGGGTGCTCGTGTCCAAAATGTGCGTTGTTGTCCAGATTCTATGCCGAGGTCCCAAATATGCACCAGTGTCTTGAGGACACACTGTCATCCTTGAGGCATCCACGACGAATAGGGACACATGCGCGACACGCAGACATCTACACGGCGTGCATAGGTCTTAATTTTTTTTCTTTCATAGTGAAATTCGATGTTCTGACTTAAAATTTCACTTTTGCAAGAGTATCTAGAGATTCCTGAGCATCTAGGAGGGCGAGCATTTTTAATTGTTCATGAGTAGAGGGACCATCTTATAGATGACGAGGTCACACATCTGGAGTGGGTCAGTCTCTGGCATGTGTTCACCATGCCAGAGATGTGATATCATGAGAGGATGCTCACAATATTGATGGAGCGGTGGGTGCCACCATGCAATCTTTTCAGCTACCTTATGGGGAGATGACTATCACACTCAAGGATGTCTATCGGATCCTCAGACTACCCATCCATGGATAGTGAGTGGCCCTAGATGATACCTGATCGGCACGAGAGTGGACAAAGGGAGTCCTCTACTGCTCAAGGTAGATAGACGGTGGTGACGACATGAGCCACATATACACAACTAGTATGACCAGGCGAGGACCACAACACCGTTGTTGCACTAGGTGATGGTCATGACTGTTGTTTTTCAGATCATAATAGATGGGCGAGGTTCACACTTGCATGGGGGCCTCGTCCACATGATTAGAGAGATGGTGGAGTGTAGGACAATTTTTTCCTAGGGGCACAACATGCTAGCGCACCTCTACCAGGAGCTAGGCTGGTACGAGTATCGTAGCCTTACTGTGTTCACACTTTTGCAAGTGTGGGCCTTCACCCACATCATGTGCACTAGGTCGGTTTGTTTTCCCCAGCAATGGCCATATCATGTCCCTATGGCCCATTTGTATGACATGACAGGATAATGGAGATTCTTTGATTTATAGTTTTGGTGGCTACAGTTTGATACACTTACTGCAGATGGGTTCAAATGGAGACCCTATCGATTTTTTCAGATGGGTGGATGATAGTAGGAACCTGAGGAACATGTAGTGGGACCGTTTTCTGGTAGGTCACCATGATTATATTATAGTACCATACTACTGGAGTTGAGTCATGTGACAACATGGCCGCCCATAGACGATTCCACCAGATGTGCCCACATATATTAGGGCCTATAGGAATGCAGCAAGACCCGAGGATCGCCCCTGCTTGACCATCATCGATTTTTTTCCTTTCGATGATGATGAGCCCGACTATGATCTATTACCCATAGCAGCAACAGATAATGTCGGGGTTGCTACAGATTTTGTGTGGTGGTGGGAGAGGCACCATCCTGCTCTTGTGTTTGGTGAGGATTCCCCTAGAGGGGATCCTGGTGTATAGGGGGACTTTCCACCCCAACCTCCACAAGATAGATGGAGGAGGTGCCAACAGGAAGGCAAGGAGGAGGAGAGGTCGTAGGAGGAGGAGGTGCACCTAAGAGACAGAGGCGGCAGAGGAGGTTAGATCCCCGAATAGCTACCCCTGTCTCATTGGAACCACCAGCTCCTAGTGTTACAACGATGATAGCCTTGGCATCACCGAGAGCAACCACCGATGTTGGCAGTGCGGGTCCCAACACCGTTCCTCACCTTGACCCAACATGGCAGCCAAGGGACCGAGGTATACAAAGCACATTGTTTATGTTTCCATACTTTTAGTTTCTTTTGTTTATGATTATATACATATGCCATGTGATATTGATTTTTCTTTTTTCTTTTGTGGTTGCAGAGGATGCACAGGGATGGACTAGGTTGATAACTCAATGTATTTTAGAGGTAGCCCTCACCGGTGTCTATGGGATGAACTTCCCTTGCTTTTGAGCCGATAGCACACCTGAGGACTACCTATGATGAGTGGAGTGCAAAGATCATCTAGCTAACTGTGGATCTCATTGTCATTCGGGGATAGCATGACCAGATGTCGGGGGAGTTGCAGACGGTGCTCGATGAGCGAGATGCAATAGTGACAAGGGCCAACACTGTTGAGCAGGTGCGTGATGCCCTCCAGAGCTGTCTCGATGACCTCAACGGGCAGTCAACAGTTGTGATACCGGTAGATGTTCAACGACTATGGGAGGAGTTGAGATGGGCGGATATGACTATATGCTCCCTATAGGGAGAGATCAGGGGGATGCATCGATCTTGTTCCATGACCACCGTGCAGCCTCTCCTGAGAGTACTAGAGTAGCAGCCAGAGCAAAAGGGCTCCGAGAGCCATGTGCCATAGTCATAGGGGCTTATGATTTTGTACATCATTTTTGTAGCAAGGGATACATACACATACATATATATATTTGTAGATCTTTTGTATAGACACTATAGACACTTAAAAATGACCTAGGCCTGCAAGCTCTATTTTTACCACTTTCGGCCTAGCATAATTATGACATTTAATTATGTCCTTGGTCCACATTCGACTATTAATTAAATAATTCATAATTGTTCAATTAATTCACATCTCTTTTATTCTTCATGATTATTAAATAAATAAATTTTAATTTATTTATTCAATACATCTTTAATGGTCTAAAGTCTTCCTTTAATTAAATAAATTTGTTAATTTATTTAATTACCTTTATCCATTTATTCTTCCTGATTATTAAATAAATAGATTTTATTTATTTATTCAATATGTCACTAATTTCCATAATTAAATGAATTTATGAATTTATTTAATTGTTAGTCATAATCCTCTAAAATTAAATAATTATCTTTAATTATTTAATTACTCAATTTAACATTTCCATCATTTTAAATCAATTTATTATTTAAAATGATTTCGTTTTATTAACTGTCACTTCATTTTGGTAAATAATCTGAAAAAGATTATTTATTGTCTCACAAAATCCATATTTTGAGTTGATTTAATTCAAATTGGCAGCTTTCTTCCAAAAATCAAATAAAGTAAGTAGATTCTTGATTTTTCAAATTTGCTTTTCAGTCCACCTCTTATCTTTCTGATTTTTCAAATCTCATAAATCAGGCAGTCTTTATCTTCTTGATTTTTGAAAATCTTTATTTTTCTAATTAATTATCTCATCTTTTCTCCACCGCCGATTCGATTCTCTCATATGACATCTTGACCACTCACTTAAGGATTTTTCCCTAACCCTGATTAGGGATTATCAAGTTAAATCTTGTCCTCTAATTTTAGGTTTCTGTCAAAGGTTGATCTCGTCCGTCCAATCAAAATTGTGTTTTCTATAAAATGTCAATTTTGTTCATAATTTAGGACCACTTGATTATTATAGGCATTATAGTCATTTATCATTCATCATATTCATTTATCATCTATCATAGGCATAGGCATAATTTTATTTAAATCCTTCAAAACTTGCATAGGACAATGTCATAATCGTAATGCTCACACACTCGATCTGAGGGCATCAATCATACGCTGCAAGCTAGGAGGTGTTATGGAGGTGATTCATGGAAGCTTCACGAATATCTGGTATAATCATTTCATTATTATTTTCTTTCTTTGTGCTTCATAACTTCTTTGGGTTTATATTTATTGATCTAATCATTGCTAACCTTAATCCTGAAATTTACCCATTAATACAGACACATATTCAACAGCCACTCATTTTTTTATAGTAGTGGCTCAATACATGTACATGACATTCGATACATACATGCATATATATATATATATATGGACATATTTGTTCTAACATCATGGTATTGTTTATTTGGATGTGTATACTTTTTACTTTCATGTATGTTTATGCTATGGATGTTATGTGCTCATATGGATGTATGTTTACATTAGATGCTAACATGATTTAATAAACATGCATGGTTGTATGTTAATTAAATACAATGATGATCCAATTTCCTTAAAAGATAAAATGTGATGCATGGATACATAGCATAGTGAAACACATGTATGTATAACACACACACACACACGTGGCCATATCATAACACAAAAAAAATTCATAATGTGTTAATGAACAATATCAATATATGTAGTGCTACTACCATTTCATAGAGAGAACACCACATAAATGACACATGGAACACTATATGTAGTATCGACGAAGATGCATCACATTAACAGACTCTTTTAGAGGCATTCCATCCATACATGATAATCCATAGGCACCTGAACCATACTCAAAGATCACAATTAAAGGGCCTAACTGGTTAGGACTGAATTTCCCTCTCTGATCAGGCGGTGGATTTACATTTCTCTAGTTTTAATAGAGAACTAGGTCTCCCAATTTAAAGGTCCTAGGAAGCACACTCTGATTATATTGTCTCTATAACCAGACCCACCTTATTTTTTTGTGTCACCCTCACGATTTAGTAATCAAAGTATCATCTCCCCTTGCGCTTTCGGGTGATCCTAGGTGTAAGATAAACAGTTACTAACTCTAGAACTTGGGCCTATTCTAGTGGGAAAAAGTACTCACCCCAGGATGACTCAGACCGGTAGCACCCTGAACTCGAGGGACTTCCAGCCAGTATACAAAAGTGGATTCTTGGGGAAAGCCCAAGAATCACGCGTATGGTTCCGATGAGATGGATCTGAAAGGGGACTCTCACCACATGGATCATGCCCTACGAACGGAATGCCTGTATTAAACACCTCTTGTTTTAGAATCCATCTATTCTTTGGTCGTTGCTTGATATAGTGCAGGGTACAGTATCATGCCCGAAGACACTCACTACTGATCCCCTTGAGTAGAGATAGCAATTCTTGGGAAGTCATTACCCAAAGAATCCAAATTTTGTGTGCTCAAATGACGTTAATGAGCCATGGAGGGGAGCCAATGCAACCAAAATTCTAAGCTATCCGCTCTTGAGAAGGAAAGGTGTTTATCACCATCCGGGGTATATCGGTGGGCTATATCAAGTATACAAACCCTTGGCCTATTGGCCTTTTAGGATTGTACTTGTCTTATGTGCGCTTGCTTACTTCTCAAAACATTGTGTTTGTCAAGTGTTGCTGGATTTCTCAAACATTATTCACCACATTTAAATTTTTGGACAAAACATTCAACATTAGACAGATCAAATTTGCCTTCAAAACATCAAGAAACTCAATTTTAAACAAATTGTGTCGCATCTGTTGAACTGCATTCGACTTTCTGAGATGCAATCGCTCTGTTAAACCGCATTTGACCTTTAAAACACTGCATCTATATGCGTCACGATGCATCTGAACTTCACAGAGCCATCTGTAAAACTGAGTCGCATTTGTCAGTCCCAAAGCCGCATTCGCAATATATGACACATTCAAAGCTTAAAATGACGCATTTTCCTATCAAAAGTAAAACCCCGATACAAAGTCAAATATGAGTCTAAACTCTATCAATCTTTTGTCAAACACTGTTTCCAAGGGGATTCTGTCAGAAACCAACTTTGAAATTGCTCAAATTTTTCAATCATTACTTTGACCATAGGCTTCATCTTTCAAATTTAGTTGCATACATTAGACATTAGCTTGACCCTAGGTTTTCATCCTTGCATAGTTTGGATTAGGAAAACCTCAACACGATTTGCAACGTCATTGCTTTCGAAACTAGGTTATCTTGGACTTTATCATCATTCCCTTTTTCAGTCATTGTGACTTTTGTGAGATTTTCCAACTCAACAGTCTAGTTAGGAAAAATCACTAGTCATCTTGACCTCATCATTTTTTCATTATCAACAAGTCCTTTAGTAACCAAAATCGAAAACAAAGATTGAGTTTAGAAGTGTTTAGGTATCATTTTTCTCCAAATTGCATTCTAGGTTATACCTTGCATACTTTATTCCCAGAAATCCAAAACAATTATTTATCTTAGTCGTCATTTTGAACCTAGACCTTGCATTTATCATATTAAGTCCTTAGTCAACATTATCATCTTTGTCATCATCACCTAGTCATCCTAGTTGGAATCTTCTTTAGAAAACATAGTCTTGCATTGACAATCTTTATTGAAAATCCAAAAAAATATAGGCTAGCATCAACCTCGCATTTAGTTGTCATTCTCATCAGTTTCGTTTGAGCAATCTCATTTTATGGTGGAAACTAGACTCCAAAAACAGAAACGAAAAATGGCAAATTCTGGATGAGACTCCACTTCCAATGTTAACAATCCTGCGTATGACCCAAATTGGACATTTGACGACCCATTTGCCAACAAAAATAATCAACCTCTCACGACCATACCATCCTTGTCAAACAATCCCTTTGAACCATTCTTACGTAAGGATGAATACAGACAAATACTTGAGGAAAACCTAGAGGTAGCAGCACAAGATCCAGAGGCCTCTCAATTTGTGGAACAAATGGTCCTATATGACAAAGACAAATATTTGGCCATACTCTTAAGTCAAGGAGCCAAATTACCTCAAGGTTTTGACATTGATACCTTGAGATCGACATCTCCTGCCAATAACGCCAATAGTGGTCAACCTCCAAACTCCACAAGCAATACCTTTTTTGATGCTACACCGACCGTGACTGCTACCTCCAACATTCCTAATAACTCCAATTCAATAAACGCTACATCCACTGGAGGATCGCAATCTGCCACAGTGCCCACAATATCCACAACACCATCACAATCAGCTGGAACCACTTTTGGCTCCTCGACAATGTGGGCAAGTTACTCCAATCCTCTCTTTACCACTACGGTAAATGCCACGGGGGCATCATCAAGTCATATTAATCCCCCCTTGACAACTACATCTAAGACCATGAGTACACCTTCATCATATCCTCTCATTGGTATCTCACAAAATCCTTTAGGTGGAGGCAAACAACATATCTTTATTCAAGGACAACAACAAAATGTTAACATGTCAACACAGTCAAATGTCATCACCTCCCAAGGACAAAATACAAACATTCCCCTTGTACCAACCCAACAATTGGGACAAGGTATTCAAAACACACAGCCCATGGCATCACTCGCGCATAAAAATATTCATGGTCACCATATTCCTCAAATATCGACCCAAATGGCTAGGGGACACGTCCCAACATACTCATCCCATATTCATACTCACCAACATACCCCCAATCCAAACTTTCAATACCAACAACACACAAATCCAAATACGTCATACATATCACAACAACCCGTCCCTCAACAACATGCCAACATTCACTCACAAAAAATGGGGACTTATGGCATACCAATCAATCCTATGTATGGGACCACCAATGACCCTATAATGGATGCCTTACAAGCAAGAATAATGGGTCTAGAAAAGACAATAGAAAACATACATATATCCGGAAAAAAAATAGAAGTGTCATATGATCTAAATGTATATCCTTTCAACATGAACTTATACATGCCACCATTTCCTCTGGGAGATGTGTCACCCAATTTTACAAAATACAGCGGAAAAACAAACCCCATCAAACATGTACGCGAGTTTGCAACCAATTTTATGGATGTCGCCTATGAACAAACGTACTTGATGAGACTCTTTTCTAAAAGTCTCGCAGGCCTCGCCCTTGAGTGGTTCTCTACTCAAAAGGACATCAAAACATGGGATGAGCTTAAACAAAAAATCATAAAAAATTACGTGTACAACATTGACATGGACACCTCTATTACTAGCTTGTGCAATCTCACGCAAGAGGATTCTGGTGAGACATTCATCCCATTCTTTCAAAAATGGAGGAGTCTAGCTAGTCGGTGTCACATTGACATACCCTAAAGGGAAAAGGTGGACATGTTTGTTCAAACACTTCTAGGCCCCCTAAAATATGCATTGCAAGTGCATTGTTGCACAACCTTCACAGACCTAGTTGAAAGAGGTGTTCAGATTGAGAAAGCCCTTATCGCAAAGGGAGATCTAAGATACGGTCCCAAAAACACAAATGCAAACCCTCCCACCAACAAGAATAAATACTGGGTCAAAAATAAACATGTTACAAATGACGGTGTTGTTGACGCCAAGACTGCAAACATTGTGGGTCCTGTACTGGCCCTAAAAGGGGTTCAACAACAAAACAAACCAACAATGACATTGACACCCCCTACCAATGTCCCTTCAAACAACCAGAGTGGCCAAAACAATCAAGGACAATATCGTCAGATGAGACAATTTCCTAGAGGTTGCATATACACTTCTTTGGGTGAACCCATTGAGGAAGTCCTCAAGAAATGCCTCCAAAATGGGATCATCACACTTCAAGAACCAAAACCATACGACCCAAGACAATTCAAACCAACATGGTGAGATGATAATGCATTTTGTGATTATCATCGGGCAAAAGGACATAAAACCTCTAACTGTCGACAACTGAAAAACCTAGTACAAGATCTTATCGAGAGTCGTATCATTGAGGTAGGTGGATCACAATTTGCCTCCAATTCAGATCATACTATTCATAAGAACCCACTGCAAGACCATGGTTCTAATAAGGCTTCCACGTCAGGTCCACAGATAAACAATAATCAAACTAACTTTTCCCATGCCAAGTACAACTATTCTGGTGACCTATTATAAATAATGTCCGAACTAATGACGAATACATCAATACCATTATAATCAAGAGAGCACCCCAATGCAATGCTAATACTCGAAGTGGCAAGGTCACCATAGCTAGTTCGCCTCCCGCTAGGCAACCCAAAATCACCATAGCTAGCCCATCTCCTAAACAGTCACAACCTGCCTCGACCACAAAGCAAGGGTAACCTAAGAGTCAGTTTAACCTTATCGACCGACTTGGCAAAACTCCCGCGCAAATTTCTATACTCGAGTTGCTTCACATATCTCCCACGCATAAGGCTATACTAGATAAAACCTTGCAAGAGTCGTCAGTCCCTAAGGATATTGATGTCAACCAATCTGAGACCATGGTGGGATATCTCACTATGCCTCACCACGTCACCTTCTCTAATCAAGAATACTCGTCACCTAAGACTAACCACAATGATGCATTACACATTGAAACTTTCATCCATAAGCACAAGGTTAGAAGAGTTTTAGTAGATGGCGGAGCAGGATTGAACATATGCTCCTTAAAACTGGTTAAGGATCTAGGATTTTATGATGCATGCATAGACTCTACAAAGAGTATAGTGATCAAAGCATATGATGACGAAGAACGCTCTTCACGAGGCGTTATTTCTCTTCCTATAAGAGTGGGACCGGTCATTGTGGATACAACTTGCCAGGTCCTGGATCTGGAATTACCCTACAACATCTTGCTCGGCCGTCCATGGATTCATGCCCTAAAAGCCGTGCCCTCCACGTATCACCAATGCTTAAAGTTCCCTTTTGACGGCACAAAAATTACTATATATGGAGACCCTGACCCTTTCCAATATTACACCAACCTAAGGGGTATTTCCGAAAATCAAGTGCCCATCAACCAAGAAGCTCCTGACCCTTCTTCTTCTAAGTATGTTGACCCATCCAAACTCGCACCATCTTCCACGTCCACTCCGTCCATGTCCTCCACCACGCCACCATCTTCCACACTTCCTAAGGATGAATCCAATGTCATGATCTAGGACCTAGGCTGTGGAGAATTTAAACTACATACGACATATAGTATCACAACAATACCCAAGTCTCCAAAAGTCTATGGACGACCATGTCTCAAAATGGAACCCAAGGAAATTTTCAAAGTTCCACCTAAAACAGTTTTCATAAAATGGGGAGACATGAGTAATGAAGACCTTGCTGATATTACAGGATGGCTCTATAAGGAAATGTCAGACCTACCACCATTACCGGTCAAGAAATATGGAAAGGCATATGACATAATGAAGGCTAAGGGCTACAATGGCACTAGTGGCCTAGGCAGAAATAAAACTGGATGAAGAGAGCCCATAGAACCTTTCAAAATACCAAAGTATCTTGGACTAGGGTACAGATTGCCTGACAATGACGACTGACGTACCAGTGGACTTTTGAGTGAGGGAGTGCATGCTTCAGAAAGTGTCGAGATCACTAAGGAAACCTTCACCGAAACTCACTCCCAAGAGTGGGAATTTGGCTCTGAAAGATGCTTAAGTGACTGATGCCTTGATGATTTGTTTGTCAAAATGGGGGAACTCACCTCTGAACAAAAATTCTGGAAAACATTTAAAATTGATCAGGCACCAAATAGTTACAATTCCATTTCTCTCCCCCATGACATACAAGATCCACCACGTAAGCCTCATAACCATCAATCAACTCCATCTGAATTTCCAGATAACACTGACAACCATGACTCTAAGTCCTTCACCCCTTATTTTGACAATGAATATGAGACTAATGAAGGGGAATATTGGATAGAGTCGGATGTAGAATTGGATGATGATAATTTCATCTACAATATCTTTGAATCCATTTGCATGCTTTCTGCATCCTCCCCTCAATTCACCAACACTGACGATGGCATTTCCCTAGTCTATCCTCAACTAATCGATTGGGACCAACAAGGCCTGACAGTCCTGGACACCTTTCAGAATGATGAGGTAATTGTAGAATTTATGGGATTACGTGAGGGTATACCCAGTGGTGATCACAAGGAAGGATTCTCTATTGACCTAGATTGTGCGGCCTACTTTGGCGAGACTGCTCCGTCCTCTAGTCACAAAAGTGAAAATAAGAATAAAACAAAAAATGAAACGTCTTTAGGTGAAAACTGAAAGGCACCTTCTGACGACAAAAAAGTAAAAATAAAGGACGTATCTGCAGGTGAAAACCTCTCTGAGGTTCCCAAAGATGGAGGACTGGACTTTCTTCCTGTAACACAAGAGAAATTGGCTATGCTTATAGAGGAAACCGTTGAAGAGAACATATCAACAATAGAGGATCCAAAAATGGTCCTCTTCGCTGCATCATTGACTGAAGAAGAGAGACCAAAATTTCATAAGTTCTTTGTAGAACGTAAAATCAACTTCGCATGGTCCTATGCCGACATGTCGGGACTAGATCCATAACTAGTTCTACATCATCTGCCACTATTTCCCAATGCCAAACCAGTAAAGCAGAAGTTACGCAAAATGCATCCTCAGGTTGCTCTATTGGTCAAGGCTGAATTGAAGAAACTTCTAGACGCTGGATTCATAAGGTCTATTGATTATGTCGAATGGATATCTAACCTTGTGCCAGTAACGAAGCCAAATGGAATGATCAGAGTCTGTACAAATTTTAGAGACCTCAACAAAGCATGCCCAAAAGATGACTTTCCTCTACCAAATATTGATATCATAGTCGACCTAACAGCAGGATATGAGATGTTGTCCCTCATGGACAATTTCTCTGGCTATAATCAGATCTGTATTGCCCCAGAAGACCAGCATAAAACAACATTCACTTGCCCTTGGGGTACATATTGTTGGAATGTCATGCCATTTGGTCTTAAAAATGCAGGCGCCACATATCAAAGGGCTATGACTACAATCTTTCGTGACATGATGCATAAAATAATGGAAGATTATGTGGATGACCTTTTGGCCAAATCAGTTACAAGAAAGGATCATCTAAAGGTGTTAGACACAATTTTCAAGAGACTTGAAGAATACAAAGTCTGACTGAATCCTAAGAAATGTGTCTTCGGTGTGACATCAGGTAAACTCTTGGGATACATAGTTTCTCGAAGAGGCATTGAAGTTGATCCAGCGAAAGTCAAAGCCATCATGGACATGCCTCCTCCCAAAGGAATAAGTGAACTTAGGACATTACAGGGTAGGGTACAATCTATTTGCCGCTTTATAGCACAATTGGTTGACAAGTGCCACCCATTCCAATATCTTCTGCGCAAAGGTATCCCCTTTGTGTGGACAAATAAATGTCAAGGTGCCTTTCAACAAATAAAATATTACCTACTATCACCGCCAGTCCTCATGCCTCCCATTCACGGAAAACCATTGATCCTATACATCTTAGCCACTAATTCAGCACTGGGGGCATTGTTAGCACAAAACGACCACGAAGAAAAAGAAAGAGCCATATATTACATTAGTCGGACACTGGTCGGGTATGAACTAAACTACACATCTATTGAATGGGCTTGTCTAGTGGTTGTCTTTGTAACATAGAAACTAAGACATTATATGTTAAGTCATCAGACACAGCTAGTAGCAAAGATCGACCCCCTTAAATATTTGTTAAGTCGGGCAGCATTAATAGGACGTCTGGAAAAATGGGTCATGATTCTAAGCGAATATGATATTCAGTATGTAGAAAGAAAGGCAATAAAAGGACAAGTCATTGCAGACCAGCTGGTGGACACACCTTTACAAAGTGATCATCCGTTAGTGACAGATTTTCCAGATGAGTCAATATTCCATACAGAACCTAAGTCACCTTGGTGACTCTACTTTGACGGATCACACACAAATCATGGCTCGGGGGCAGGAATCCTGTTCATCACCCCTCAAGGAGACTCCATTCCTAAATCTTTCTGCATAGGTTTCCCATGCACAAATAATGTGGCGGAATAGGAGGCATTGGTTACAGGACTTAGAATGGCAATAAAATGGAAAATCAGAGCATTACATGTCTATGGGGATTCTCAGCTCCTCATCAACCAAGTTAATGATGACTATGATACAAAATATGAGAAGCTAATGCCCTACAAATGAATGGTTGACAGTTTCCAAGCGTACTTTCATATGGTAACTTTTAGACAAGTTCCGAGAACATAGAACAAGGTGACAGATGCCATGGCTACAATAGGCTCCCTACTCAACATTCCAAGCAATTTGCCTCAGCTAGAATTCCTAAGAGAACAATTGTTGGTCCCTGCCTATGATATTCCAGAGTCAGAAATGGTCTGTGAACTTGTTGGTCCTGACTCTCCCTGGTACCAAGATATTTATGACTACCTTAAGTCTCAAACCCTTCCACCTAACTTGTCCAATAACCAAAGAAAATCCGCAAGATATGCCATCGTCAGTGACACCCTTTACCGCCGTAGCTTTGATGACACCCTCCTTAGATGTCTCGACACCAACGAAGCATGTACAACCTTACGTGAAGTACATGACGGTATATGTGGATCTCATTCGAGTGGTCCTACTCTAGCCAAGAAAGTAACGAGACTTGGGTACTATTGGCCGACCATTGAAAAGGATGCAATAGAATATGTAAGGACTTGTTGCAAATGCCAGATTCATAGTGATTTGATCCATGCTCCAGCACAGGAACTTCAGCTGATCACTTCTTCTTGGCCCTTCACACAATGGGGACTCGACCTCGTGGGTAAGATCCATCCTACCTCGTCCAATGGCCACAAATTCATCATCACTACCACTGAGTATTTTACGAAGTGGATCGAAGCCATCCCACTGACATACATAACCGACAAACAAATATCCAAATTCATTCTTAATTACATCATTTGACAATATGGCCTTCCGCAATCCATCATTAGTGACAACAGACGTCCGTTTAAAAACCAAGACGTTCATGAGTTATGTGAGCGATTCCATATCCAACATCATTTTTCATCTCCATATTACCCACAAGGAAACGGTCAAGCTAAGGCGTCAAATAAAACCATTGTTAAAATCCTCAAAAAGACTGTCAATGACGCTAGCCGTGACTGGCATATACAACTCAACCCTGCTCTGTGGGCTTACCGCACTAGCATTCGTATGCCTACATGAGCCACTCCATTTTCCTTGGTCTTTGGAGTTGAGGCCATCTTGCCCATTGAGGTTGAAATTCCTTCTTTACGAGTCTCCCTGAAGGGTTTAACTGATGATGAAGAGTATAGACAATCGCGCCTGCACGAGCTAGAGATGCTAGAAGAAAGAAGGAAAAATTCCCTGAACCATCTACAAGCATATCATAACCATCTCTATCGCAATTACAACAAGAAGGTTATGGTCAGGAAGTTTAACATTGGCGACTTAGTCCTCATGCAGAACCCTAAGAACTAGGCTGATAGAGAAAAACCGAAAAAGTTTGAACCAAACTGGTTGGCTCCTTATGTCATCATATCTTCATTTGGTTCTAGAGCTTATCAGCTAGCCACTCCAGATGGAGAACAACTGACAAAGCCTATCAATAGTTTACATCTCCAAAATTTCTACGCATAGCATCAGGAGACCGAGCTGAAAACCATAAAATACAAAAAAATTGAAAAATGATAAAAAAAATTGTTGCCTTGATGAAAACATGGCAAATAGGCGTCTTGGCAACACCAGTAAATAAAAATAATTCATCCAATGGTGAAAACCTGGCAAACAGGTGCTTTGGATAAGTACCATGGTGAAAACCTGGCAAACAGGTGCCATGCGTAACCAATCATCACTCTTCCATCTACTATTACTTTGTCTGCCTTGGCCTAGGATGAAATACATCTCTTGCCCTTATCACGCCAATCACCATGACATTATATCCTTCCTTTCATGGTTGATAAATGGTTGACATCAAGTCCTGACGACTGTCCATCTGGTACCCCAGCAACATCCCTTTCATGTCCCTTAAATTGGCTAAGTCTTGGACCTGACTGGGGGAAAAAAAATTATCATATAACTGCAGTGGATGTCATGGATGGTTTCGGCAATCACAAAAAGTCCTAAAAAAAGACAAAAACATTATAAAATATCCTGAAAAAAGACAAAAAACATCGTAAAAAGTCCTGAAAAAGACAAAAACATTATTAAATATCCTGAAAAAAGACAAAAACATTGCAAAAAGTCTTGAAGAAAGACCAAAAACATCGTAAAATGTCCTGAAGAAAGACCTAAAAATTGAAAAATGTCCTAAAGAAAACCACAACAATTGTCAAATTGCTCAAAGAACGCAAAAACAGAGTCATCTCTTGTCAAAGTTTGTCATGTCAATCAATCAGTCTTTGTCATTTGTCTGAACTACGTTGTCTCTGCGCATTTGCTACGTAGGAAAGACTCATACTTGAGTCCCTGAGACATTAGGTCAGTCTTTTTAGGTTTGTCACAATAAAATCATGATTCAATAGTTGGTCATCAAGAAAAATTCATTGGTCGTGTCGAACTACGAGGTCTTTGAGTGCATGATGTAGGCAAGGCCATCTGTCGATGAGCCCTTGAGGCTGCACTAGGTCAGTCCATTAGGGTTCGTGGCACTACACTGGCACACACGTCAAAAACCTTCAAGTCAAGACAAATCATTTTCCAGATGGGAAAACTCCTAAAACAAGGTGAAACAATCATTTATTCAGCATGAAAATCTCATCAACACATCAATCATATCATCATGACAAAATTGACATATAGTCAATACAAGTCAAACTTAGCCAAACTTCGGTCAAAATTGGTCAAAACAAGTCACATTATTATAACCAGTCAAACTGTCAACTCTTGGTTCGCTTTCAGATGTGTCCTTCTAAAAGATAACCTCCGTCATTTATGCCTTAGGATGTGTCCTTCGTAGGCATCGTCACTGTCATTCGACATTTTGAGGGATCCTCTTGACATCTAAGGATCACTCCTCTTGACATCAATATTCTTCAGATGTGTCCTTCTAAAGAAAAAACTCTGTCATTTATGCCTTAGGATGTGTCCTTCCTAGGCATTGTCACTGTCATTCGACATTTTGAGGGATCCTTTTGAAATTTAAAGGATCAAATCCTCTCGACATCAACACTATTCAGGATGTGTCCTTCCTGAATTTGGCAATCTTCAACATTTCGTCATCTTGACATTGTCAAAACTTTGGCATCCTGACATCTCATCGTCATCAAACCTGACATCTTGACATCAGAACAATGGGTATCCAGATGCTCTTGGAAAACACTTGGCACTTGTCTTTTGGGCTTTTTATCATGTTACTAGTTTTTTAGCAAGATCCCAACAATAGGATTTAGAGAAGCAGCGACGTACCATGACGTTTGTCTTAACTTTTGACACACATGATTACTAGTTTCTCAGCGAGGTCCTAATTTCAGGATTTACAAAAACAACGATGTATCATGATAAGGGCTTTATTTTGTATTTTGGAAATCATGCTACTAGTTTCTCAAGGATGTCCTGGAAACAGGATTTAGAGAAGCAACGACATTTCATGAATTGTCCTTCTTGTCTTTTTCTGCTTGTGGTTGGTTATGACAAAAAGACTGGGGCAATTGCACTCTTAGTATGAGTCATGATCATCCTTGTCTGTGACTGCTTGTCTTATGTGATGGTATGACCTTGCACACCTTTATCTATGTCATATCATGGTGTTTGTGGGCCATTACAATAGTCTTCCCAATGATGATTAAGAGCAATAAATATTAAAATTCCTATGGTAAAGTTTTGAAGTATTTGGTCTAGGAACTAACATGCATCTCCTTCGGTCTACTCATCTTCTCTCATCAGTCTGGTCATCTTCTCTCGTTCATCTCATGATGATATCCTGTGACATACAAAAACATAAGTGCATACATGATCACATAAAGCATTGCATTAGGTCCATCCATACATCGTCCCTAGCATTAAATCATATAACATTTCATTGCATATTACATTCTCATTTGCATTATCATACACATGACATCCATTCAACTAAATACATTAGGCATATCATTATTATCATGGCATCATATCATAAGAAAGCATCATAGAACATACATAATACCACCATCCATCATAAATCAACATCATACATAAGGCATCACATCACATATATAATAATGCATAAATCAAATAACATCGCATAACACACATGTAGGCTACATCAAAACTGCATCATCATATAATATCATCTCAAAAATGTACAATGTCATAGGATAAAGTCAAGAGATATCCCAAAAATGGAGCTTACAGGCTTAATAATATATACATAATGTGTCATAACATGGAAACAAATACGGCAAACATGCCCCTAGAGTAGACTCTCATCATCCCCTTGTGACAAAGAGTGTGGTGGCTAAGGATCGATGACTAGCGCTGAGACAATGGGTGGACCTGTAACAGCCTCTGTCTATGCAACCAATGGAACTAACACTAATGACATCATCTCCATGGTAATAGACACCTATGAAATCACTGCAGCCTGACTCTGTGATGCTGACGAATCTGCCATTGGTGGCTGCCTCTGTACTGACCTCTGCACTGAACTAGTAGACCCATGACTGTGGCTCAAATGATGACTCGAGGCATGCCTGTGAGAGTGGTGGGACCTATGCCCTGATGTGTGCCCTGACGAGGTAGACCCTCCTACACTCGTGTGACTCTTGTTGCTGCTCCCACTCCCTGATCGGTGGCCACTACCTGTCCTCGTTTGTGACCACGATAATGTAGGATATCGTCACTCAGGAGGCACTGCCTACTAGTATAGCATCCTGTACTGCCCCAACCTCATGCTCACCCTGGCCAGCTCACGAGCAATATCCCCAGAGGGCCCTGTGCATAACACTACAAACTCTGTGCACCATTGAGCTGAGTCCTGCTGACAGATCACTGCCTGATCCTTCTCTACTCGAACCACCTCTAGCTCTGACTGCAATGCTCAGACCTGTGCAACACTCTCATCTAGTCTCCTCTGAAGGTCTGCCACCCTCTAGTCTGTCGTGGCATCATGGGGTAGCGCCGAGCTAGAGGGTATCTCCTCATATCCCTCCACCATACTCCATCTGAGAAGTCTCTCAGTCTCGTCCATGGCATCATTGTCATCATTGTCATCCTCTGCCACATCCTCTCCGCCGACTCCCTCATCTCAAGGAACATCCACGTCTACATCCTCCTCCTGCCTCAACTTCTCCTCCTCTTGTCTCTCCTCTCCAACCACATCCTCCTCCTGTCTCTCCACCTCCACCTCCGCCTCGACCACATGTTTGTCTTGCCTCTCCTCCTCTCCCACCTATTACGGATGCTCCTCCTCCTCTCTCTCTCTCTCCTCGGCCACCTCTGGGATAGCATCTAGTGCTACTCTTGCCACATGTGGGCGCACCCTTTGGCCCTGTCTCTAACCATCTCACCTCCATCTCCGACTGTCTCCTCCATCATCCCCATCGTCTCCATCATCCCCACCCTGGCCTCCATCCCTGTCTCCATCCCTGCCTCCGTCCCGGCCTGCATCTCTCCCCCTGCCTCTATCCCTACCTCTGCCCCTATCATCGTCCTTGCCTCCTCGCCTGGATCTTGGCACATGAGGTATCACTGACCATCTGTCCACAGGTGCTGGCCCATCTGGATCTGTCAATGGCACTGGTCTATGTGCCTGCCACCATAGATCGTAATCTACTATGGTCCTGGGATCTGCAATCCCACCTCTCCATCCCCATGGCTAGGCTCCTAGCCCATCAATCTGCTGCTCTGCAAATGCTACAGGAATGGCTAGCCCCCAAGCATACTCTCTGGAGGACCGAGCATACTCAATGGTGCCTGCAGGAACACCCTGCTGCTCTCCAAACTGTCTGAGGACACGCTGTGGTAGATACATCTTGATAATTAGCTGGCTCTGCACGGTCCTTCCAATCAGGTATCGATATTTTCTGCATAGGCTAAGATGGTCCACCTCGTCATCCCACTGCTAGAAGTCTCTGTACGGCCTCTAGATAAAGGACACCATAGTATTAATCCTGTGACGCCACCAACCTGTCTCTCCCATCTGCATTTGCTGTAAGGAACTGGCATAATAATAGGCGTAGGGCATCCCCTCGGCTAGTTGTGGTCTCTGAATGGGTGGTCGAAATATAGCTATGTGCTCCCAAGCCCAAATCATCATCAGTGTA
Organism: Sequoia sempervirens; assembly: GCA_007258455.2. Classification (NCBI taxonomy): domain Eukaryota; kingdom Viridiplantae; phylum Streptophyta; class Pinopsida; order Cupressales; family Cupressaceae; genus Sequoia; species Sequoia sempervirens. The sequence continues at coordinate 35,579,093 of VDFB02000020.1, forward strand.
GTGCCACATGAGATACTCTCGACTCTCCAGTAGATGACCTCGTGCAGCTGGTGGTAGAGTGTGCCCAATAGACAAGGGCCCCAAGAATACATTGTCCTGTCTCATCTCATCCCAACCAAGACGTCTCCCCAGCTAATAGGGAACCCATGACCGCGACGGTCAGGAATCAAAATACCGCCAATAAGTGTCGCTAGGAATGCATCAAAACGAGCATAGTGCTCCGCCATAAACTCCCGTCAGATCTCGTATCTTTGGATGCCGAGTCCTGCACCCTCATCTCGATAGTACGCCCTGAAGGTCTACTCGCCATGGCGAGGGTCATAGACGATCCGCTCTCCTTGGATCGGCACGCGTAGAATGTGGTACACATCCTCCAGTGTGATCGTCGCCTCTCCCGTCGACAGGTGGAAAGAACATGTCTCTGAATGCCAACACTCACATAGTGCAGTCAGTAGTCCCCTATTTGCTCAAATAGCGGGCATATAGGCAACATAGAAAAAACCCAGTGAGATCAGTCGTCGTCACTCCCTCAGAGTCAGTTGGTCAGCAAACCAGAATGTCATCGGTCTACTCTCTCATGTGTAAATAGGGGCAAGCTGTCTTTGCACAATGCCAAACAACACGTCAGTACCTTCTAGACAACTGTCAGTATAATCAAGAGCATTTCAAATTGGAAAAGTATCAAAATCAGCCCTAGTTAAAACTAAAGTCAAATGCGTCACGTTGACTGCAATTGCGTCACAAAACAACATTTGCATCATTTCGTACATCAAATGCATCTCGACATGTCGATTGTGTCGTTCTGACAATCAAATGCATCGCATCAAATTACTTGCAGCACGATATCTGACACATGTGGTGTTGTATTCAAATGTGTCGCTCAAACATGTGATTGTGTCGCAAAACAACAAATGCGACATTCTAACTGTCGAATGCGACCCAAAAAGGCGAATGCATCGCAGTTTTGGCAAATGTGTTGCAAACTCCGTCCTGCCTTAAAAATCTATTGCACTTGCGTCGCGAGGCATCAAATGCATCGAACACGAAGTCGAATGCGGCTTACGCGCACACATATGCGTCGTGGTGCATTCATTGTTCGCCCTAGAAACCTAACTTTTGGCATGCAAAACAAAAAAATACAAAGGAGGTTGGGGGTACATACCGCTGGCTCTGAGCCCTCTAGCCGCCTGTAGGTCTGTAGAATCTCACCACGGTGCTCTATCACTGGAATCACCATCCTCACTGCTGTCCTTTTCACTCTGAGCTCTCAAAATTTCCAATGTGAATAGTGAGAATGAATTGACTTTTACCCCTTTGTCAACCTATTTATAAAGTCAACATGACATTTGTCAACTAGGTTATTACTGGAGGCTCATTTGACCAACTTTGACCACCCCGTTGGCTGCCTTAGACATGTCAGAATCCAAAATCAACTGTGCCATTGTTTTTCTAGTCATCAAATTGACTTATCGGGACCCTTTCCAATTTTTTTTGCCGCCAACCCGAAATTTGAAAATTTTCTCGAGGGGGCATTGATACTCTACACTTGTATTGGGGCATGGATTTGACTTATTTTCTTTGTCACAATGTGACATGCTACATTATGACAAAGAGGGGAAAAATGTAGACACTTAAAAATGACCTAGGCCTGCAAGCTCTCTTTTCACCACTTTCGTCCTAGCATAATTATGACATTTAATTATGTCCTTGGTCCACATTCGACTATTAATTAAATAATTCATAATTGTTTAATTAATTCACATCTCTTTTATTCTTCATGATTATTAAATAAATAAATTTTAATTTATTTATTCAATACATCTTTAATGGTCTAAAGTCTTCCTTTAATCAAATAAATTTGTTAATTTATTTAATTACCTTTATCCATTTATTCTTCTTGATTATTAAATAAATAAATTTTATTTATTTATTCAATATGTCACTAATTTCCATAATTAAATGAATTTATGAATTTATTTAATTGTCAGTCATAATCCTCTAAAATTAAATAATTATCTTTAATTATTTAATTACTCAATTTAACATTTCCATCATTTTAAATCAATTTATTATTTAAAATGATTTGTTTTATTAACTGTTGCTTCATTTTGGTAAATAATCTGAAAAAGATTATTTATTGTCTCACAAAATCCATATTTTGAGTTGATTTAATTCAAATTGGCAGCTTTCTTCCAAAAATCAAATAAAGTAAACAGATTCTTGATTTTTCAAATTTGCTTTTCAGTCCACCTCTTATCTTTCTGATTTTTCAAATCTCATAAATCAGGCAGTCTTTATCTTCTTGATTTTTGAAAATCTTTATTTTCTAATTAATTATCTCATCTTTTCTCCACCGCCAATTCAATTCTCTCATATGACATCTTGACCACTCACTTAAGGATTTTTCCCTAACCCTGATTAGGGATTATCAGGTTAAATCTTGTCCTCTGATTTTAGGTTTCTGTCAAAGGTTGATCTCGTCCGTCCAATCAAAATTGTGTTTTCTATAAAATGTCAATTTTGTTCATAATTTAGGACCACTTGATTATTATAGGCATTATAGTCATTTATCATTCATCATAGTCATTTATCATCTATCATAGGCATAGGCATAGGCATAATTTTATTTAAATCCTTCAAAACTTGCATAGGACAATGTCATAATCGTAATGCTCACACACTCGATCTAAGGGCATCAATCATACGCTACAAGCTAGGAGGTGTTAAGGAGGTGATTCATGGAAGCTTCACGAATATCTGGTATAATCGTTTCATTATTATTTGCTTTCTTTGTGCTTCATAACTTCTTTGGGTTTATATTTATTGATCTAATCATTGCTAACCTTAATCCTGAAATTTACCCATTGATACAGACACATATTCAACAGCCACTCATTTTTTATAGTAGTGGCTCAATACATGTACATGACATTCGATACATACATGCATACATGCATATATATATATATATATGGACATATTTGTTCTAACATCATGGTATTGTTTATTTGGATGTGTATATTTTTTACTTTCATGTATGTTTATGCTATGGATGTTATGTGCTCATATGGATGTATGTTTACATTAGATGCTAACATGATTTAATAAACATGCATGGTTGTATGTTAATTAAATACAATGATGATCTAATTTCCTTAAAAGATGTAATGTGATGCATGGATACATAGCATAGTGAAACACATGTATGTATAACACACACACACACACGTGGCCATATCGTAACACAAAAAAAATTCATAATGTGTCAATGAACAATATCAATATTTGTAGTGCTACTACCCTTTCATAGAGAGAACGCCACATAGATGACACAGAGAACAGTATATGTAGTATCGATGAAGATGCATCACATTAACAGGCTCTTTTAAAGGCATTCCATCCATACATGATAATCCATAGGCACCTGAACCATACACAAAGATCACAATGTAAGGGCCTAACTGGTTAGGACTGAATTTCCCTCTCTGATCAGGCAGTGCGTTTACATTTCTCTAGTTTTCACAGAGAACTAGGTCTCCCAATTTAAAGGTCCTAGGAAGCACACTCTGATTATATTGTCTTGATAACAACCATTGATAAGGTTTAGGATGATCAAGGTATAATCGGTGCTCATCGAGCATGTCTAGCTGATGCAAATGGTTAACCCAGTAGGTTTCATCATCAATTAACCCTTTAGGGAAACTTGTAAAGACAAAATTTCCAACTTTAAAGGCATGATAGCTTTGGCACCATACACAAGATTGTAAGGCGTTGTTCTCGTCACTGTACAAACACTCATGCAATAGGCCCACAAAGTGTACGTTAATTGAATATGCCAATCCTTACCGTGCTTATTAACTGTTTTACGAAGAATAAGTTCAAGAGTTTTGTTAGACGCTTCTTCTTGGCCATTGGATTGTGGATAGTACGGTGTAGAAAACCGATGTTGGATATGAAATTTCTCTAAGAACTGTTTTACGTCTTTTTTCTTGAATAGTGTGTCATTATCAAAAACAAGTGTAGCAGGCAATCCAAAATGAGAAATAATGTTGTTCATAAGAAAGCTACAGATAGCTTCAGTGTTTGTGGATTGGAGTGGAATAGCTTTGACCCATTTCATGAAGTAATCTGTATTGGTAATGATAAAGGTATGTCCCTTGGAAGAAGGAGGTGATATTTTTCCAATAATGTCCAATCCCCACTTTGTGAATGGCCAAGGAGAGGTTTGATTTTGTAACTCTTGAGCAGGTGCATGAATAAGATGGTTGTGTAGTTGACATTGAAGGCACTTTTTAACAAAATTGAAGGAATCTTGTTCCATTGTTTTCCAATAGTACCCCATGTGTATCAATCTTCTTGCTAGGGATCTACCACCAAAATGTCCACCCCCGAAGCCTGAATGGGATTCCTTAAGGGTAAGAGGTATTTCCGCTTTAGTGAGACACCTGAGAAGTAGGTCGTTATAAGATTTTTGATAAAGAGCATCAAATAAAATGACATATTGTGCTAAAAGATTTTGTATACAAGTGTAATCATTTTTTTTTGCATCATCGAGAAAGTTTCCAGTCTTTAGGTAGTGATAGATATTAGAGAACCATTCTCATGAGTCCATGTGAGAACACACAAGGGATTCAGATTCATGATGATCGGGAACCACAAGGATTTGTAGGACCTGAACCATGAAGTGGTATTCTTTCGTATCCTCTTCCAAAGGTACCAAGGAAGCAGCGCTTGCCATGGCATCGACATGTCTATTTTCCCTCCTAGGGACATTGTCTATTGTGAAAGAGGAGAATCGATTAAGCAAGGACAATGCAAGGTCTCAGTACCGAGACAACTTACTTTGTTTAGCTTGATAGGTCCCAGTAATCTGATTCACAATGAGCTCATAATCACCTAGTATATAGAGATGTTTGATTCTTAGCGCAATCAAGGCATGCAAGCTAGCAATAAGAGCTTTGTACCCAATGATGTTATTCGTGCAAGGAAAATATAATCGAAAGGATAGAGGGACCGGTTTACCTTCAGGGGATATTAAGACCACACCTGCTCTAGAACTAGTCTGACACCTTGATCCATCGAAATACATCTTCCATTCAAGGTTGTAATTAATTGTGAAAATATTCTTATTAGAGAATAAGTCCAACCCTGGGAAGGAATGAGATGAGGGAGTGTCTGCCAATTAATTAGAAAGTGCTTGACCCTTTATTGACTTTTGAATAACAAACTTTATATTGAACTTAGAAAGCAACATAACCCATTTCGCTAATCTCCCAGCAAGGTTAGCACTAGAGAACATATGCTTTAAGAGATTCATTTTTACTATGACATGTGTTTCGGCATGGAGAAGGTAGTGTCTCAACTTCTGTGTAGCGAAGATAAGAGCGAGGCATTGTTTCTCCATGGAGGAATAACGAGTTTCATAATCGACTAGAACACGACTAATGTAGTAGACCGCTCTATCTTTCCCTGCATCATCATATTGAGCTAGCAGAGCTACCAAGGCATATGGTGATGCAACAAGGTAAAGAAAAAAGGGTCTATCTTGCATAGCCGACATCAATACGGGAGGACTGACCAAATAAGCTTTGATTGACTCAAAGGCTTTCTCGCACTCCTCATCCCATATGAAGCAAGCATCCTTTTTCAATAAATGGGTGAAAGGAAGGGTAGGATCAACCAATTGAGATATAAATCTATGAATTTCCTGAATCTTCCCTTGTATACTTTGTAACTCAGTGATATTCCTTAGTGAAGGCATGTTAACAATGGCATCACTTTTATTTGTGTCAACCTTGATTCCACAGTGAGAAACTATGAACCCCAAAAGCTTATCGGAATCCATGCCGAAGACACACTTATGGGGATTGAGTCTCATTTTATAGATTTGAAGCCTTTCAAAGATAAGATGAAGGTTCTTCACATGATCTTGATGGGTTACCAATTTTTCCAAGATGTCATCAACGTAATCTTTTAAGATCTTATGAATATAATCGTGAAGTATCATGGTCATCGCTCGTTGGTAAGTTGCTCCTACATTCTTTAACCCAAATGGCATGACAACTTAATAGAAAGTACCCCAAGGGGTAGTGAAGGTTGTCTTGTATTCATCCTCCGGGTTAATATGGATTTGATTGTAACCCAAGAATTTATTCATAAAAGATAGTAATACATGGCCTGCAGTGGAGCCCATAATCATATCTATATTGGGGAACAAAAAATAATCCTTAAGAGAGGCCTTATTAAGATCTTGAAAGTAAATACATATACAAATACAATAATTAGGCTTACTAACAGTGACTATATTTGAAATCCAAGGGGAGTAGTTAATCAGACGGATAAAGCTTGCTTTCAATAACTTCTCTATCTCAGTGTTGACCATTAATGCCACCCTGGGATTGATCTTTCATTTTTTTTGCTTAACTGGCTTGGTGTTGGGACATAAGACGATATTTTGAACCACTATAGACTCATCAATACCAGACATGTCCTCGTGTGTCCAAGTGAAGATATCAGGATGAGAATGCAAGAGATTGGAATGTTCATTCGCTTCTTCCAAAGAAAGACACTTCCCAATCTTGATTACTTTTTCTGAGGACTTAGGATCCATAGAGACCTTAGTAGTATCTCCTTTAAGGAGAGAACTACGATCTTCAGGATGAGATATCAGAACATCATTACTGGCATTAGATAGAGGGTCTTCTTCATCAATGCTCAAGACCGATTAACCAAAGTATGCTTGTTTATGCAAGCGATATGTGAATCATCTCTTATGATGAAAAGAAGGAAATGGGGAATAGGAACCTAGGAATTCCTCCAGTGCTTCGTCTAAAGAGAAGAAATCTAAAGGAATTTTCTTGGCCTGCTCCCTTTCCTCTATTAACTTGGGATGGACAAAGCTCAATGGCTCGGCAGAAATCATGTTAACACTCCACCAAGGTTTTTGCTTAGATTTTTCAATAGAGCATCCAAAACCTAGATAGCGCTGTCATGGCTTAAAATGGATAGGGACTTGAATTCCTTGTTCAATATTCCCTAGGCCTTTCTACCCATAGCCATATCGAGAGGCGAGTTCATATTCAAACCCATAATGAGTTTGCAAAACTTTATGAGGTGGCGGCTCTACGTAGAGTGTCTCATTCCACCAATGGATATCGAATGTATCTACAGGAGTGCTCCCACATTCTTTACCAGGTTGGAAAATGTTAACCTCATTTGCAGGAGTGGGATTACTCTCCTCAATAGAGGAAGGAGTGGTCTCCTGAACAAGGTTGCACTTCTCTTCCCGAATAGGAGTTTTTTCCATCTTTGTGTCAGAAGTACCTAGAAATTCTATGCAAGAGGGGCTCACCTTGTATTCTGCGATAAAGAATTCAGAGAATTCCAAGGAGCCCCAATCATCACCAAGTAAAACATTCAATTGAGAGGAAGAAGGGGAAGACGGGGGAGACTTAGGGTCTTTTTCTTTAGGTGGTTCACCATTGACAACACTCACTCTAGGAATAACTTCCACAGAGGGTATTGATGAAGAACATGCCATAGCATCAATGGTTAAGTATGGAATACAATTTTTGAGAGTGGATATGACTAAAGCATGACCGGTAGCTGCTAGCTCACAAAGGTGAACAACTTTTGAATCTGCTTTAACCGTGACCACATGATTATTTGCAATGAACTTCAAGGAACGGTGTAAAATAGAGGTCACATCACCCATAGCATGAATCTAGGGTCTCCGCAAGAGAAGATTGTACAGTAATAGGCTAGGAATCACATAAACCAACATAGGAAAGGTAACGAGGCATAGCTACAAAGGTAGTATTATCGTACCTAGAGCTTGGTGGTAAGCATTATCAAACCTGCGAATATACAAAGAAGAAGCCATTAAAGAAGATGAATCAACTTTAATCTTAGGTAATAGGTCCATACCGCAAATGTTGAGAGTTGAACTGGTGTTAACGAGAGTACACCTAATACCGATATTATTAACATTAATTATAATCATCAAGGGATCCACTTGCTTTTGCACATCTAGAGGTGGGAGATCTTGTGGATGGAACATGATATTCAGTGAATCCGCTCGAATTTGAGCCAACAATGCATTAACATCCATAGGCCTAGTGGAGGCAGGCAAGAGAATATTTTGTAAAGCTTCCTGAAGCATCTCTTGGTAAATTGAAGTAATCTAAAGAAAGTCCCAAAGTGAGATCTTAGTTGGAGTAACATGAAGTTGCTCGATAAGATCATAATCACCTAGTGCTTTGATCACAGGTTTAGGTGCTAAATGAAGGCTTGGTTGAGAAGGTGATAAAGAAGTAGGAACTTGAGTGGGTTGTGGTGTAGGAACAAAAGGTTGTTGATCCAAGTTCTGTTTATTTCTCCTTGTATTATATGTGTTCCCAACGACATTATAGGAAGTGGAGTCCACAACTTTCAAGAACCTCAAATATAAGTCCTATGAATCTCTACAACTCGACATCCCATAGAAAAAATAGTTCTCCCAAGAGGACAAGTCGGTCGGGGTCACGTAAATGATGGGTTTCTTAAGGCTCAGAGGAGGCATAGAGACCACAACCACATTTACCAACTCCTCAACTTGCAAAGGGGGAGTTTGTTCAGAAGATTTGTAGATAGGGGAGAGCACTTCTAAGAATTCACCTAGAGCATCTTCCAACATATCAAAATATTCTTCAAAAAAGTGATTATCATAAGCATGCAACATCATGAAAATAGATCTGACGTGTTTATGCCAGGTTCACAAAAATGTGATATAAGAGGGGTTCACTGCACACGGGTCTCTTCTTTCTCAAGAGATCACCAGGGAATGAACTGCCCTTATACACCTCAGTATAAGCAAGTCAATGAAAATGTAGAGAAGTATATCCAAGTTATGTTTTGGAGAAAGTTACTTCAGATCCTGAGAGAGTGAAACTCCAAGATTTTTTCCTCAGATGAGTGAGCTCTCAACCAAAAGACAATAGTGCGGTTTCAGGATGCCACCGTGGTGCACTGTCGTCTAAAAGAGGTGATGGAATCCTAAGCAACAAAGGTCTAAGGAGCTCAGGTGGGAAGAACTAAGTTTTACTTCTAGTCTTAGATCTAGGGTGTTCTAAGCGAAACTACCAAATGAGAAGCTAGAAACAAATACAAGGGGACTTGGAGAGAACTTACCTTTTGCTGGACATTTGATTCTTCACTCCAAGCTCCACTTTGCAACCTACACATAGAAGAACAAGGGGAAAAGGTTGGGAATGTATAGGGGTCTGACTTAGTTAGACCCTTATTTTGGTGTTCCCACCTCTACGGACAACCAAGTTGGAAAGGAGTGTAAACGAAGTAAACAAAACATGTGGTGAAAGAAAAACTTGCTTCAGGAGTAGAACCTGCACCATGAGATAGTAGATAAACAAGTAGGAAAGGAAAGTGAGAGAGAGAGAGTGCTACCCAAGGTCTTAGACCCTCTTTGAAGCACATGGACACACCGTTGAGTGCTTGCTTGAGAGCTGTTGTTGTTGGAAGGTGTAGACACATAAAATATACTAATTGATCTCGTGCACCTGATCCTGATTTTACTAACACCAATTCAGCCTGAATCATCTCTCTACTAATCATTTAATTAAATAATCTCTATTTAATTAAATTCATCACATTTCATCTGTTAATTAAATAAATCATTTTTTATCTGATTAAGTCATCTCCTATTAATTAAATAAATCACTTTGTTTAATTAATCCTATAGTCCCTCTTTTAATTAAATAATTCATTTTATTTAATTAATCTCTAAAGTCATCTCATTTAAATTAAATAAATTAATCTTTATTTGATTTAAAGCTAACACCATCCTCTTTAATTAAATAAATCAAATCTTATTTAATTAAGTCTAAAATCATTTTCCTCTCATTTTGATTTAAATTAATCCAAAAATCTAAGTCAAAATGGTCAAATCAGCTAATCCCTCATTAAAGTAGTCAAATATTGATTAATTTAATCCTAATCACTTAAATCCTCTAGATTTTGCAATTTGCGCAATTAAATCATTTATTTGATTTAATAATTCCCTATTTACTTTCAAAATGGCATCAAAAAGGGAATATTCCTCCAAGTTTGAAAATTTCCCCCAAAAGGACTTATGCTCCAACTTGGCATTTATGAGCTCTTACATGTCTCTTACACAAGTCAACTTGGCATTAACTCTCTTCTTTCATCCCCCCTTAACATGTAATTTCATCAAATTCAAATTTCAAACTTGCACATTCTCCAAAATGTGCTCAAGCTTCCTCCATTCACATCTTGACAAGTGGCACTTGCCCATTGGATGTTGAATGATCCCACATTCATCCATTTTGATCATTCCTTCATCTTTTTATTCTATTTATAGAAGGCTTCTCTTTGTAGTTTGCATCCACAATTTGATCAAAGTTACTCTCTTCACATTGAGAGCTAATTTTATCCATCTTCATAGCATTTGTCATCATCTTAGCTAGGTTATTGCCGATTTCACCAAGGAGCTCATTGTTCTTCATCAACATGTGGATCAATCTTCATCAAATCATCACAAGGATTGCATATGAGTTGGGAAAGGGCCAATTTCCACATCAAATTGGCACCAACTCCCCCAAGAGATCAAGATTTTGCATTGTATTTGAATAGGATTTAATATCTTTGGTTTATGCTTGTTTATGTTCTTCATTTCATTTCCTTTCTATTGCAATTTAAATGGATTTCTTGGGGAATCATGATACTAACTTGCATTTGATCTAATATGGTGTTTGTCTCTTCTGTTTATGCAGGTTTGGAATCTTGGTTCACATTTTGGCGCTAGAGGGAGGGCTAACTAGAAGTTCTAATCATGTTTTTCTCACCAAATTCTGTGCTTTTTATGTTTTTGTGTCTCTATAGGGAACTCCACCGCTGGTAGATTAGCGTCGTAGTTTAGGACCGTTGGGACTCCAGCGTCGCTATATCGTACCACTCCAAATTCCAAACTATGACACTTTCTATTTCCCGCTCAGAATTCAAAATACCAAACTCCACTGCTGAGTCATTTTTGCATGCTGGAATCTTTCCAAACTCCAAACTCCACCACTGGCTCAAATAGCGACGCCTTCATGCTCTTTGTCCCTGCTGCAGAATGACGCTAACTGATAAGTGGTGCCATATAGCACTACTGGAGGGCTTCAAACTGCTACGCCTTCACAGGTTCCACCGCTAGAAGGAAGTAAAAAGTCAATTTTAGTTTTTTATGCCATGTGCCTTTTTCATTTTTTGATTATTAGGGTTATTACTTGCTTTCCTGATCTTTGTTTTGTAGGTTTGACTAGTTTTCTTGTAGGTTGACTTGAGCAAATGTGAAGGAGCAAAGAGGCATGATAGCATCACCATTTCATTATACCAAGTGTTTTTAAACACTTTAGTGTTTGTTTAACACTCTTAGAGGGTTCACATTTCCTCTTAAAAGAAAATTTGTTATCTTTCATACTTAGGACCTACTAAATTCATTTTGGGCTTTAAAAAGAACACTTCAATTTCTTGTTACAAAAGGCTTAAAATGAACTTTAGGACACAAACTTACTAGAGTTGGTTTCGGATTTGAAAAATTGAACAAGGAAAATTCAACATTTGATTTGGTGCTTAAAAAGAATTCACTTTTTCTTTGTGGGCTTAAAATGAACATGTGCTACTTTGTTTTGTGATTACTTACTCAATCTAACACCATTGAATAGATGTATGCGCTTCTCTTGTGCTTCACGATGATCTTGGGAATCAAAAGGATTTTTGGTGGTCTTAGGTTGGGATAAAGTAATTACCTCCACACTTCATTTTGGGGAATTAAAATTGAACAAAACATCTTGCGAGTGTGAGTGGAACCTATCACATGTATTCTCTCTTTATTTTTCAACGAAGATCAATCGAGTTATGGATATTTTTTCTCGCTTTTTTTTTATCTTAGAGGGCCTGCCTTGGGGAAAAAGTACTCACCCAAGGGAACGATTCAACCGGTAACACTTTAAAGCCAAGAGTATTTCCAACCAGGATATAAAAGTAGGTACTGGAACAAAGGCTAGTATCACACGATTGGCTCCAACGAGAAGGGAAACAATGGTCTCTCGCCTCGATGGGTCAACTCCTATGAATAGAAAGTCCAAACTAAAACCTTTGTTGTAGAAAGGTCAAAATCCCTATCTATTTGTTGGTGCAAGAACGGTCGTTCTGAAGCCGCCCCACACTTTTACTATTTTTAGTAGAAATGGAAAGTATGCCATGAGAGTTTCATGGGTACTGATGCTTGGTTTCCCCAAGAAGTGAGTGTCATGGAGGGGAGCCAGTGGGGTCAAGCATCTAACCATTCGCTAAAAATAAGCGTTGCTGGACTTGTCCAAGTGGGTACTCAACAAATATAATATTTCATATCCATAGGATTGTGCTTGTTCTTGGTTACAAAACACTTTTCTTGTTCGAAAAAATTTGAAAACAAACATTTTAACATGAGCATCAAATCTTAAACCCTTTAGGAGAAGCAAATATCCTTGAACGAATTCACGTGCCCTTGCTTGCCCTTGGGATTCATATCCTTAGAGGTTTATAGGCACTTGAATTTTATCTCAATTTTCTCCTACTAAAGTTAAAAATAGGTAACTTTTTCTTTGATTTCCCTGATTTCCACATGATACACTTTGTGGGATGAGAAGAGGTTAAAACATTAGACATCTAGTTTCAAAACCTAATCAAGAATTGTTTGTGGTAAAAAGAAGTCACTAAGCAAATTTAAGAACAATTGGACCCCACACATGTGCTTGGCATCTTTTGATCATATGGTTTTCATGCAAACATTGGTCTTTTGGTTTTGAACTACTCTTAGAGAAAAGCATGTTCTTCAATATCTTGGTCTTATAAACAAGGTCCTTCTTAGGTTCATTTAGGATCAAATCAAACACTTCATTCATCAAAACATTTATCATCTCCATACAACTTTAGAGCTTTGGAAACATCAATATTCTAGACTTGGGTACATCCTTAAACCAAATAAAAAATCACCTGTTTGGTTAGGTGTGTGTTGATGAATTCTTCCTCACACACATAGTTAAATCAACACACCTTTGAACGAGTTCATGCTAAGATAACATCTAAACATCTTAGGGTTTACAAGTTCGTTATCTAAATCAAACCAATCAAAATCAAACCATAAGTATAGCATTGATCCAAAGTGCCTAAAAAGTTAGACACCCATATCATTCACCCCTTTCATCCTTCATCTCATCATTGGTCCTAAACACCTTAGAGGTTCACTTTTGAAACAAGGTCAAAAAAGAGGAAGAACATGGAATATAAACTTGCTCCATACATCATGAGTAATCCCAATCAACCAAACTATCAAAGCCTTGCAATGTCGATTAATTATCAAAACTCACATTTAGACAATCCATACATGGGATCATTATCTCCTCTAAAATTCAATGGTACAACAAATGTGAGTATGCCCAATCTAAATTTTGGAACACCTTTTCCGATAGTAGATTTAAATCCAAGTCCAAACTTGCAAATCTATCAACCAAACACTCAATGCACGAGTCTTCAACAAAACAACATCATTCCACCAAATCCATACATACCAAATGTGAATATACCAAGTACAAGTTTTCCAAACATGAACGTTTCAAATTCACACCTGGTAAACTTTGGGGTGGATATGTTTTCAAATCATACAAGTGTTGTTCAAAGTCCAAACAATATGTTAACGACTCTGTGTATTGATCCAAGTCAAGGTAACACCATGCAAAATAAAAGTTACCTATACCACAACAATGTTCAATTTCAACCTATCATGCCAAATATAAGCATCACCCCAAGTCAGAACATTTTCCAAAATCAAATTGTCCATGATCCCATTCAAACACCACAAGTCTACATTCCAAATCTACTTGAACAAAATCCAAATCAACTATATCAAGGGAGTCAAAATCAAAATCAAGATCAAAATTCACTAGATCAACTTGCTTCACTTGCCAAACTAATTGACTTATTGAGCCAAGAGACAACTTCACTCCACAATCAATACTCTTCCATTGGTTGAACCATGTCATCAGAACATTGAGTTGCATCCACAACCACGTCAAGAAAAATATATCCAATGTCAAGAGGATGGATATCAAGATCAACAAAATCAACAACAAACCCAATCACTCCATCTCAAAGATCAATCACCACATCTCGAAGATCAATCACCACATCTCCAAAATCAATCACCACAAGGTCAATTTAAAGTACAAATCTCACAAGGTAACAAACGAAAATACACACCACTCGGGAGACCAATCAAATCAGTCATGCAACATTTGGTACAAGAAAATATCATCAAAATCCCCGTTTATGCAAACTATCAAGAACCCCTAGTTAAACCACCAGGGTATAACAAGGAGCACCATTGTGATTTTCACAAAACAAAGGGATACACAACATCAAGTTGTATTCGACTCAAAAATCTCATCCAAGACCTTATTGATCAAAAGATAATCACTATTAGGGACAATGATAGCATTGAAAATCTATCCACCATAATTGTGGAAAACAATGATCAAGACCTATCTGTCAATGAACACATTGAAGATGTTTCAACCTAATCCAATGACCAACTCACCATACATCAAGAGCCACTTTTTAGTGATCTATTTCAAGGAGTGTTAGAATTATTTGATCCCATTGACATAATATATGATCCATCGACCAATGATCATATTGAAAATGTCTCTACATCACCTAATGAGTCAGAGAGCATATCTCAAGAATTTATTCCAAAACATGATCAACATCTTTCACCAGAGTCAGGCAATGATCCTTTCCAAGAAATGTTGACATCCTTTGACCTCATGGTTACAAATACCGAAGGAATCCTTAGCTCAACATTTGATCCAAGTCCACTCAAAGATCAAGAGGATATTGAGCCACTTCCCATGCCTAATGAAGATATCCAAGAACCCTTTGTAAGCAATCCATCCTTTGAAACTACCCCATGTCAAGAACTTGATCCAAAGCATGTCGAAAGCAATTCCAAAATTAATCAAGATCAAAAATTCATATCTCCAAGCTACTACAATGATCTAATGGAAACTCTCCTATCTATATAAAATGTCACAAATGATGATCATATCCACATAGCACATACTCCATCTACCCATGAGATGCTTTCTTTGGATAGACACGTAGATGATCTTCATTTAGATCAGGATTCCTTTACTCCTGACATTGTTACACAAAAAGAGCAAGTTATTGATTCCTATAGTCAAACTAAGTTGTCAACATTAGGATCAGATATATCCCAAATTCAAACTGAGGAAATCATGTATGAAGATATCCAACATTATTCACTCAAGGAAATGGGTCAGACAAAACATGATATTCCAAAGTCAGTAGAGCAGCAAATAGAAATCACGCCATCTGTAGTGGTCATTTATCATAGAATGCTTACTGAACAATACATCTCAAAACAAACAGAATCAAGGAACAAAGGTGCTACTACCACCATACTGGGGGAAACTTTTTCTCAAGCAAATGTCAACATAGGGAGCATGAAGAATCCTTATGCCTAAACACACTCCATCCACGCATCCACACATGTTATCCAATTCTCACATTGACCATGTATTGGACACAACCCTTCATCATAAGGATTCAGAAGGCACTCTATCATGATGTGTGTACCAAGATAGAGTTAACTCCAATATCAACAAAGTAGATTGGGAATCTCAAAAGTTGTATTCAAGTGCATGTATCTTGGCAAAGCAACTTCTTCAAGAAAGATATCAATGACACATTATGACAAGGGAATCTACATCAAAATTGCAAGGTGATTCAACATGAGCTTAAAATCTTTCAAAAAAATATAAAAAAAATCAAAAAATAAAAAAATAAAAAAAAGGATTGAAAACAGTAAAGAAAAATAAAATCGTCCTCTAGTGAAAACCACTATGGTGGCACTTTGGGTAGGTACCATGATGAAAAAATAGAAAACATGCATCGTGTGTAGAATCAAGCATCTACATGCGCCAGTTCTAGTGGAAGCATCTCATCCCATCCATAATAAATCCAACATTCCATCCATCTCAGCCATAATAAATCCATTCATCCATAAACCATTTATCCAATCCATCCATCTGCATCCATCTTCCACATTATCTTGATCTTGATGAAATTTTGGTGCACACTTTATACTTGCTTATGGTAAACATCTTGACATGGGTCACTTTCATTGATCCTATCCTACCCAACATTATCTGAGCCATGAAGCACTATCCAATGAGAATTCTTTATCTGAACACCTTATCTTATTGCAAGATAATCCTTGTCATCCTTTGTGTTCT
The DNA here is from genome assembly GCA_007258455.2 of Sequoia sempervirens. Lineage (NCBI taxonomy): Eukaryota > Viridiplantae > Streptophyta > Pinopsida > Cupressales > Cupressaceae > Sequoia > Sequoia sempervirens. Next base: position 35,595,445 of record VDFB02000020.1, read on the forward strand.
TACCATATCCATCTGTCCACACACCTATCCAAGCATCCACCCATGGCATTCCATACATTGCTAGACACTGGAGGAAAAAAATTACATCTTGCTTCGGGAATAAATCTTGATCTATATCCTCCAACTTATGTGGTGATCTGAACATTGGAAAACATAAAATCAAATTGGTCAAAGCACTTGTGAGCAAAAATTCCAAACCGCTAGCCCATGGCACATTTTGATGAGAATATGTTCCTTATCAAGCTTTATATTTCATCGAACATCAATCCAAACAATCAATATCAGTCGCATCTAGTTTACACTTCAATGTCACATCAAATCATTCAAACAACTTTTGTTCCAAACCAAGCTTCAACATTCCTAATCAATCAAATCCAATCAATCCATCATCTCAGGATATCCTTCCCAATCCTTGTGTTGCTTAACACTATCCTTGCATTGTTGTGTATCCTAGACAATGTTATCATCATCAATCCCACATCATCTTGGGATATCCATCCTAATCCTCGTGTTGCTTAACACTATCCTAGCATTGTTGTGTATCCTCAACAATGTTATCATCATCAATCCATCAATCCATCAATCTGATCAATCAACCTTAGCTTGGTTTTCAACAAAATTCCAAGCTTTATATTTCATCGAACATCAATCCAAACAATCAATCCAGTCGCATCTAGTTTACACTTCAATGTCACATCAAATCATTCAAACAACTTTTGTTCCAAACCAAGCTTCAACATTCCTAATCAATCAAATCCAATCAATCCATCATCTCAGGATATCCTTCCCAATCCTTGTGTTGCTTAACACTATCCTTGCATTGTTGTGTATCCTAGACAATGTTATCATCATCAATCCCACATCATCTTGGGATATCCATCCTAATCCTCGTGTTGCTTAACACTATCCTAGCATTGTTGTGTATCCTCAACAATGTTATCATCATCAATCCATCAATCCATCAATCTGATCAATCAACCTTAGCTTGGTTTTCAACAAAATTCCAAAATAGAGCACTGATATCATCACACATATCCAAATCGTCAAAATCATGCGAAAATCCAAAAACATCCAAAATCATATCAAAATCCAAAAAACACTCAAAAAGTCAGAAAAACATCAAAAACTTGGTCATCCGAACTACGTCATCTCTGAGCTTAAATGTAGGAAAGGCTAATCTTTGATCAACCCCCGAGACATCAAAATCGAAAAACATTCAAAAAATCTCATCAAAATCTAAAAAAATTCAAATAACCCAAAAATACCAAAAACAACCTCAAAACATTTCAAAAAAATCAAAAACATCCAAATATTTGAAAAAATCCATCCATTGCCTCATCTCACTTTCACTCGCAATAAACATTCGCTCATAATAAATCAATCGCCACCTTCATCCTTTGGAAAAACAAACAAAAACAATCATAACAATCAGCAAAAGCAAACTTCAAATGCAAAATCAAAATTGAAACAACAAACTTTTAAATGCAAAATCAAACTCTTAATCATTTGCAAACATGTCAGTCAACCTTATATCAAAAGCCTATCAAACAACTTATCAACCCATCATCATCCTATAAATGTGTGTCCTAGAATATATCGTTCTGACAATGGGCATCATTTTGGATATCACTTTGGATTCCTATCCTAAACAAAACACATCCCCTTGGCTAGAGGTATGAAAAACATTGACTTGTTTGCGTGCTTGCTCTTTTCTTTTGATTTATCTTATTGCGCTCATTCCAATGACCTCTCGATGATGTCCAATCAAAATGATTTAGAGAGAAAGGAATGGGGCATTGATCATTATCTTTTGTGTGTTGTGCTTGTTGGACGTTCTTATAATATAACTTGGCGAATACTTGCTTTGTTAGGTGTATCCTAGCAAAGTTTCTATATGTCAGGTGTGAACAAGAATACTCCTATCTGTTTGTCGAGTCAAAGTCTATCGCACTAGGTACAACGCCATCTTGGTTCTTTATACCTTGATGCATCATACTTATGTGTGTTATCAAACATAAGGTAATTGGCCCTTTGAAAATTGCAACTCCTCGGCAAGTAATCATCATCATCATCTCATGTCTTGTTGGAATCTCTTGTTTTCTTCTATCTCTTGCTTTTCGTGCTAACATGGTACTATGACATTTAATCATAAATCATCAGTAATGCATCTACCCTACATCCACAAACCGTCAACATACTACATATCATATCATATCATATCATATAAGAAACATTGATCATCTCACATGCATTGCATTTCATCATTGCATAATATAAATTAGTTATTCTAAGCATCTCATAAACCATACATTTATCATCCATTTGCATAATCATAAAAGCATCATCATATCATATCATGTGCATCCATATCATCCATGCATCATCATATCATCCATTGCATATAAACATCATAATCATCTTATATATATATCATCAATAATGTAACTATCATGGTACAAAATCAGGATCAAGTGTGTGTAATATATAGAAGTATACATGAGGCTATCCATGGCCGATGACTGTCTACATCATCAAATATGTCTACATCAAACATACGAGCTGAACTAATCTTGAACTTCTTTGTCATGAGATTGACCCTCAAATTGAACATTTTCGCTCGATCTCTTGAGGGGGAAGTGTACCAGCGTAATTCTTTCCACTAGGGCAACAATGGGGCATCCAAAAAATCAAAAAATTATTGAAATTTGACCGCGGAAAGATTATTCTTTGAACCAACGCAACAAGTACGTTGCTTCAAAGAGGGGAAAAATGTAGACACATAAAATATACTGATTGATCTCGTGCACTTGATCCTAATTTTACTAACACCAGTTCAGTCTGAATCATCTCTCTACTAATCATTTAATTAAATAATCTCTATTTAATTAAATTCATCACATTTCATCTCTTAATTAAATAAATCATTTTTTATTTGATTAAGTCATCATCTCCTATTAATTAAATAAATCACTTTGTTTAATTAATCCTATAGTCCCTCTTTTAATTAAATAATTCATTTTATTTAATTAATCTCTAAAGTCATCTCATTTAAATTAAATAAATTAATCTTTATTTGATTTAAAGCTAACACCATCCTCTTTAATTAAATAAATCAAATCTTATTTAATTAAGTCTAAAATCATTTTCCTCTCATTTTGATTTAAATTAATCCAAAAATCTAAGTCAAAATGGTCAAATCAGCTAATCCCTCATTAAAGTAGTCAAATATTGATTAATTTACTCCTAATCACTCCAATCCTCTAGATTTTGCACTTTGCACAATTAAATCATTTATTTGATTTAATAATTCCCTATTTACTTTCAAAATGGCATCAAAAAGGGAATATTCCTCCAAGTTTGAAAATCTCTCCCCAAAAGGACTTGTCCTCCAACTTGGCATTTATGAGCTCTTACATGTCTCTTACACAAGTCAACTTGGCATTAACTCTCTTCTTTCATCCCCCCTAAACATGTAATTTCATCAAATTCAACTTTCAAATTTGCACATTCTCCAAAATGTGCTCAAGCTTCCTCCATTCACATCTTGACAAGTGGCACTTGCCCATTGGATGTTGAATGACCCCACATTCATCCATTTTTCTCATTCCTTCATCTTGTTCTTCTATTTATAGAAGGCTTCTCTTTGTATTTTGCATCTACAATTTGAGCAAAGTTACTCTCTTCACATTGAGAGCTAATTTTATCCATCTTCATAGCATTTGTCATCATCTTAGCTAGGTTATTGCAGATTTCACCAAGGAGCTCATTGTTCTTCATCAACAAGTGGTTCAATCTTCATCAAATCATCACAAGGCTTGCATATGAGTTGGGAAAGGGCCAATTTCCACATCAAATTGGCACCAACTCCCCCAAGAGATCAAGAGTTTGCATTGCATTTGAATAGGATTTAATATATTTGGTTTATGCTTGTTTATGTTCTTCATTTCATTTCCTTTCTATTTCAATTTAAATGAATTTCTTGGGGAATCATGATACTAACTTGCATTTGATCTAATATGGTGTTTGTCTCTTCTGTTTATGCAGGTTTGGAATCTTGATTCACAGAAGGACCTCAATCCAAAATGGCTTCCCTTGTGAGAGTGCTGCTATCAAGGATGAAGAGAACTCAAAGATGGAGCAAATGGTAAGAGAGCTTCAATGAATGACTTCCAACCCCAAATGAGAGAAAGAAAGGGGTTTTTAATGCATGAAAGGGTGAAAAAGAGTCGTTATGTCTGAAATCTGACTGCTAGGATGTGTGTCGAGAGAATCAAGATTCTAGATTTCCTATTTCAAACTCAGAAAACTACTAGGACGCTAGCACGTCGCGCAAACATCTGCGCGTTGCACAGGCATACAAATCTTAGATTTTTGAGAAATGTGTCGTCAGGCTTCTATTGCTCTGCCACAAGTCTGCATGGAGTTAGAATCATGAAATTTTGGCCCATGGGATTTTTGTCATTAATGCTCTAAGGTGTCATAAATGCTAGGCAAAAATGCAAAAATGTGGAATTGCCCCTAAGTGCAATTTCGTGATATTACACTTAGATGCCCAGGTATTGGGACCGATAGGGGTAGCAACATCAACTAATGTAGGGGAACTTTGTTCTTTGTTCTTTCCCTTCTCAATATTAGCAGTACTGGAAGTAGCAGCATTGGAGGATAATCTTCCTGATTTCCTAGGTCTGGAGGACTGTTTAGCTTCTTTAGCATTTCTTTCATTAAGAGCCTCCTTTAACTGATCTATATCATCCTTAGTGAATTTTTTTCCTTGGAGGAATGCTTCAACCTTCTTTCTTATTTTGGATGATATAGCTTCTAAGTGCACTTCACTAGATTTTCCCTCATATGTTTTATGTCTAGGTAGAGAGGGATCCCTAGGACTGCTCAACAACATTTCAATTTACCTCTCCACTAATTTTTCATCAAGTTCATATCCCATTGGCTCAATCCATATAATTTTGGGTTCAACAGCCTCTATGATACATTCATCTGTAGTTACAAGAAAATTTATATCCTTTTCATATTTCTTCACTAGGCTCTTGGGAATCCAACCTATTTCATGCATCTCATTCTGGAACATTGCAAAGAAAGCAGTTAGAGCATTGTATTGTGCCTTTAAATCTCCAAGACTACACAAATGATCAAAAATTTGATGTGCAACCAGCCTGTTGTGCTCCCATATTATGTCTTTCCTTCCCGGTAATTCCCTCAAGAAAAAGAATAGCAGAAAAACTACTAATGTGCCAAATTTGAAGGGGTGTTTCTTTGCCTTAGTCATGCTCAGGTTCTCCATAAGTTGCATCCTAAGTAACTCACATAGATCAAAATATTTCCCATTTACTACTATTTTAAATGCAGCATGAATTGTCGTGGCAGATACAAAATTCCCTCAATTGGTGAAGTAAATTTTTTGTCCAATCATGATAGTAGCATACTTGACAGTGGGGTTTACAATAGGCTTAGTAGTTAGATCTCTTCCATCAAATGTAGCACTAGTCATCTTCATGACTGCATCATTCTTTATAGCCTTTAGAACTGGAATGGATCTAGTATTGCAAAGACCAGTTACGACTTGAATCGCTTCCTTGTTGATTAACCCTGGTACACTTGTCCACAAATTTTTTTTATGTACCCTACTGAGAGCCATCCTAACAAATTTTTCCTCACTCACATTGGAAAAGTTTGGAAACTAGTTCCAAACGTTCAGCTTCATCCAAACTAGGTTTTCATATTCTAGCTTGAGCAATAGATAATCTCTTGTCAATTCACTATCCCATAAATCCTTAAGCTCTTGTTCATTAAATTCCTCTAGCTTCCCATGAATATATGTCCTAATGTCTTCAATGGGTAACACATTGCTCAAAATGTGTAAGAATGCACCCATGGGATCTACTTCATAAACTTTCCAAGAAAATCTACTAAATTTGGGGTAGGATCTCTTAGAGCTTTCCACAACGGTAGGAGTGGCCATTTCTCCTCAAACAACTTGAATATGCTTAACAAAAATTTACTTCAACTTAGAATCCACAATATTCAAATAACAAAAAATACCTTTTCAAGCTTTGTCAAGAACTAGGGTTTTGATGCAAAATACTTTGAATCACCTTCAGCTCTCTTCAGCTCACTCTGCTTCTTCCCAATTGTGCAAATGTTCTTTAGCTCAACTTAGTTTCTTGCTTTATTACTTATGAATTTTTCCCTAATTTACATTTAATGCATTCCAACCTTAAAAGTTGATAAACACTTTATAAAGCACATTGTAAACCCAAAAAGGTTCTGCAATTCTTTGAATCTGCATATTTTTTGTCGAAAATTCTTTTCAATAACTTTAGAATGATAGCTTACATCATATGTCCTTGTGTCACTGCTTGAAACCTCATATATTGGGGGCTTTTTATATTTCTTTGTAACTACTCCCCCTGAAACCACCACTGGTTTCAATTTTTAGAAGAGGTATTTGTACCAGATGTAGATACAAATGCACTTGACTCATCCTTTTTCTCAGGTTCTTTTTTCCTCCAAATATTTTCCATTTCTTTTCTCACCTCTGTAGGACCCACTTTGTTCTAATATTTTTTCTTTTGTTCCGGATTAGGTTTCTTCCCAAATTTGCTTCTACAAAATTTTGAGATATGTCTTGTTTTGTTGCAATTGTAGCACACAACATATCTTTGATCAAACTGATTTTCATTTATCCTTGATCTGCACTGATTAGCCTTATGTCTGAAGACATTGCATGTATAGCAGTAGCCTTGAAAAGACCGATCCTTCTACTAGCATTGAATTTGTTCAACATTATTTTGCTTCTACACTCGGTAGGTCTATGTCCAAACTTATTGTAGGAAAAGCATTATCCAACAAATAATCCAATATTCTGATTCATTCTACTTCTACATTTTGTTGCTCTATGACCGAATTGAATGCATGAGAAACAAAAACCATTAAAAGATGGGTACCTTTGAGCATTAGGTTGTCGAATAGGAATCCTTCCAGTATTACTCCTTTAGTTCTTGATCTATGTAATATTTCCTTGAGTCTTCCTTTGATTGTCCACTTTGTTGGGAATCAGTTTTTCCTTTGAACTTTGTCCTTCTTCAAGTCCTAGACCAATTTTTTCCTTAGAAGGTTTCTGAAATGCAATCAACTCATCAAGCCTTGTTGAACTTGTTTTGAATTTTTCTTCATGAGATTTTTCTTTTTCCAGATTAGATCTTAGGGTTACCACTTCTTGTTCAAGCTTTGTACATTCATCAATTTTATTCTGAATTTTAGCTTTCTGACATTCTTCAACTCTTTTTTCCTCTTCCACTTGCACCTTTAGTCCGATAATGTCTTCATTAGCCTTTTTCAACTGATCACTAACTTCTCTATGCCTTTCTTTGAACTTTTTGATTTGTTCTCTTAATTTTCTGATGCATTCATTTGCTTCTTTTAAGTTTCCTTTCAGAGTTTCTTTCTCATCTTCACTTTTTCCCAATTCTTCGAGGAAAGCATGAAGTTCCTCAAATGTAGAGATTTCTTCTGGAGGAATAGGATAGATTTTGTTAGCCATGTATTCAAATTTTGAGACCTTCCTCAAGCTGTAAGACTTCTTCAAAGGAACCAATCTCTTATACCAATTATTGAATAAACCAAATATTGAGAGGGGGGTGAATCAATATTCTTCTAACATAATTAATTACTAACCATCCAATTATTAACACATATCTAGCTGCAATTGTAAACCAAAACATGAAAGGAATCATAACATCTCATAACACATTGACACCAGGATTTTTACATGGAAAACCAAAAATGGGAAAAGCCACGGTGAGGATTAAATCATATTATATTATAACCGGTTACAAGATATTATAGGGCTCACTACTAGGACACACTATCCTTGAAAGGGTCACAACCTAAAGTGATTATGAAATGGCTTACCACAAAGATACAAAGAGTATGGCTCACTGCCAAAGGATGAACTAAAGAAGTACACCTTCAAAGTGCTAAGATCAGTTTTGGTTAAGCTCTGGAAAACCAAAATTCCTACTCCAATTGAAGGTATATAACAACTATCAATAACTTCACACTATAACACTTTTCGCATAGCTCGCATCACCATTCTCCAACTATTCACACACACTTTTTCCACTTACTTTTTTCTTATCCTTATTATGTCCATAGGTATGTTCTATTAAACATGCGTAGGCCAACTAAGAGGGGGGGTGAATCAGTTGTCACACAAATTTAAACTTAAACCTTTATCACTTATCAAATATTTAACCACACTGTTCTGTTAATGAATATGAGCATGAAACACAGATAACAGAAAGTAAATCAACACAATGAACCCAATATTTTTACGTGGAAAACCCAATAAGGGAAAAACCATAGTGAGGGTTAACTCACACTATATAGTATTTTCAAAAAGAGGCTCACTCCCAAAAGGACTCACTGTCCAAGTACAAAGGCTCATTGCCTACAAAGGACTCATTGTCCAACAAAGAGGCTCACGACCTACATAGAATTATACAAAAATAGTATAAGGATTTACAACCAAAAATGAACTGGAAAGATGCACCTATTATGTGTTGATATAGTTTCAGATATGCTCACAACTGATGCCTTTTTTTATCACACCTTCACATTCATTACTTCTTCACTATTTCTTTTGCCACTTTTCTATAGACTCACTACACTTCCACACATACATTCTTGCAAACACACATTCACACACTCTCTATCAAACTATTCGCCATATACTTATATACATACCCGATCTCCATCACAAGCACTAATTAGGTCGACCTAATTAGATGCAATTTATTTATAAAATATATCAACTTTTGACTCCACAAAATATTTTCAAAATGCCTTAACCGTTAGCATATTGCATTATGTCAGCTCAGACCAAGAAATAGATCACACATAAGTTTTCATATCATATCAAAATTATCTTAACAAGTCGGCTAGGAGTAGTCTTCAACGCAACTAACGGAATAATGTCACTTCATTGAACAAACACCAAAACATCAAATATCTTGATCATGCATGCCTTTAACAATATCCATAAGTAATTTCCCAAAACTGCAACCATAAACTATCAACTATGGAGAAGTGCGGACTAGAATAGTGGATGGGAAACCAAAAATATTGGATCAACCACCAGAGAAGATAAGACAATCATATGCACCTGTTTAGAGTACCAGACCAAAATACCAACATGGTGACATCAATGACAACATATAGATAATCTAGTCATTCTTCCAACAATCTCCCCCTTTGTCATTGATGGCAACATGTAAACAAAAAATTATCCTTTCCTCAAAAACTCTTAACTCTCTCCATCCCAACACTAACGCTCTCCATCCCAACACTCTCCCCTTTTGACATCAATGGCAAAGGGCACCAAAAATGAGTGTAAACATGGTGACATCAAAATTTCAAAATATTTTCCAAAAACTTCAAAACTTCCAACAATCCAGAGCTTTTAAGCATACAATAATTAAGTGAAGATGACATTCTTCACCTGAAACACCTTCTTATACCTTTCTTTGAGAAATGGATACAACTTCTTCCAGTTAAAAACAACAAACTCTATTTTTGTGCATGTGCTTTCCAATAATCCCAACAGAGTAAAAGAGGGTGACCAATCTACAACAAAACATTGTTTCTCAACATCTTCAACATCAATAAGAATTCCAGAAAGATGCTCTAATTGGACTTCAACAATTTATTTAAGGAGCCAGAAAGTCTTTGTCACATCATCTCTGTATCTTTGTGTAATGATTAGTTCAGCTTGTAGTTCTCCAACTCTTATCCTTTGCTTCCCTTCTTTATCTTCAAATATATTGAAATTCTTTCCAATTTCATTCACCTTGGCTTCAATTGCTTCAATTTTGCTTCTGAAATTATATACAGTTGCAGGCCATCGAAGACAATACTTGTAAACATCTGAAATTTCTTTAACACATTTCTTTGTTTCCACAATCAACCCATAAAATCTCTGCATAGCCTTTTTGCATCTCCTTTCAACCAAGATTCCTATTTTGCGTCCTTCAAGACCTTCAAGCAACATCCTTTCTTCAAAAATCTCAATCATATTTTTTGGCAAGAAATTAGAAACAACAGATACTTCAATACCTTTCTGGAGTAGATAATCTACTAGCACATCATCAATTTATAGTCTTTCAATAGGCGAGGCAACATCCCATAGTTCACCAATCTTCTTCATTTTTCCTTCAACTATCATAGATTGGATGTCATTAGGATCAGGGGATTCAATGCCAGTCAAAGATTCTTTATCCTTCTCATCCAAAATCTCAATGATGTCTTCAGTCATTTCTTTTCTCTTTTTCGATTCTGGAGGGGAATCACTGATAACAACCTCCAATTTTCTTTTTCCAGAGGAAGAGCCCACTTCTAATCAACTTGATGCATATATACCGGAGCAAGGGTTTGCTCACAAGGATGAGAAATACGATCTGCACATATATTCATTATCTTCCAAAGACTCTAGATGTCTATAAATTTGTTTTCCAATAGGGATACTAGATTCCCACATCACATTATCTTTTCCCATTAGAGAATTCAAAAATTAAAACACCAAACATACCAGCAAGGATCTGAAACGAAAGGGATAATTCTTGATCAATGAAATTTGAACATTTTCAAGAAAATTTTCAAGTAACAAGCTACATAAATCAAACTGTTTGTTCTCCTTGACCATCATGTGGGAAATATGTATGACAATAGCCGAAGTTGAGCTTTCATGATTCCTAAAATAAATTTTGTATGAGATACCATATGCAACATACCTAATGGTTGAGTCAACAAGTGTATCAATCAACAGTGCTCTCTAATCTCTACCAATGCCAGTCAGCTCCACCACATCTTTATACTTCACAATTTTCTTTCCTGGAAGTTCTCCAACGTTGCATAATCCAATGATCACTTTGATTACTTCCTTCGAGATCAAATAGGGTTTGTCCAAAACAATGTTTCCATCCTTGAAACAGTTCAACAAGAACAATATAACTTCCTTATCTGTAATCCACAGAAATTCAGTCCATAAATCCATCCCTAGGGTTTTATATTCTGTAATTCAACTTCACTCAAACCTAGTTCAATTCCTTTCATTTTCCTATGATTTTATTCTTCTACTTCAACTCTTTTCATCTTCAGAGGGGTAACACCACACGAACCACTGTCCATTGCTTTGCTTTTTTGAAATTCAGTGATACTTCTTCAATTTTCTTCTTTCCTTTTGCAAACAGAGTAAAAGGTTTTCAGACCTGATGTAATTTCTTTGAATTCCCTTCAAAAATACTTCAAGTACGCCTCAAGATTTCTTCAAAGCACCTCCCAAAGACTTCAGATGCACAATTACCCAAAAATCATCACAAAGTTTTACTTATCCACCGTCGAGTTTTCCCTAAGTGCATTAAATGCATAAAACATAAAAAGCTGCTAAACACAAACTTCACTTAGCACAGAAAAAACTTAATTTGGTCCGCAAATCCTTATACCAACATATTTTTCTCCAGTTCCTTTTCCAACACCTCTGAATAGTCATCCTTCACATTACAACCACGTGCTAGCTTCTGAAACGCCATTCTTCTAGGGGGTTTTTATGATCTTCTAAAATTGCTCCCCCTAAGACCATGCTAGGTCTACATTTCAAATAAGTCATATGTACTGGATGAGGGTAGAGACACATCATGAGTCTCAATTTTCTCTTCTTCTTCTTTCTTCTTCCATACCTTATCCATTTCTTTTCGTCTCTTCTTTTTCAATCTTCTTTACCGGTTCACTCTTCTCTTTCATAGCAGACTTCTTTCCTTTCTTATTCTTGCAAACTTTAGATATATGTCCAGGTTTGTTGTAGTTATAATAGATCACACCTTTTTTATTAGACTATCCTCCATTATTCCTTGATCTACATTGATTTGCTTTGTGTCTGAATTTATTGCAGGTATAGCAATAGCCATTAAAGAATTGATTCATTATGCCTTTATTAAACCTATTCCTCATTACCTAATTGATCATACTCACATAAGATACACATTCTATAGCCTTATGTCCAAGCTTCCCACATTAAAAACATTTTTTTGGAAAGAGATCCATAAAACTGGTTTATCCTACTCCTGCATTTAGCTACTCTATGACCATATTTGTTACAAGAAAATAAAACACCATCAAAAGAGGGGTACATTTGTGCATTAGGCTCTCACAGGCGGTCTTTTTTCAAAATCCCTTCTCTGATTTCTCTTTCCTTGATTCTTCTTCACATCCTTAGAAATTTCACCGATATCAACTCCTAAGACACCTTTTTCTTTACGTGATTTTTTTCCTGCAAGCAATTCTTCAAGTTTACCGGAGCTAGACCTAAAATTATTTTCACAGAGTTTAGCCTTCTCTAGTTCAACTCTTAAGTTTACTATTTCTTGCTCGAGTCTAGAACATTCATCAGACTTGTTCTATACCATTGTATTCAGACATTCTTCAATCCTCTTCTTTTCTTCTACTATCACTTTCAATCCAATTATCTCTTGTTTCAAATTTTCACCTACTTTTCTGTGTCTTTCCTTAAATTTCTTCAACTGTTCCTTCAATTTCCAAACACATTCATTTGCTTCATCAAGATTCACTTTCAGATCTCAGTTTTCTCTTTCTACTTTATCAAGATCTTCAAGAGCAATCTAAAGCTCTCCTTTATCATCCATTCAACTAGCCTTTAAGATCCTCCTCAAGGGGTTAAGCTCTACACAAGGAACCAAAGCTCTGCTACCAATTGTTAAACAAGCGCAGGACAATTTAGAGGGGGGGGTGAATCAGTTGTCACATAAATTTAAACTTAAACCTTTATCACTTATCAAATCTTTAACCACACTGTTATGTTAATGAATATGATCATGAAACACAAATAAAAAAAATTAAATCAACACAATGAACACCATATTTTTACGTGGAAAACCCAATAAGGGAAAAACCACGGTGAGGGTTAACTCATACTATATAGTATTTTCAAAAAGAGGCTCACTACCAAAAGAAGGACTCACTTTCCAAGTACACAGACTCACTGCCTATAAAGAGGCTCACTTCCCACATAAAATTATACAAAAAAAGTATAAGGCTTTACAACCAAAAATGAACTGGAAATATGTACCTATTATGTGTTGATATAGCTTCGGATGTGCTCACAACTGTTGCCTTTCTGATCACACCTTCACATTCATTACTTCTTCTCTATTTCTTCTGTCACTTTTCTACAATCTCATTGCACTTCCACACATACATTCGTGCACACACACATTCACACACTCTCTATCAAATTTTTCGCCATATACTTATATATATACCCGATCTCCATCGCAAGCACTAATTAGGTTGGCCTAATTAGATGCAATTTATTTATAAAAGATATCAACTATTGGCTCCACAAATTTTTTTCAAAATGCCTTAACTGTTAGCACATTACATTATTTCAGCTTGGACCAAGAAATAGATCGCATATAATTTTTCATATCATATCAAAATTATCTTAACAAGTCGGCCAAGAGTAGTCTTCAACACAACTAACAGAATAATGTCACTTCATTGAACAAACACCAGAACATGAAATATCCTAATCATGCATTCCTTTAACATCATGGTAGGCTCATTTATTTTGTGGCGCTCCCTTTGGGAACCCAAACAAACCACTACGCGGAAGCGGCTACAACCTATCATGGTCTCAAATTGGCTCAAACCAAAGGTTATAAAAAAGTCTGGCTGGAGGGGGATTCTTTGAATATTATAAATAATTTGAAAAATTGCACTCCTCCCTCTTGGAATATTGAGTCCTTATTAAAGGATTTGATAGATATTTTGAAGTATTTTGATGAGTTTTATATTTCGCAATTCCTAAGAGAAGGTAATGGGCTAGCAGATATTTTTCGCTAACATTGGTGTAAGATATTTTAGGGAGTGGGGTTAGAATGACCCTCTTCCTATAGAGGCCATTGCAACTATGAATAATGAGTGTTGAGATCATTTGGATTAAAGTTCTATTATGGTTTGCAACGTGCATTCTCTTCATCACATGCCAGAGTGTTATGAATAAATATGGTGTGCAAGATTTGAATCAAGCGATTTGTACGGGTGCAGGGTGTCATAGACAAAAGGATTGCTTTTATTTTCCCTTGTCCCAACTCTGGCCTCACATGGATTCTTGGTATTTTTGGCCTTGCTTTCCAGAGCATTCTTGGTGTAGGGATTAGTGTCTGTAAGATGGTTCCTGTTGCGAATTGTGGTGAGATGAGTGGTGATAGAAATCATGTCGAACCCAAATCTTGTGATGCTGCAAGGGAAAAGAAGGAGGTCTAGCAGGTGTTGGTTAAGGGAGGGTTAACTCCCTATTTGGAGAAACTTCATGGCAATAATCATCAAGTTACAAACCTCTTTCTTAAGGGATGGAATGACATAGTTCTTAAGCTTTATGGGATTGAGTTTGAGGTTAATGAAGAATTCATTGCTAGAATTACTGGCCTACCTATGGACGACATGAAGGTTTTCAAGGATAAAAAGGAGGTGTAGACAACAATGAATTTTTTTTTCAAAGGTGATGAGGAGAAGGATTTAAAGACTGCTAAGAGTGGTGGATATCAACACAGTTCCCTTAAGGCTTTATGGGGGGATTTTGCAGAGGAATTAATGCGCTACATTACCTTGGAAGGTCGTTTCTCGACGATGAGTAGCTATCATTTCATTCTATTAAATCACTTCCGTCACAAGAGGATGGTTTCTTTCTCATTTTATCTTATTATGTCTCTTGATGCGGGTATTAAGGATCACAAGAAGAACCCAAAAAATCCTATTTTGCATGTTGGGTTAATTCTCCTAATTTTTTATTATGCAAAAAAATTTGAGGTTCCCAAACCTATGGCTACCCTGAAGGGTAAACAACATAAACCTGCTGAAGGGTATGATACAACTTCCGAAGATGAACCTGTTAGTAAAAGGACCAAGAGAAGGAAATTGATTTTGGAAAAAGAGGATGAGTCAGAGGATGATGTGGAGTTTGTGTTGGATTTTCTCACTTCTTTGGAAGGGGGTCCACATTGCCCTCCCTCGAGAAAGAAGAAAAAAGGGGAAGCTTGTGCTAGTGGAGGTTATTTAACCTGTAGTGATGAAGTTGTTGTGGTGCCGAGTAGGGGTCCGAAGATAAGGAATGACCTGTATGGAGAGATCTCCTCGCCGCCTTCGGCTACCAAGAAGAAGGACATCGGGGATGTCAACGAGAAAAGGGTTTTGTAGTCTACGAGTCAAATTCTGGAGCAGGGTCATCCTCTCACAATTGTGAGCGACCTCTTTATTGATGACTCCCTAAGCGTTCAGTCAATTTTGTAGATGAAAGATAAGTATGGGGATGTTGTTGGTGCTCCGAAGACCTAGGGTGTGGACCTGGAGAGGTTTATGAAGAGAAAAGCGGTAGCTGTGGGAATTATGAGCTCCATCTGCAAGATTAAGACTCTGGCTGCTGTGGAAAAAGGTAAGGATTCCCTTGCTGATAAGGATAGGATTAGCTCTTATGAGGAGGAGGATGCCCTGGGAAAAGGGGTTATTAATATTGATAGAGATGATTTTTCTGATGTACTTGGTACTGCACGTGAGGGGTCTATTGTTATGTTTAAGCTTTTTAAGTGGTTTTTCCATGAGCTCAATAAAACGAATGTCAGAGTTAGGGGAATTGTTAACAAGGATGAGGTGTCCTCTGTTCAAAATTAGATAGATGAGTTGTTTGACTCCTTGAACACTATGGTGGATACGGTTGTGGAGGAAACCCTTAAAATGAAGCAAAATATGGAGGGAATAATCCTCACTCTTGAGGAACAAATGGGGAATGTTTGGGATTTTGTGATGAGAGGTGGGGAGGGTCATAATTTTTTTGGTAATTATGAGTTTGCTTATGTTACTTCTCCTAGTGCTAAGAAGCGGAAAGATATTTCCCATGATGGTGAGGGTGTTGTTGCTGGTAAGCAGATGGGTGAAGTTGTTGCTGCTGGGAAGAGTGGTGAAAAAGGAATTGCTTTGATTTTTGAGGTAAATACTGGTGGTCCTGGAGCACGTACTAGGAACAAAACTAAAGCTCAGGGCATCTGGAAAGGAAAGTTATGATGTTTTTGATGATGCACAGAAAGCTACAGACTACAATGTGGAGGCGACAAACATTCTGAAAAGTATGTAGTGTTGTTGGTTGGTCCTTCATTTTGGTTATTTTTTTGTTGATGGGTCGTTGTTGTTGGGTTGTTTGTTGGCATATTGCTTTTATCTTTTTTTCAGTTGCTTTCTAATGTAAAGGGTTTTGGGACCCTTCAAAACCTATTTTTTACCTCTAATCAAAAAAATCCATAAGTAATTTCCCAAAACCACAACTAGAAATTGTCAACTACGGAGAAGTGCAGACTAAAATACTGAATGGGAAACCAAAAATACCAGATCAGCCACTAGAGAAGATAATATAGTCATATGCACTTGGTTAGAGTACCAGACCAAACTACCAACATGGTGACATCAATGACAACATATAGATAATCTAGTCATTCTTCCAACATGTTCCACATACATACTTATATATATGGCTACATCTTCATACATCAATTGGGTTGGTCTAATTGAATGTGAATATACATAATTCAAAGTGACTTGTTGTCCCAATTCAAAAATATTTTTGGCACACAAAACAAAATGTATCAAACACAAATTAGGTTGGCCCGGACCTAATAAGGAACACTTTAAACATTCATAAGACAAGCAGTTCTTAACCCTGTTGGCCAAAAGAATGTCAAACTTCTATCATTTAGATATCTCAGTTGGATCAACCAAAGTTGTTGAAAGCTCATTTATAGCTATAATTGACACTCCTAAGCAACATATAAAAAACTTAGATATATCTTTTACTGAGAGAATTTTCGGATCAAAATATCGGATCAGTATAGATACATAGTTTACTTAGCTAGTTACCAACCAATGTTGGAATCAATGAAAACAAACCCAAAGGTCACCTTCTTCATTCTTCTAATAGAAGGTACTGCTTGTTATGTACCACTGACATGATTCTATCTCCTCGATGAAACTTTACCGCCATTGCAAACTTTGAACATACCTAGTGATAAGCTAAGCGCTTATCAGGGAGACTTGTTTGTACGTCCTATTGACAAGTGACTATCAACCCAACGAAGCACTTAACACCAACCTGTGGAGAACTTATCAGGACATCAAGGAGGCTGGCAACTTTGTCCTATCAAAATTCAACTGTTAGCTTGACAAACTAGAAACCTTTTACACCAGTAAGTTTGAGACATTTTTCTCAACATTATTTTCTAGAATACATTTATTAATTATTATATCATTTTCAATTCCTTTCACTATCACTATTTAATAATAAAATTAGTTTATTATTAAGTTAATAAATATCTTCCCTTAGAAAATTATTATCATCAAATGATTATTTCCCTAGCATAATGATTTAAGGTTTAATATTTTCAAGGAGACGTTCGTGACAAAGCGTGTGATTATTTATTTGCATTTTCAAATGGGGCAAGGCAAAGGAGGAAATCAACAATGGTTTGATCTTCTTCATCAAGACTTTCCAAGAGAAAATCTAGACCAACATCAATGGATGGAACTTTATTTGTGGTTTTTTTATTTTACTCTTCAATTACATGTGTTTGTCTTCCCTTTGCATGTTGACTTCTTCACATCTATTTGATCATATGGGAAGATCAATTTATTTGCATCAAGAATTCAAGGCATGACTTGAATATAAGAAGGAAAATCTTATTCCTCATTCATCTCATTTCCTACACATCCCACACCTAATGGTAGGGGTTGAACCAATTGTGTCATCATTTAAAATTTCTCATTTGGAATTTCATGTTTGTGATTTGTTGACACTCCTTTCTTCTTCACTACCCACTATTGAACTATACTATTTTTTCTCTATGTCATCATCTTTATAAAAATTGTTTTCCTCATCTTATATTTTACCCAATAAAATTTATTACTATTGCACATGGAATTACCCTCTGATCTAGCAATAAAATCACCTTGTTGAAGGAATTTTCTCATTTTTTAATTGATACATTCATTTATATCCTACAATACTATTGCATCTATATGGGATGTCATATCTTCATATGGTGACTTGAAATTTTTGTTTTCTTGTATGAGTTCCCTTGTATGTTGCATGTTCTGAGGAGGTAACTCATATGGTTTTGCATCAACACTATGAGCATCTTAAAACTTTAGATCAATTGCATCATTATCATTGCATTCATCTTCACCGTCCATAGATTCATATCTCGATGAAAATTTTGATCATCCTCATCCTCATAGTAATCAAAATAATATTTCTCATAAGAAATATCTTCTTCTCTACTCCCTAATAAGGTATTTGTATTCTTTAGGGTGGCAAGTTGAGTTTCTTTTAATTCAATCTCTATAAGAATTTGATGTTCTTGTTTGATGTCTCATAACATTTCATCTTCATGTTCAACTTCATCTTCATATGAAAATTTGGGAGGAAGGGGATATTATCCAATTCCATATGTTTCCACATTTAGATAATGTGCAGAAAATTGTGCATTATAGAGTTGATCTTGATTCATCCTACCAAGAAGCATATGGTTTCTTTGTAGTCGAGCTTCTTACATTTCAGCTATTGCCATTTATTTTTGTGCCCCCTTTTTTATTTTATTTAGCAATTGATCTAGTTCATCATCATAACTATATAACATGATGGGAGAAATGGGACACTTCAAATATGGATGTGCATCACAATTTATATCCCAATCCCTTGTACCAAAACTCATTACCATTATTATTTTATAATCAGACCTAAACATTTTTCCTTGTTTTTGATTTAAAAACTCGATGAATCTTTAGAAGCAAACAAGTGTTGATCTCTTGAATCATTGAATAAAATATTTTTATTTGTTCTTACTTCTAAAAAATGATAGGTAGGTTTGAAATATTTACCATTATTTCAAGGTTCCTATGATGGTTGTATCCATGCACTCATATAAGCCTCTTATTCTTCTTGGTGCTACTTATGCATCCTTATTCTATCCATCTCAAAGTATACTAATCTAATTAGTAATTTTTGGGTTTTTTTGAAACAAATTTTCCACTCTTCACATGAGAGATAAAAAGATCAACTAAAAGTCTAAACTAACAAGCAAGGGTCGGTTTCCTTCTTTTCTTTCTAAGACAATTTTCTCACTAAGTTGATGGGCTATCAACTTACCCAAGATTAAAAATTATTCAATAAATGTATTAGAAAGAGATTTCAAAATAAAATGTATAATATCACGTCCCTAACAATGACACCATTCTTTTGGTGTTTAGAGTTGTAGATGTCAAATCCCTAAAGCGGGGACATCCTCTAAGTGCTAGAGGTATCACACTCAAATTAACAAAACTCTAACTTATGATCAGGAAGGGAAACATTGGACCAATTTAATAAGGTGGGAAAGGCCTTCCTCAAGTTTGGGATTATATTTACCTAGGGTTCTTCCCTAGAGGTATCATGAATATGATTAAACACAACTAAATATAGATAAATTGATAAAAAAAAAATTTAGTACGTAATGTATGTTAGACCCCAAAACTTGTCACTAGGCTAAAGACCAACCTATTGATATAACCTCTATTAATATGATAACCATATGAATACATGATATCAAGATGTGGGTATGCACAAAATGACTCTCTAGGATGATAACTACCATGAATCATTGAAGATTTCTTCCCTAGTTATAACACTAAGTTATGAAGTGTAGAGAAATATATTACTTCCTACTCCTACTTTACTAATAATATTTTCTCAATTTAAGTATATGGTGGATCATTACTTTAAGGACTTGTTTCTATTAGTTAGGTTACATAGTCCAAGCACACCAAGAAATACAACATGTTGAAACCAAAAATAAGATGATTTGTGCATAAGAATATACCAGAAATATGATATCAAAAAAATGACAATACTTAGTAATCCATCTCAAGACTATATAAATACTTATATATAATAAATAAATGACCATTAAAAAGATTGTAATGTCTTAGAATATTGTGACATTCATAAAATATCTATTACATTCATACCATTATATGGCAAGAGGAAACTCTAGGCTAAAACTTCCTTGAAGATCCACAAGTGGATTCATAGAGACATTCATCTATAAATATCACTTTGAATACAAATATCCTTGTGATTTACGAACATTTATTTCTCTAATGGAATCTATATTTTTAGGATTTAAAATCTTAGAAGCTCATTTGGCTTGTAGTTTCATAGAAACATGAAATAATGGACCTTCAATTTGGAAAATAAACTAGCATACATAGGTCGTTATTGGTTACTCAATTACTTTGGGAATCAAGAAGGAATAGGAAGTCAATAGATGCTACTTGCAAGGAAACCTTAGATCTTGTGAACTATACTTAAATGGTAGCCTAGAGCTTGTGTGGAAATTATTTTTGTTATAAATGTAACCATCACATTAATGGTGGAATGAAGTTCCTCATCCTCCATCACCAAAAGTATATGTGAATTCATGCCCTTGAGATGAACAATTTTTTCTAGAAAAAAAACCCTTTTGGAGTAGTTGCAAAATCAAATTTTATTATTGATTGTGAGTTGGGTCATGTAGAGAGGTAGGTGAGAGTGAACAATACAAAATGTGAGACTTTTAAAGTTCCAAGTATTGGGGGTTAGGGATACCTAATGACATGCCATTGTTAAAAATTTGAGAATCAAGATTCAAGGATGATAAGGAATTCATCCCTTTACACATGCACATAATAATAAGTTTGAAACTATGTAAAAGACAAGGGAAAAGAGTAGGGAACAAATGAAAGGGATTTCAAGAAGGTAAAATCCAAGGTATCAACAAGGAAAGGGAATGAAAATAGGGAATAGATGAAAGTTATGCCAGCATGAAAAATTTTGATATCCCAATAGGGATAAAGGAACAAGATGGAGTTGGGTAAAAAAGAATACCAAGAAGGGAAACTATGAAACTTTGACATAAGAATAGTCCTTGGATTTTAAAAAAAAAAAAACAATACTTAGAATTTTTGAGACCCTAGCAACTTTCAACACAAGAGTAGGCACATGGGGGATGAAAAGGGAGAACAATTATGAAAAATTAAACCAAAGGAGACCCATTAGTAATTATCCTATATTGGTTACATATGATGGGATATCAAGACCATAATGCATAAGGAGGCTATGATTCAAGCACAATTTAGACATAGTCATATTGGGTGCCAACAAGAATAATATTCACATATCTTTTGAACATATTGTGTGATCCACTCTCTCAATCTTATGCTAAAATATATTAGAAATAAAATTGATTGGATAAAAATTTTGTATGCAAAGGTTGAGGAATGTTAATTTTCCTCACCAACCAACACATTTCACAAGGTATATTTAGATTATTTTCAAAACTAGAGGTATCGAAGGTAAGTGAAATAGCATACAAATTTATATTTCACTTTAGTTATTTGATTTTTTTTAAACGTAGTTATTGTTGGAAATATGAAGCCTTGCAACATGAGCATGAAGTGAATATAGGTTGTTTTGGTTGTTCCAATGTTGTCATTGATGTCAACATTATGGAAACATTGTGGGAAGCATGTTTGGTATACTAGTAGCTGATCTCTACCAAAAGTGTTCTTTACCGATAACCCAGTGCATTGGTGTTTGAGTCTAGAATTCATTGCAAGAAGAGATATGACTCTGCTCTCTTAACCTCATTATTATTACTCACTCATTTAGCTATATCCATAAGTTTGGGAAGTTTTTTGTTGTGTACAGAAAGTTATCAATGATAGAGTTTAACTTTGTACACTACAATTGTCTCTCTGTTTAGTATACTAGTGTGGGAGACTCTACATTTTCTTAAGAAGAACATTCTGATGTTTTGGTTCTAATGGTGATCTCTTTGATGTTAATGTAATGAGAAACTGAAGTAATATCATATTAGAGAATTGTTTACCTTGAGATGTGTGTGTGTTGGTTCAGAGTTTTTGTGATTAGGTCCTATTCTTGGCCGACCTAATATTTGACATGCATTAAGAAGATTAATTATACTTTGCAAATGTTAGCTGGATCCCTTACTGATCTATCCTGACTTGATATGATACACCATATGGATAAAAAAAATTGAATTTTATTTGGTGCCGATAAGAGCTATTTTGATTGATTTATTTACATCTAATTAGGCCAAACTAATTGATGTATGAGACATACTTGTATATATATAAGAAATTTTGGAGTTGAAAGAGACATGAATGCGAATGAGAGAAGGAGGTGTGTGTGTGTGTGTGTGAATATATGTGACCTTAAATGATCTATTAGATGTGAGCAATATATTATGGAGAAGTCAAGGAAAGGAGCAGAATCATTGTGCAACTATTGTGCAGAGCAATACTTCTCATTCAAAGTTTCATTGGAACTAAACTTAGCACATAAGGTGTATTCCATCAGTTCATACTTTTGGTAGTGAGCCGTATTTGTTTATATCTTGGAGGTTATCCATATCTTTTGTATTCTGGTTGTGAGACTTTCTAAGGATAGTGATTCCTAGTAGTGAGCCCTGTAATATTCTATATATGTATATATTATATTGTGAGCTAATCCTCATCGTGGTTTTTCCCACTTTGGGTTTTCCACATAAAAAGTCTAGTGTTAATGTGTTTTGTGGTGTCATGTTCATTGCAATTTCTTGTTTCTAGTTATATGTGGTTTAATAATTGGATGGTTTACAGCTGAATGGTTTAATGGAATACTAATTCCCCCCCCCCCTCTCAATATTTTGGATTATCAAAAATTGGTATAAGAGCTTGGTTCCTCTGAAGAAGTCTAACATCTTGAGGAAGGTCCCAAAATTTGAATACATGGAAGACAAAAGATTTCTTATTCCTCTAGAAGTGATCTCTGCTAAACATACAGGAGAGAATGAAGAATTGAAGATAAAAGAAGCAAATGAGTGTATTAAGGATTTAAGGAAAAGATATGGAGAGATCAATGATCAATTAAAAAAGGCATACGATGATATCACCAGACTACTAGTGCAGTTGGAAGAAAAGAGAAAGATTGAAGATTGCCAAAATGCTAAAATTCAAAGGATGATAGATGAATGTGCAAGCTTGAACAAGAAGTGGTAATTCTAAAATCAAATCTGGAAAAGGAAAAAATACATGAGGATAATTCAACGCAAGCATTGCAATGCTTGATGAGTTGATCATTCTTCAGAGACTGGCTATGGATAAAAGTGGTTTAGGATTTGATGAAGGACAATATTCAAAGGCGAAACAACCTCCTGATAAGAAGATCCAGTGCAATGATGGACAATTCAAGGATTAGAAAAGAAATACTGGAAGGACTCCTCTCAGACAAATTAACACTCAAAGGTACTTATCTTTCAATGGTGTATGCTATTCTTGCAATAAGCTTGGACACAGGGAAAAAGAGTGAAAAAGTAGGATGAATGATGCTTTATCATTCTTTGGTCAATGTTTTAAATACAAAAAGATTGGGCATAAAGTTATGGATTGCAAATGTAAGAATTTGAACAAGGCATTCCATTCATTTAATGGCCACTATTTTCACTGCAACTTATTTGGGCATAAGGCTAATCAGTGCAAATATGGATTGAAAAAAGGAAAATCTGGATGGAAGAATGTTGTTTGCTATGACTGCAGTAATCTGGAACACTTTGGAAGAAAGTGTAAAAGAAAAAATATGATAAAGAGTCATGAACCAATAATTAAGTTTTATTTAGCAGAAGTGAGAAAGGAAATTAAAAGAATCTAGAGAAAGGAAGGAGAATTTAAGTAAAGTGAATCAGAATCATCAATTTTATTTGTGTCAAGCTCTAGTGCAGATATGCCCGTCAAAAATTAATCCAGGCAATACCTAAGGGGGAGCAATTATCAAAAAATTTAATAAACCCCTCATCGATATATGATGTCATGTCATGATAGAGGTGCATTTAATAAGGTTACAAATTCAAGATTTTATGCAAAATGAATTTTTAGACATATGTGGGAAGAATGAATTTCACAAAATTGGAAAGGATGGAAGTATACATGAATTTCGAGGTGATCTACTTGTAGTTAGAAGCATTTATTGAGAAGCATTTGGAATGAAGGAAATAAATTTAGAATTGTTAAGGAAGTCGCATTCAACAAAAGGCATTTGTGAAAAAGGAGATGCATGCATAGGAAGCTTAAAAAAACCAAAGCTTTTCCATATAGCAAAAATTTAGGATTTGGTGGGAAAGGAGAAGAAATCAAAGTGGGCTCAAGGCGTGCTCCAGAAGTTGAACATCAAACCCTATTTCTTGAAGATTAAAGAGGCACTTTGCTTAATCTATCTTTCAATTTTATGCAATGGATAATTCAAGGATAGTGAATATTTCAGATAAATTGCAAATAAAATTAAGGAAGTATTCTCTAAAAAGATTGTCAAAAGAATCCATGGGTGCATTCTCTAGCAGTCCTCCTAGAGTATTACCTACTGAAGACATCTATGCATATGTTTATGGGAAAATTGAGGAAATTCCACTAGTTCGATTAAGCATTTTGTGGAAGAATGAGTTGGAAGAAAATGATGATGCATATAAGATCTTAGTTGAAAAGAAATTGGATGTTTGGAAAAAATTATCATTGTTTGAATTTGATACGAAATACACTCAAATGGTTTTAAGTAGGATTAATGTGAATCCATTTGGATTGATGACACACACCTAATACTAGAGAAGCTATAAGAGTTATGACTAGCTTGTGTTTCTTTGGATTAGTTCCAAGATGAAATTATGTAAATGATCAAGAGATGATTGAGTTATCTGGTGTGAACCTTGAAGGTAAATAACTCATTTTGAGTACTATTGAAGATCCAGTCACTTGGTACACTACAATGATTATTGGACACAAAATTTACTTACCAAGCAATGACCACAATTTCTATTACTGCAGTTTACACTACACTTGATAATGGTTAGGAATGGTATAGATTATGATCTTTGTGAGCTACTCCAATTGCATCTATTAATGAACTTAAAAGAGATTAATAAGTCTAAGAAAAGTACATTCTGATATGGTACCCTAATAGTTTTGTTACTCTTTTACTTAATGAAAGAGTTGTTGGTAACTGGAAAGGTAGAATGGACAAACACAAAACCAATAACTCATCAGATTAAGAATTTCAGGACAAATCTTGGTGGTTCGGATGCTCAAGAAACTACTCTTGTTGAATTATTTGGAACTTTCAAATGAGAATGAATAGAAGAATAAGGATTCCTGAAAATGTGGTCGAAAAGTACTCCAAAAATATTAATTTCCTAGTCTCTATAGACTTCTGTTATATGGAAGCAATTGAATCCAAGTTGGTATGGATTTCTGAATTAGATTATGAAGTTGCCGAGGCTGAAATTTATCATTATGTAAAGGTACTTCTAGAGAGCCCTAAAAATCCTAACAGGAACTAGAAAGAAGAGGAAAGGTGTCATTATCAAACAAGAAATATTAGAATCAGAAGAATGTAAATTGGAGAGAGCTCAACATGAGCATGAATTTTGAGAAGCATTAAAAGAGCTACAAAAAGTGTTCCCTGGTGCAAGCTTCAATTCATCTACATCAAATGTAGAAAATCTCTGGAGTATGATTAAATCTCTGAAAGCATTTATCTACGGACTGGAAGTTCAAAAAGGAAATGAGTTTGTAAAAGAAAACCTAGAAGTCATCAAGAAGAAATGTGCAGAAGCACATCACAAAGTTGTGAAGGAATTGAAGGAAGTTCAGGACTGTGAGAAAGAAGCTCAAGAGTTACTGTCTTTCTGCTTGAATTGGTTTAGTAGAACATTAAATGTAAGAGATGAAATAAGGAAAAGTGAAACCTGAATGAGTACTCAAGAAAATGTGTATAGCTTGGTAGATGACAGGGAAAAATGAAGATGGTCCTACATTGTGTAGTTACAGGACAAATTCTTTTCCCTACAGGATCAAATAACATAAGTAATTAAGCAGTTTGTGCCACTCATAGATTTGGCAAAACTCAAGCATAATCCTGTATATAGTGCTCTTGACAGTGTTGGTAATCTATCAGAAATTAATCTTTGTCCCAACACTATGGAAGAAGGCATAAAGTCTTTGAATAAGCCTGATCTTCTACACAAGAATCTTGCAAGTGCAAAAGGATCATGGGTAGAAGGAAAAGCCACATGGAAGGACACCGTGAAGAACCTTAAAGAATCTTCTTCTTCAAGTTAATACTTTTTTTGTTGTTTGGTATATTTTTGATGCATATACATATTCGAGGGATCAAATCGGACCCCTTCATGACCTTTTCCATTGATTTCAAAGGGGGAGAGATAATAGAGGAAAAACATTTTTGTAAAGATCAATTGTGTAAAGAGAAGCATTAATCTTGAAAGGGGGAGTATTAAGTTTCTTTGGGATAATTTTTTTTTTTGATATGCATGTTTCCATCAATGCCAAAGGGGGAGATTGTTGGAAATATGAATCCTTGCAACATGAGCATGAAGTGAATATAGGTTGTTTTGGTTGTTCCAGTTTTGTCATTGATGTCAACATTATGGAAACATTATGGGAAGCATGTTTGGTATACCAGTAGCTGATCTCTATCGGAAGTGTTCTTTACTAATAACCCAGTGTGTTGGTGTTTGAGTCTGGAATTCACCACAAGAAGATAGATGGATTTTCTCTCTTAAACTCATTATTATGACTCATTCATTTAGCTATATCTAGAAGTTTGGGAAGTTTTGTGTTGTGTACAAAAAGTTATCAATGACAAAATTTAACTGTGTACACTACAATTGTCTCTCTGTTCAATATATCAATGTGGGAGACTCTACACTTTCTTAAGAAGAATATTTTGATGCTACGATTCTAATGGTGATCTATTTGATGTTAATGTAATGGGAAACTAAAGTAATATCAGATCCGGGAAGTGCTTACCTTGAAATGTGTGTGTGTTGGTTTGGATTTTTTGTGATTAGGTCCTATGCTTGGCTGACCTAATATTTGACATGCATTAAGAAGATTAATTATACTTTGAAAATGTTAGTTGGATCCCTTAATGATCTACACCGACTTGATATGTTACTCCATATGGATAAAAGTGTTTTGAATTTTATTTGGTGCCAATAAGAGCTATTTTGATTGATTTGTTTACATTTAATTAGGTCAACCTAATTGATGTATGAGACATACTTGTATATATATAAGAACTTTTGGAGTTGAAAGAGACATGAATGTGAAGGAGAGAAGAAGGTGTGTGTGTGTGTGTGTGAAGATATGCAAGCTTACAATGATCTTTCAGATGAGAGCAATATATTGTGGAGAAGTCAAGGAAAGGAGTAGAATCATTGTGCGACTACTATGCAGAGCAATATTTCTCATTCAGAGCTTCATTGGAACTGACCTCAACACATAAGGTGTATTCCATAAATTCATACTTTTGGCAGTGAGCCATATCTATTTATATCTTAGCGGTTAGCCGTATCTTTTTTATATTGGTTGTGAGCATTTATAAGGACAGTGAGTCTTGGCAGTGAGCCCTGTAATATTCTATATCCAGATATATTATATTGTGAGCTAATCCTCATCGTGGTTTTTCCTACTTTGGGTTTTCCACATAAAAAATCTAGTGTTGATATGTTTTGTGGTGTCATGTTCATTGCAATGTCTTCATTATTTAGATGGTTTGTAGCTAAATGGTTTAATGGAACATTGATTCACCCTCTTAGTATTCTGGATTATCAAAAGTTACTTAAGTCATACTTTGATTGTGTATTCTAATTCTTCTTTAAAGTTTCCTTTTAAATATTTTATTTTATATTTTTGAATAAGTTGTTGAGACCTATTTTATCTCTAACACAATCATCTTGAGATAAATTTGAAGGCTTGAGAGGCACTTTCTAGCATGGAAGTTGGAAAAAATTGGTCCATATGAAGGAAAAACAACATTGAAAGGGAACGATGTTAAGTGGATGATCATAGATGACTCTTGGGGACATCATGTGGAGTATCTCAGTTTTATTGAGCCTATTTTGAGTATGATTCATTATATTGGCACATATAAGACTTGTTTGGGAGAGAGAGATATGATGGAATTGACTCAATTATTGAGAAGATGAAGACCATAATAAATGAGAAAGAGCAAGTCCTTGAAGAAAATTTCTTCAAACAAGTGTACAAAAAATTATTAAAAAAAAAGATGAAACATAGTGTCCACCCTATTGTTGGATGTTGTGGTTGTGTTGCTGATATGTGGTTGTCATTTATGTCAAAACTATTAGCATTAATTCATTTTAAGTTGCATATGTCGAGGATATTGAGAAAATTGTAATGAGATGAGTTGCAGGTTGTCAGTGGTGAAGTGAAGTTTAGTATGTTAGTAAGCTCTGTACATTGATGATCAGAGGTTGTGGACTAAAGGGTTTATTGCTGAGTGTATCTAGTTTATCCATGTCAAGTTTCAGAGATCCGTGTGAAGATTTGATTGAGTTATGAAGATTTGCATTCTGATAATTTTTTTGTTGCTTCAACTTGTGTTCCTAATTGAAGATGATGCAATTTCAGTTAGTTCAGTTGCTGCAGATGCTTCTAGATCTTTCTCTATCTTTGTTGCACGTCCTTATTGATCGTTGTGCTCGTGGTTGGTTATTTTCTCTTGCATGTTCATGTTTTTCTTGAACTTGGCCGACATGGTGTTTGTAGCGTGTTGTGGATCTTCGAGGAGTAATTAATTGAAGTGTTTTCACATTGGAGATGTTGATTTGGGTCTTCACTAAGCTATGGACGATCTTGGTTGATTCGCATTAATAAATCTTTAATGTTTTGGGCTGACAGTTTATATTCATTTCATTATTTTATTGAGGTCGACATGAAGGGATGAAATTTCTTGTTGCGGGGATATAAGAGCGATTGTTTATTCGAATTGGTGTGTGTGAGTGTATGCCAGAGTGTGCTTCTGTGTGTATATGTGTGAATATTGATCTAAATAATTCGAAGGCAGAGCAGAGTGTGAAGAAGAGTGAAGAAGAAAAAATAAGTGTTCATGCGCTTAACCAGAATTGTGATTAGGCATTAGCAGATGCTATTTTATTAGTTCAAATCCTTTTGGATGTAATCCGATTCTTTCTATAAGACAATGTGTCTTCCTTTGGGTGGTTAGCCTTATTGTAATTGAGCAGTGAGCTCTAGGAAGTGTGCCTGAATGCAAGTTCATTCCCCATATTTTCATTTCTTATACTTTTAACAGGGTATAATCTTGTGGACTGACCTCCACCATGGTTTTTCCCCTAACAGGGTTTCCACATAAAAAATCTTGGTGTTATGTGTGCTTCTGATGTGTTGATGATTTATGCTTTCATGGTTATTAATCAAATCAAAGAATAAGGTTAATAAGTTGAATAAGTTTTAAATTTTTGTGACAACTGATTCAGCCCCCCTCTTAGTTGTCTACCCTTGTGTTGCCAACAATTGGTATCAGAGAAAGTTCCTTGGAAGAAGTTTAACAGCTTAAGATGATCTAGGATGGTGAGTTACAAGAAGGATAGTTCGAGATTTGATGGAACAAATTATTCTCTGTGGAAGACTCAAATGGAGTGGCATTTGAGATGCATTGGTGAACCCTTCTAGAACATTACATGTAATAGGTATGTTATTCCTCATAATGGTCCTACTACTACTACTACTGAGATTAGAGATGTTGAGTATAATATCAGGGCTAAGAAAGCATTGTTGAGGGCCTTGATTGATTCTAAGATGACAAATGTTATGGATATGAAGACTGCTTATGAGATCTGGAAAAAGTTGGAAACCTTGTATGAAGTTGATACTAATGTGAAGATTGCTAAGTTGTAGAGTCTAAAAGGAAAATATGAAAAGTTGAGAATGGGTGATGATGAGAACATTACTATTTTTATGTAAAGAGTGAATGAACTTGTGTGTGGTATCAGATGTGCTAGTGGATAGATAGACAAATCAGAGATTGTTGCTAAAGTTCTTAGATCCTTGTCTGATTATTACAAATTCAAAGCTAGTGCTATTGAAGAGCTCCGGACTGTAACAAATGTAACCAAAGATATGTTGGTTGGTAAGCTTACTGCTTTTGAGTTGAGCGAATTTGGTGATTCCCTTCCTAAGGTTGAATCTACATTTAAGGCTACTACTTTTGGAAGAGATAGACAAAGATATGATCTGAGTGAGAGTTCATCTAGAAAGACATTCAAGTATGAGGATGAAATCAGACAAATTGAAGAAGAAGAAAGAGAGTTGGAAGAGTTGGAAGCACTTATTTTCAAAAGAGTACTGAGAGGAAAAGGTATGTATGAAGGAAAATTACCTCTTAAATGTTTTTCTTGCAATAAGATAGGTCATTTTGCATCAAGGTGTCCAAAAAGAGCTCCTAAACCAAGACATAACAAGCCTAGATTTCAAAAGAAGTGTTACTATGCTACTGATGAAGGTGTGACAAATGATGAATCTAATAAAGGAAATAGAAGTGATGATGAATGGGTATTTATTTTGATCAAGGAAAATAATCCTACATCTATTGAATCTGCTAGTTGTACAAATGTGGAGAAATCCCTAGCTGCTCAAGTTGAAGAGAAAGATGAATGGGTGATTGATAGTGGATGTTCACATCATATGATAGGAGATAAAAGTAAGTTTGTAAGCTTGGAAAATTATGATGGTGGTGTTGTGAGATTTGGTGATAATACAACTAGTGTGATTCGTGGCAGAGGATGCATTTCTCTTGATGGTAAGCATAATATTGATGATGTCCTATATGTGGAAGGCTTGAAGCATAATCTTTTGAGTGTTGGTTAGATGGTTGATAAGGGATACAATCTTCAGTTCAAGGATGGAAAGTGCAGAATATTGAGTTCCAAAAATGAAATTGTATCAGGTACAAAAACAAAAGGTGATATCTTTCACTTGAGTGTTACTAGTAAAAGTTGTTTGATTGCTCAAGTTGATGAAAGTTGGTTATGGAATAGGAGAATGTGTCAAGTTAACTTTGATAATATTGTCAAGATAAGTTCTACTAAGGTTGTGAGAGATCTACCTAAGTTGGTGAAACCTATTAATGCCATATGCAAGGAATGTCAGTTAGGAAAGCAAACTAGAATTTCATTTTGAAGCAAACAACATTGTTCAAATGAATTGTTGGAACTTATGCATACTGATTTGTGTGGTCCCTCTAAGGTCAAAAGTTTACAAGGTTATAGGTATTTCATGTTACTCATTGATGATTATTCAAGAATGGTGTGGGTTACTTTCTTAAGGGAGAAATCTGAAGCACTAGAAAAGTTCAAGACCTTTAAGGCTACGGTTGAGACAGAGACAGGTTTGAAGATTAAGTTTCTAAGATTAGATAGAGGTGGTGAGTTTAATTCTTTTTGTGAAGAGCATGGAATAAAGAGACAATTATCTGCACTGTGGACCCCTCAGCAAAATGGAGTTGTGGAAAGGAAGAACATAACAATTGAAGATGTTGCCAGAACTATGATGCTAGAAGGAAATGTCCCTCATATCTATTGGAGAGAAGCTGTGAGTACTGTTGTGTACACACTTAACCGGGTACAAATAAAAGGTGATACTGGTAAGACCCATTTTGAGCTATGGACTGGTCAAAATCCCACTGTTAAATATTTCAAGATATTTGGAAGAAAATGTTATATCAAGAGAGATGAAGATATAGGAAATTTTGATGCTAGGAGTGATGAAGGTACCTTTCTAGGTTATTCTACTAATAGCAAGGCCTATCGGTGTTACAATAAAAGATTGAGGAAAATGGTTGAAAGTGCAAATGTCATGGTTGATGAAGACTTAGGTACACCATCCAGAACTTGTGGATATGATTTTGATGATCAGAATGATAGTACAAACAAAAGAAAGCAAGTTCAAACTACAAATCAAGTGCAAAAGAAAGAACATAAGAGCCTGAAGTTGAAGAACAACCTAAGAAGACTCTGATGTATGTAAGATTGAATCATTCAGAAGATCAGATTAGAGGAGATAAGAACAAAGGTGTCCAGACTAGGAGAAAGATTGCAGAAGAATACTACTTGATTTCAAAGACTGGGCCTACTAGTGTGAATGAAGCATGTGAAGATGAGCACTAGGTTGAAGCAATGAATGACGAACTAAAACAGATTGAGAAGAATGATATTTGGATTCTTGTTCCTAGACCTAAGGATAAGAATTTCATTGGAACTAAATGGGTCTTTAGAAAATAATTGAATGAGCAAGGAGAAGTGGTTAGAAACAAAGCAAGACTAGTATGCAAAGGATATTCATAGATGGGAGGAATTTATTTTGAAGAGACTTTTGCCCCTGTTGCTAGAATTGAAGCTGTAAGATTATTTCTTGCCTATGCTACTTACAAGAACTACAAGGTTTATCAGATGGATGCCAAGTCAACTTTTCTAAATGGTGAATTGGAAGAAGAAGTGTATGTTGAGCAACTTGATGGATTCCAGTTGGTGTGTCGGTTGAATAAAGCATTGTATGGACTAAAGAAAGCCCCTAGAGCACGGTATGCCAGATTGGACAAGTATTTGTTGAAGCTTGGATTTAACAAAGGTACTGCTGATAGTAATCTGTATTTCAAAAATGATGATAAAGATCTGATTGTTGAAGTATTTGTTGATGATATCATTTTTGGAGGAGATGATGGTTTGTGCATGAAGTTTGCTAATGAGATGCAGAATGAATTTGAGATATCAATGATTAGTGAGATGAAATTATTTTTGGGATTGCAAATTTTTCAGTTAGATAAAGGGATTTTTATATCTCAATCCAAGTATGTGAAGGAATTGCTGAAGAAATTCGGTATGGAAGATTTAAAGCCATTCGGTACATCCATGGTGACCGGATTCAAGTTGACAATAGAAGATGATTCTTCGAAGGAAAATCAAACTAGATATAGATCAATGATTGGTGGATTTTTGTATTTAACTCAAACTAGACCTGATATCATGAATGTTGTATGTATTTTTGCAAGATTTCAAGTTGATCCGAAGGAATCTCATATGACTGCTGTGAAGAGAATTTTCAAATACTTGAAGGGAACAATTGAATTTGGCCTATGGTATCCTAAAGATGATGATCTTACTTTGAGTGCCTTTACTAATGTTGATTGGGCAGGAGATGTAAATGACAGGAAAATTACTAGTGGTGGAGATTTTTTCTTGGGTAAGAAGTTGATTTCATGGTTAAGTAAGAAGTAGAATGCCATTTCCTTATCTACTACAAAGGTCGAATACATTGTTGCTGCTAACAATTGTACTCAAGTCCTTTGGATGAAGCAGATGTTGAAGGATATTAGAGTTGTGTATAATGAGCCTATTGCTATATTCTATGATAATTCAAGTGCTATCAACATTTCTAAGAATTTGGTGCTACATTCAAAGACAAAGCATATATCTATTAAGTTTCACTTTTTGAGAGAAAAGGTGAGTGAAAAGGAAGTCAGAATGGAGTATGTGCCTACTAAGGAGCATACTGCAGACATCTTTACCAAGTTGTTGCCTAAGGATAGTTTTGAGTATCTCAAAGGGAAGTTAGGGGTGATTACCCCTCCTAATCAGAACTAAGGATGCATTGCATTGCATCAATCTATGCATTTCATAGTCATATCTTGTTTTGGATTGATGTTGTGGTGGTTGCTACTCAAGGGGAGTAGTCAGATGTTCAGATGTTTAGATATGTGGTTTAGAGTTTGTGTGAAGTCTAGAGATCTTTGTCATTGATGTCAAAGGGGGAGAAGAGTCATGTGAAAAGCTAGTGATTATCTTGGGAGAAGAGCCTTGTGGGGAGAAGATCATGTGAAAGAGTTAATGAGTCAGAACCTAAGGGGGAGTAAGTGTCAAGAGTTAGTTGTGTTGATGGTGTTTATCACATCATGTGTTTCCATCAATGCCAAAGGGGGATATTTTTGGATGTTGTGGTTGTCATTGATGTCAACACTATTAGCATTAATTCATTTGAAGTTGTATATGTCGAGGATATTGAGAAAATTGTAATGAGATGAGTTGCAGGTTGTCAGTGGTGAAGTGAAGTTCAGTATGTTTGTAAGCTTTGTACATTGATGATCAGAGCTTATGGACTAAAGGGTTTATTGCTGAGTGTATCTAGTTTATCCATTTCAAGTTTTAGAGATCCGCATGAAGATTTGATTGAGTTATGAAGATTTACATTCTGGCAGTTCTTATGTTGCTTCAATTTGTGTTCTTGATTGAAGATGATGCAATTTTAGTTAGTTCAGTTGCTACATATAGTTCTCTAGTGATTCGTGATGCTTTTGGATGCTTCTAGATCGTGCTCTATCTTTGTTGCATGTCTGCATTGATCGTTGTGCTCGTGGTTGGCGATTTTCTCTTGCATGTTCATGTTTTTCTTGAACTTGGTCGACATGGTGTTTGTAGCGTGTCGTGGATCTTCGAGGAGTAATTAATTGAAGTGTTTTCACATTGGAGATGTTGATTTGGGTCTTCACTAAGTTGTGGCTAACCTTGGTTGATTCACATTAATAAATCTTTAATTTTTTGGGCCGACAGTTTATATTCATTTCATTATTTTGTTGAGGTCGACATGAAGGGATGAAATTTCTTGTTGCGGATATATAAGAGCGATTGTTTATTCAAATTGGTGTGTGCGAGTGTATTCCAGAGTGTGCTTTTGTGTGTATATGTGTGAATATTGATCTAAATAATTCAAAGGCAGAGCAAAGTGTGAAGAAGAGTGAAGAAGAGTAAAGAAGTGTTCATGAGCTTAACTGGAACTGTGATCAGGCATTAGCAGATGCTATTTTATTAGTTCAAATCCCTACAGATGTAATCCGATGATTTATGTAAGACAATGTCTTCCTTTGGTCCATTAGCCCTGTTGTAATTGAGCAATGAGCTCTAGGCAGTGTGCCTAAATGCAAGTGCATTCCCCATATTTTCATTTCTTATACTTTTAACAAGGTATAATCTTGTGGACTAACCTCCACCATGGTTTTTCCCTAACAGGGTTTCCACGTAAAAAATCTTGGTGTTATGTGTGCTTCTAATGTGTTGATGATTTATGTTTTCATGGTTATTAATTATATTAGAGAATAAGGTTGATAAGTTGAATAAGTTTTAAATTTTTGTGACAACTGATTCACCCCCCCTCTCAGTTGTCTGCCCTTGTGTTGCCAACACCCACTGTATCTTTCTTGTATTTTCATTTAGTCCAAAATACTATTTTTTAAGACTCTTTCTATGCCCATTAGGATTTCTCCATAATATTATGAATTCACTAAAAGGTACAAGGAAATATTCCATAGACTCTTCCCTAATCTTGATTTGTAGGATGCAGTCATGCAAGTGAATTCATTTATTTTACATACACTCCAATGATCAAATTATTGAGGCTATTCATGATAAGTTTAATAAGGATGTTCATAGTTTGTGGTACTTTCATTTCTGAAAATTATAACACTTACAACAACCCCTCATAATCAAAATTTCATTACAAGTTTAATAAAAAAAATAGTATTTAAAAGTTTATTTATAGGTTTTCAATTTTTTTAATTTTTTTAATATACTCTATATCTCTACTTTGTCTTCATAGGTTGTTAGCTCATTTTCATATTAGAGGAATTGAAGCACACTCTTTCATCCACTAAGTAAAGTGCAACAAATTGGAGTAAAAAAGGGTAGAGAACTTAGTGTATGTGTATTTCAACTTGTGCTTCCTTTGACATAAACAAGATGGCTACAAGGAAGGGGACACAAAGTTGTGGGATATTAAACCAAATTACACCACTAACTTGGATGCTTTTACTTCCCAACATGTTGAACTTGAGGAGTTTGAAAGTGACCATAGTTTTAGTGCAAGTGGTGGCAACATCACTTATGGTTTTGCAAATGCTCTTGCATCATCTAATGTTAATAATAAATGATTATATTATTGATTTAAAAAATCCATATGGAACTAATAACTATTTTTTGAGCTTGATATTATTATTTTAATATTAAACTTGAAGTTTGAACAATGAATACTTTCTAATATTTATCATTTATGTTTTAAATGGAATTCAATTTTATGGTGGTTTTATTGATTAAATGATGTTATGTAGTATTATAAACTTAATTCCTATGATGAAAGCATGTTCCATGGTCCCCAAAAAAAGCCATTTTTTTTATTAAAAGGTAAAATAGGTTTTAAAGGTACCCAAAACCCTATAAAAAAATGTTGACAAAATAAAAAAACACAACCAACCAACATCCAAACTATAGCTAATAAATTTAGAAAAAACAACAAGAAGCACTACTTCATATTCTTCAAGGTTTTTGCCACTTCCAAACTCTTTCTTGTATAATTTCTTGTGCAAATTTTCCAGGCATAGTAACTCATTGTTCTCCTCTTCGTACATTTTATTTGTGTTGCCTCCAGTCCAAGAGCTCACACCCTTTTGATCACTCTGCATCACCTGTTTACCCTTATCCTTGTTACCATGGTCCTCATTCCTTTTCCCCATAAAGGTCAACTCAGAAACATGCTCCTCTTTTAGATCCTTTAACTTCTTAGTTAAAATCTAAATACCCTCTATGCTATTTTGGATGGTGCAATAGCTGATTTTCACCTCTTTCCAAAAGTTGATTAATATCATGGATCTTCTCCTCTAGGACCGTAATCCTTTTCTAATAATCATTTTTCATATCAAGAATAGCCTTATCCATTTCTTCCATCCTAAAATTAACCTCCCTATCATTGAGCATGTTCCTATCCCTTTCCTCATTCAAACATCTCTTGTCATCCATCTTTTCTTGCAATTCTTTGATCTTGACATTGATTTTATTAATTTCCAAGAAGAACCACTTAGTCAATTTGAATTGACACATAACCCCATCTTTACCCAAACCCAAAACATCTCAAATATTGTCCATGTTATCATGAAGATAGGTGAAATCCTTAGGCATACCAAGGGCAGTATTAATTACTTGATCATCCATACCACTGCCCACATTTGGCATAGGATTATTACCAGTTAGCTTTTCCACAACCTTCTCCTTCCCTTAACCTTTATTTCTTTCTTTTTCCATCTTACCACCAAACTTTATCTTCTAATTTTGCATACTCATATTTTTTCATTTTATCCCCCTCATTATCATCATCGATCTGGGAACCTTCAAACCAAGAGGTCTACCTTTTGTCTTTCTTCTTAGGGGTTTTCTTTTGACCAATACTCTTCCTTTTTTGGGTTTTATCCTCCTCATCTACGGACAATTGAGAGTAAATTTCCACAGAAGCCTCCCCCTCATCCTCTTCAACCCACTCCTCTTCATCTTCATCTCCTTGGTATCAAAAATAATATCCGATTAATGAACAACAAAGGGGTTTTTATTCTTTCTCACACTAAAATTTCCCTTTGAGTCAATCTTAGGGGATTGGGCTTTCATAAACTCCATAATTAGTAAGATCAACCCTTCATACAAAATGGGGGGCTTAGGGTTTTTATAGTGATCCTTAATGGAACATTACATAAAGTCCAGTAGAAAATAAGGGATGGAAACCAACATCTTATGGCAGAAATGATTCAACAAAATAAAATGCACATCGCAAATTATAGTGAATCTACTGTCCAGAGTTAAGTACCTCATAATTACCTTCACAACCTCTATCCAAACTAGCTTGATAGAGAGACAATCATAACCCTCAAAAGAGAGCTTAACCACCTTATTTCTTTCCTTCCCCTTGAAGAATTGAGTAATAGCCACATCATTAGCCTTCCTATCTCTGAAAAAATTCTCCCCAAAATTGAAATGGTAGTAATTTGAGCTATCAGATCTTTTTTAATCAACATATCCTGACCATATACATATAGCATCCTATTATTCCACCCTTTGAGGAATAATTTGGTAGTTTTTAGGTCATGGCCATGTAGCTTTTTCATATACAAAACCAAACCCCCTTTCTTGAATACCTTCCACACCTGGTTATTTTTATGAACCCTATCATAGGAAAAAGGCTCCCCTTGACTCCTTTCCCTGGCCATATCAAATAATTTTCTATTAATGCAATTATGGAGGAAAAAAACAATCAAATAGGAAATGCATCTACTCAACCAATGTCAATTAAAATAAAGGAAGAAGCTAGGCACACCCAAAAAGTGTACAAAGTGTCCTTTATTCATCGTAATAATTTACTCTCACCCATTAAGATCCCTACTAGCAATCAAGGTTAATTATGGTTTGAGCCATGATGGGAGAGGTGTCATACTTATCTCATTATTTGAGTGAGTAGTAGTTTACCAACATGTTTGCAAATACAAGAGTGGCCTTATTCCCCTCATAAAATATGAGATATAATAATCTCATCAAAGATATTGATCAAGCAAAGGGAATCCCTAATGAGAGTGTCAATAGTCCAACTAAGAATGTACTCATATTTAAGGCATTGAATTATGTTAAGGGAATCCCATTATAACCAAACTTTTTATAGCCCTAAGAATGAGGTAATCTAAGTCCATTATAGGTCACCACAACTTTAGCATAGTGATTTTTTTGGGTGCCCAAGGGGAGTGCCATCGCTAAAATAAACCTACCTCTATCATCTCCTAACACTCCCCCACTTCTAGTTGGCTCAATTAGTATCAGATATTGGTTCCTTGGAAGGAGCTTAACCACTTGGGGAAGATCTTGGAGGTTGAACACATGGATGTTAGAAGACTACCTACTCCTCTGGAAGAGATTCTTGTTGTTGGTTCTACAAAAGAAGATTGCATATTTGATATGAATGGAGAACTCAAAGTTGATCTTGAAGATCTTGAAAGAATTGAAGGTGAAAACAAAGATATGAAGGAATTTTTTTAAGAAGCTAATGAATGCATCAAAAGATTGAGGGAGAAAATCAAGAAATTCAGAGAAAGGCACAAGGAGGTTAGTGAGCAGTTGAAGCAAACAAATGAAACCATTACCTATCTAAAGGTGCAAGTTGAAGAAAGAAAGAGAGTTGAAGAATGCTTGAATACAATGGTAAAAAGAAAATCTAAATAATCCACAAGGCTTGAATAAAAAGTTATTAATCTAAGATCAGATCTAGAAAAAGCAAGGAGTCATGAAGAAAAATTCAAGATGGGTTCTACAAAGCTTAATGAAATGATTGCAAAACAAAAAGGCTCTAAAGACAAAGAAGGTTTAGGATTTGAAAAGGGTGAAAGTTCAAAATTAGATCAGACATTAAATGCTAAAAAGAAGACTAAAGAAAAGAAGAAGAATGGCAATCAGATATAGAATCAAAGGAATGTAGCTAGAAGACCACCAGTCAGGCAACCAAATGCAAAAAGGTATCCATCTTTTAATGGTTTATGTTATTCTTGCAATCAATTTAGACACAAGGCTATAGAATGTAGAAGAATGAATTAGACTGTTCCATCTTTTTTTGGTCAATGTTTTACATGCAAGAAATTTGGCCATAGAGCTAGTGAGTGCAGAAGTCAAATGTTGAATGGCTATAAAAATGGTAGAATGGATCAATCTTTCAATGGCTACTGTTATACATGCTATGGATTTGGGAATAAAGATAATCAATGCAAATCTAGAATGAATGGAAATAAGATTGGTCAAAAGAATGTCATATGTTACAATTGCAATAGACCTGGACACATTTCTAAGTTTTGCAAAAGCATAAATGTGAAGAAGGATAATCTAGTAAAGAAGAATAAACCAGAACAAAAGATTGATCTAGTAGAAACAAAGAAGGGGGGTGG
The DNA here is from genome assembly GCA_007258455.2 of Sequoia sempervirens. Taxonomy (NCBI): domain Eukaryota; kingdom Viridiplantae; phylum Streptophyta; class Pinopsida; order Cupressales; family Cupressaceae; genus Sequoia; species Sequoia sempervirens. The sequence goes on from VDFB02000020.1 coordinate 35,635,259, forward strand.
ATAATATTTTGAGAAAGAAGGAAGAGACCGATGTTAAGTATGAATCTATACCAGCATTTGGTCCAGATGTTTCCTCTGAAAATTAAGTTGAGAACTTTAGCTCAAAGGAGATTTAATAGAAACTTTTCATCCCTTGCCAAAGAAAATGGTGTTGATGCTTCAACACAAGGATATGTGGTGTAGGTCAACATGCTTGATCTTTTGGAGAAAATTATGGTAGAAAATTTTGAAATGTGGAAGATTACAAAGCATTTGAAAGTAACTGTGCACACAGTGAAGGGTTTACTAGCTTTATTGTTTAAAGTATTCAATGAAAAATTAGGTCAATTTAAAGGGTTATAAAGTAATTTTACTTAGCCAAATTCATTCACAACAAGCATTGAGAAGGAGAAAAGTGGCAAAGAAAATATTTGGAGTGATCATGGTGATTTTTCATTTGGTGCATTCAAACCCTAATTAGAGAATTGAAGGAAAAGGTATTTACAATCTGTGTTTTCCCTAGTTTCACAGAGAACTTTGTCAAAAGAAATTTGAATTCTTTTGAAATGGATACACCGAGGGTTATTGAAGTTATTGATATGCCACAACCCAAGTTTAAGAAACATCTTGTTAAATCCATGAAGGTCAACCCTTTAGGCACATTTTCTAAGGTTCCATATGGTGCGTTGAATATAGAAGACATAAGAATTTACATTCATTGTGAATTGGAAGAACATAATCATTCTAAGCTAGGAGAGGTATGGAAAAATGAGCTTATTGGAGACAAATTTACCCTAAAACTAGAATATTATAACCTAGTTGCAAAGAAACTTGATGTATGGGAAGGGTTTCTGAATGTTTTCTTTGATGATAAATGGGTTAGAATTTCATTAACTAGAATTCATGATAAAAAAATTTGGACTTACATGCCTGGGATAATCACAAAGTATGTGATTAGAGAAGTTACAGGTTTATGCTCCACCAAACCTGTCTCGGTACTCATATCAATGAAAAATAAAGTGGTCATAGAATTAACTAGTGCCATATATAACAAAAGGGCTTTGACAATGAATAACATTAGAAATCTAGTTGTGAAATATGCAACTATAATGATAGGTTACAAACTTTACTTCAAAAACAAATATAATTTTGTATCTGCCACCACAATAAACACTGCCTAAGAAATGGTGGAAAAAGGAATAGACTATGATATTTGTGAGTTGTTGAGGCAACAACTAATGGACAATTTGGAAAATACCAAGGAAAAGAAACATCCATTTAAGTATTGTACCCTAATTGTTTGTCTACTTTTATACTTTTTGAGAAAACTTCCTAGTAATAAAAGTGTGACATGGTTGGAAGGGAGACTTGTTGCACATCATATTAGAGATTTTTTGAGAGGTCTTGGTGATGTAGAGGCACAAGATGAAGCTTTAGAAGATTTATTTGTTGTGTTTCAAAAGAGGCTGCATGAAAGAGAAAGAAAATGGTTGAAAAATACAAGGATGAAATCATATTCATGGTATCAACAGATGAATGCATCATTCAAGTAGTTGACCAAGGACAGTGTGGATCCCAACAATGGGATATGAGATTACTAAACAAGAAATTATTGCCTCAACTGATTTTATGCTTAGCAAGACAAGGGACAACACAAAAGGAATATATGGCACCTATGAAGAAAAATATATGGAGGTGTATATGGAGTAGAAGAAACCAATAATAAAGAAGGTTGAACAAATAGTTGACAAGTTTGCAAAGGACATGGGCTTCACAAAAGAGAAAGTGGAGCAAGCATGAAGAGTAAGGGTTGGAGCTCTGAGAAGCTCATCAAGCACTAGAAGATCTGGTAGAAAAACTACCACCCCTCCTGCTATCCAGAAGTCCTTCAGGACTAAACCCCCTACTAGTGAAAAGAGAAAAACAACTGAAAGTCCTCTGATGAAGGAGAAGTTCCCTCCAGTTGTGTAGAGTACAAAATCTGAGAAGAAGCAGGTTGCTTCGGTAGCACCACCTGCATCCCCTACTAAGAAGAGAACAAAACAAAAGGTAGTAAGATAAAAGGTCACAAGTGTAAATGTTGAAGAGGATGAAGAAGAAGAAGAGGAAGAAGGACCATAGTTGGTCCGCAAAAGGAAAAGTGAAGCTTCACAAGGTGAAGCAAGTGTTAAAAGAAAGAAATTTGATATTATTGATACAAACAATGACAAATAAATAGAGAAGGAAAAGAAAGTCTTTGTAGTCCACATGCAAGAGAAGAAGAAAGAAGCCACCAAGAAGGTGTCACCAAAAAAGAAGAAAGCATAAACAAGTTAGATGAAGGTGTCATCAGAAAAGAAATAGAAGAAGAAAGATCTGGTAAGAACACACACTCCCATGAAATTAGAAGCACTTTTTAATGGTATAGTATAAAATGAGATGTTACCAGAAACTGTAACCCTATATAATGAATCAGATGGGGTAGATAAGGCCACTATTATAGAGTCCATCATTAATTATATTTTTGTTCTTGATGTTGACATGTGAAACATAAAGAAACAAATACCTACAAATTTATAGAATGTGGTGATAGAAAGAAGGAGAGAAGCTATAGATAAAGAGTCAAGGTTAAGAGACTATGCTTTGGAAAAGATAAGTGATCCTCTCTCTGAGGAAAAAAAAGCCACTTTGGCTACAATTTTCAATAAGGAACTCATAACTAAGTAGAGGGTAACAAACATTATGGATAGAGATCAAAATGATCTCAAGAGACTCGGAAAGGAGAGTGTTGAAAAAGAAAAAGAGATAGCACAAAAGTTGGGAATGAAACCTGCTTCAAAAGAAAATATTGAAGGTGAAGTGCAGATGGATGATGCTCAACATGAGCATGAGTAAAATGAAGAAGATGCATAGGATAATACACCTTCATAAGTGGAATAAATGATAGAAAATAATGTTGAGGAATTAGTGATAAAAAAAGACATTGTAAAGGAGGATACTCCTCTAGTATCAAAATAAAATGTTGAGAACATACAAGGAAAACCATAGACAATTACTCCTTTGAATACCACATACCAGTCTTCTAGAGAAGATAATGCAACTAAGGATGGTGGAAAGGAGAATGGTGATGCAAGGAAGAAGGATGAATGAGAAAATAAGAAGGAAGATGAGCAGAAAGGTGAAGATACCTCTGGGAATGAGGAAAGGATAAAAGAGACACCGGTCAATACTGGTGATAATCAGAAGGAGAAGATGTTGGAAGAGAAGAATAGGAAGAGTGTGAAGGCTACTATTTAATTCTCTGACACCTCCAAAGATTCATTGAATAACTTACTAAGCATGCAACTCAATTTCTAGCCTATTGTATCAACACAACTGTTGCAATTACCTATGCAACAAGGAAAAGTGTATCTTGATAAGATTTTCCCCACTCCACAAGCTTTAGTTGGGAGATGTATTCCATGCATCTTCTAGAAAGGAGATACTAGAGACTCACCAAAAGAGTGGAGAACTAATGGATGAAGCTATAAAGGCTCTTCAAGAGGCCATACTTGGTGCAAACATTGACACTTCACTTTCTAGTATGGAGAATTTGAAATCATTAATTGATTATTTTAAATAATAAGTTGTTGGTCTTAAGGGACAAGTTGAAAATGAGGTTGAAAAGAAGATAAATGACAAGAAAATGTTAGAGATTACTAAGAAGTGTGCACTTGCACACAATAAGTTTCAAGAAAGACTCAAGGGTGCACAAGATTGTGTGAATAAAGTGAAGGCCATATTTCAGTTTTGTATGAAGTGGCCCGAAGCCACAAAGAGTATCAAAGATGAAATGGACTCAATTGAGTCCCAGAAAGATAGAGCTTCTAGTGCATATGATCCTACACAAGACCTAGATGGAAGCATAAGATTAGCGATTGAGGAATTTCATGATAAATATTTCCAGCTACAAGGAGAAAAGGAAAAGACCATGTTATAGTTTGGAAACATTAGGGCCTTGGTAATTCCAAATTCATATTTGTTTCAAGTGCCCTTTTGAGTGCTAACAAGGCTTCACAGATCAATTCAATACCTAGCACTCTGAAAGAAGGAGAAGAAATTCAAATGGAGCTAGAGACATAATGCAAGATGCTTGGGACAACAAAGAAGATTTGTGAAGAAGGTAAATAGGCATGTCAAACACATGTACAGAAGCTTCAAGAGTCAACTTCCTTCGGTTGACAATATTTATTATTCTTTATACATTTCCATTTTTCAATTTCAGATTCTTTGTACATATGTCGATTAAATAAAGTGGTTTACAATACAAGTTTTTGGTTTTGCTTTGGTACATAACTTAGGGGGAGTCAATTCAATTTCTTAGTTAGTACATGTGCATATATTTCTCAGGGGTAGATACGATATCTGTTAGAAAATTTGTTTCATGCACCCTTTGCCCTTGATGTCAAAGGGGGAAAATATTTTGGAGATGTTTTGGAATGTTTCCATCAATAACAAAGGGGGAGATTGTTGGAAGACTAAGGAGATTGTCATTGATGTTAATGTTGGCAACATGAGCATGTGGAATAAGCACAAGGTACATATAGTTATGCATTGCAGTGTTGTCATTGATGTCAACATTGCATCTTGCTTTGGAAACCATGGTGCAAATCATTTTGTTTGGCTCTAACATGTTTTAGGGTGTTTTCATAAGACAATTCTGCAAGAAGGTTTGATCCGGTGAAGACAATCGTGATGAAAATTGACCAAGTGTTAATACCAATCATTCTATGTATAGTGGATCTGGTTTTTGGGTCTGCATTGGTTCGTTGTTGAATATTTTTCTCTATGCTTCTAATATGATTTTTTTGGTTGATAGAGGAACTTAATTCCAAAATTTCATCTTATTTTTGCTTTTGGTGTGAAAGTTATGAGTATCAGAAGTTTGGCTTAACAGTTACATGTGTTTTCTAGTTCTATGCATATGAGTTGGAGAGTTTGCACTTCTTCGTGGATTGTTTTTTTGGATTTGCAGAGTTGTGGAAGTGTTGAAATATGTCAAATGAGTGTGCATTACATTTGGCATGATGTTTTGAGGTACACATGTCTGAATATGGATATACAATTGGAGAATTTTTGTATTAGGTATTTTGTGGTGCTGACCTAATAGGTTTGAAGGTATGCAAAGCTTAAATAAGTATTGCAAAGTTATGTGGGATTTATTATAGGTCCATGTTGACCAATTTAAAAGTGTTCTGAGATTTGAGTCTTGGTGTGAAGCATGTTTAAATAAATCTTGAGCTGACAAGTTATATTTTGTATATTTTGAATGATACATCTAATTAGGCTAACCTAATTGATGTTATGGGTGAAGTGGATATATAAGCTAGATCATTTTTGGTATTTTGATTAATATAATACATGAAAGTGATGTGAATAATGTGAATTGAGTGAATACATTGTGAATATAAGTTATGAATTTTGAGCAAACTATTAAAGTGATGTGAATGCAGAGGAAAGTAGAGTGTTAGATGAAAATCAGATGAAGTGTGTAAATTCAATCTATTGAGCTTCATTGGAACTATATTCTAGAATATGATAGATACATTTTGTAATAGTTCAACACTTGGTTGTCTGTCTCAATCTCTTCTATCTCTTTTCTTTTTCTCAATAGGTAGTGAGTCCACTTGGATAGCGAGTCCACCTGCAGTGAGAAATTCTATAATATACTATAACCATTTATAATATATTATGAGCTAATCTTTACCATGTTTTTTCCCATTTTGGGTTTTCCACGTAAAAATCCTAGTGTTCATGTGTCATGTGATGTTATTAGATGTTTTCATGCTTTCTTTCATTATTGAAATTAAATAATTATTAGATGTTTAAAAGCTTAAGTGGTTTAAAAGAATATTGATTCACCCCCCTCTCAGTATTTGAGTGTTCAATAGAGAGTTAACTCACAATAAATGAATCTCACTTCTTACAAAGATTACAATGTTGTTTAAGGCTCACTGTCTATGAACTTGCAAGCTAAGGTGCAAAACCTTAGGGAAAGATAAACGAGACTTGCAGTACTGAGGCACACAACCCTAGGGAAAGATACAAATTACAAGGACTTGATCAAATTCACTATCTCAAAGTAGGATACATGAAGATTTTGGAATTATAACATTTGTCAACAATACACTCTGTTGATTGGGGCATTAAAGCTCATTTCCATTTAATATTCACAAATCACGACTTCAATTCATCTTCGCACACACCACACTAACACACACATCTTACAATTGAAATGTTCTTACATTTATATCCTTCGTGAGATATCAAAACATCAATTAGGTCAACCAGTAAGAACACAAACAATGATTTCAACAACTTGACCATAAAAACATAATGTGGTCCTATCAAGAAGATAGAGAGGACTAAAAGTAATCTTATTACATCTTTTGATGTGATCCCAAGCTACTCACATGCTGGTGCACATCAACCCAAGTCAACAACAAGGAAATGTGTAGCATAATACCGATCGGCCCAAAAACACACTTGCAACTAAATTTACTCAACGTATTTCTCAAAAAGACAGGTTAGGAATCAAATTCATCTCAACACAACCTCACATGTTGGCACAAACCACCAAGCACATGGAGCAAACAAGATAACAATCCCTATCAACCAGATATCCACAAATTTCCTAGAAACCAACTCAACAGAATATGTGGTATTAAAGAGATCAATAAATGATGTGCATGCCACAAAGAGATATTCCATGAACATCCAAAAACACTTCCATATACTTTTTTCACACTGTCATGCCACAAACATCCACCACAACTCAAATAGAAATAAAACACTTCATCCAAGAAGCACAAAATTCACAATCATGAGATAGAACATTAATAAACCAACTTGTGGTAAAAATAACAAATGGGAAAAGAACTGATACACTACACAAGCACTAAGAGCACATCCACCAAACTGCATGAGCATAACTACCATTGTGGACAAATACAAAGAATTTTTTGGACCAATCCAAATAACTAATAAAACTACCAACACACTGCAAATAGCAGAATCCTCCTCGACAACACTGGTGACTTAAAAAGATGGGACTATAATATCAACAAAACACAAACATTGAATCCCAAAGTGCAAGACCATATTGTAAATAATGGAGGAATGCAGAGCATTCTCCCAAATGACCTTCAAATCATCTTCCTAAAACAAAACCTTTCACCAACTTGTAGAGACCAGAACTTCCTTGCAGCAACACATACTTCCTCACAAACAACAGAAGAGTGCATATAGCATGCTAGAGACCATTGAAAACATCTCTCCACCATCAACATTACTTCTAATCCTCATCTTAATATATCATCATGATATCATTACTTCTGACAACAACCATACTCAATACAAATTTACTTGATATCAACTAAGGCATGGCAACCAACCATGAACATCACCAACCTCAAGGGCATGGCATAGAGTATCAATGACAACCAATATCAAACAATAAACATGTGCAACTATCTCCCCAAGTGTTGACAACCAATGCCAACAAACTCACCAAGTGTTGACATCACAACAGTCTCTTCAACTGTTGACATCAATAACAATCAATTCCAACAATCTCCCCCTTTGGCATTGATGGAAACACACACCTACATACTCTCCCCCTTTGACATCGAGGACAAAGGGAAAAAATATATTCATTTGCATCATCAACACATTCTCCCCCTTTGATCAACAACACTTCTCTTTCAAACAACTATATAATCTCAATACTTGCACATCTTCTTCAAGCTCCCCTATCACTAGTAACCAACTAACTACCAACTACCCTTGAGAGGTAGCACATCAATCTAGGAGAAAAGGATATGAATTGAATATCTCCCCCTAGATATATGCACCTTCTATGCATCTAGTTAGAGAAAGAGGGGGAAATAACCCCTAACTTCTATCGAAGATACTCAAGAGTATCCTTTGAAAGTGCCTTAGTGAAGATATCTGCAATCTAATCCTTAGTAGGCACATAATCCATTCTAGCTTCTTGTTTTGCAACCTTCTCCCTTAGAAAGTGATACCATATCTAAATGTGTTTAGTTCTTGAATGCATCATCAGATTCTTGGAAATGTTGATTGCATTGGTATTATCACACAATATAGTAATAGGTTCATCATAAACCACCTTTATATCCTTGGTTTGCTTCATCCAAAGCACCTATGTGCAACAAGATGTTGCAACAATATACTTAGCTTCTATTGTGGATAAGGACATTGAGTCTTGATTTTTACTGAACCAAGAGACCAATGTGTCTCCCAAGAAAAATGCACTTCCACTGGTGCTTCTCTGGTCATCCAGACATCCTACCCAATTAGCATTAGTATAAGCGCTCAAAGAAAAAATTGTATTCTTCTTATACCACAAACCATAATCTAGAGTTCCCTTCGAGTATCTAAATATTCTTTTCACTTCCTTCTCATGATTTTTCTTAGGATTAGCTTGAAATTTGGAAATCAAACATACTACATGCATAATATCAGGTCTAGAAGTAGTCAAGTACAACAAACCTCCAATCATAGACCAATAAAGAGTTTGATCTTCCTCCAGAGACTCATCAATCTTGCTCAAATGATAACTAGTAATCATAGGGGCATTGACTAGTTTGGAATCCTCCATGCCAAACTTCCTCAACATCTATTTGACATACTTAGCCTGAGAAATAAATATACCATCATATAATTGCACAATTTTAAGTCCAAGGAAGAAAGACAACTCACCAATCATAGAAATCTCAAATTATTTATACATCTCTTTTGCAAACCTCTTACACGTATCATCATCTCCACCAAAGATGATGCCATCAACATATACAATCATAATCAAAATCTTGTCTTTCTATACCTTAATGTAAAGATTACTATCTACAATACCTTTCTTGAATCCTTGTTGAAGTAAATACTTATCCAACCGATCATACCAAGCTCTAGGAGCTTGCTTGATTCCATACAAAGCTTTCTTGATTTTGCACACTGTTGATGGGTGTTTTAGCACTTTCTCAACATAGGAAGTGCATAGATGCACTACCTCTCTTGAAAGGCAATCTCTAGCAACAAGTTGCTGAAAATTACCCCAAGGTCTCTCGAGTGTCAGGTCATGACTTGCTTAGAACATCTCAGTTTTTTTTAATGTGATCTTGTTGGTAATCATAGGGAAAACTTATGTGATATAAATTGGAGGAGAATCGGATCTTCCAATGGAGTTCTTAAGATGGGAAAGTTGATACATGATTGTTGTAGGTTCAAATAGTAGTCTAGAACTACTATTTCAACTTCAGATTTGGCTTTACAATGTGCATGAACCTTGTTCAAAGTCACTATAGAAAAAGGAAAAAGGGCAGGGAAGAGAGAAAGTTCCTAGACTTGAAACTAGCAATGAACAGTGACAATGGAGGACCCTACTGCAGTCAGCCTTCCTGAAATTGAATTCCACTTAACCAGACTAATTCACAGTCTCATGAAATTAGTGCAAGCTTCTAAGGACTACATATATTCAACCATTCATTCACCATAAGCATGAATAAAAGATAGAAACTTCGTGCATCTTTCAATTTATGCCCAGACTAACTTTAGATAGCTATTTACCATCAATAAATAGCAAAAAGTATGGAAAAGTAAGGTTGCCAACACACAACATAATTATTCAATATCAATGCACAACATTAACTAAACTACTAAAGCAAGATAAAACATATAGAACAAAAAAGTTAATCTACTTGAATTCACTAAGAGAAGAAGAATCGTGAAACATGCAAAGGAACTCAAGAATCCACCAAAGTCAATGAATTTCTATTAAAATTCCAGCAAAATGTCATTACAACAACTCAACTCTCTCTTGAAAATGAGAGGAAACCCCCTATTTATAGTGTTCAAAAAGAAAAATGAATGGCCAATATTTAATCTCATTGTGTGACCAAGATTCACTACAAATTAGGGTTTCACCTACCCCCAAATATATTACAATTTAAAATTAAATCCTTGTCATGTAGCCTATTTTTCCTTCATATGACAACACTGTAGCTCTTTTGTCTTGTAGTTGATTTCCCTTTTACTGTGGCTGCCTTGTGAGGAACTCGTCATCAATGACTGGGTTGCCTTCATTTTTCTTCACAGTGGCATATTCCATGAACTTTATGATCAATTCCTGGAGTTTTCCTTGCTTTAATATATCCGATTGAAGCACCTAGAAGTTCAACCTCTAAGATTTGCTGGTAATTTCATCCCAATCTTTGTCACATTTCTGCATATTTTTTATCACCTTCTCAGATTGAACGAAGGCTCGAGTAGCAAAACTCATGAAATTAGGTGTAAGCGTTTCAATGATCCCACTCTCCATCTTCTTATGGAAATATGGCTTTATCTTCTCTAGGTCCAGCTTGATGGTGGGCACATCAAAGTCTGTCATCAGCCTTAGATATTCTTCATAGGCTACCCTGATCTCCTTGACCCAATCAATGTCAAGTTCTATTTCATGGAGCACTTGTTCTAATACTTCCTTTCTGTGGTCTAGGCTCAGTTTCCAAGTCTCTACAAGCCAATGGTCATCTTTTACCAGTGCAAATTCCTTCTCCCAAATTTTATTAGATATCTTGAGAATAGCCTCAATCTTGGGATAGGTAATTTTGTATAGCCCTGGGAAGTCAGTGCAGAACTTCCTTATTCCTTCGAGAACCTTTTGCACCTCCAGGAACTTTTTGGCTATCCTAACAGCATGACCTATGCTCATATTTCCATTGTAGAGGACTTGTTGGAACCAATCCTATGTGGCCTTCATCCAATTCTTTCTCTTTTCTAGTTGGTCAATATGTTCCTTGGACAACAATTGTGGCGACGTTGATGACATGGTAGGAAGCTCCTTTGTTGATGACCATTGTTGAATATAATCCATTAGAGCAACTACTTGTTCTTTTAATTCCTCCTTAGAGGTCTTATCTTTGTTCATTTGATGCACGATAGTGGTGAAGGACCCCTGGAGATGGTCAATCTTTTGTTCTCTTATCGCCATTCCTAAATCAAGGGTGGAGATATTGTAGCTCACCCCTTCTTCTCCCATCACTGGAGTGGCTATTTGTACAGTTCTGGATCTAAGTACATCCATTTTCAGTTGAGATCTAACCTTTGGATTCTTCTCTTTCTTCGTGCTTATTTGGGCTCGGGCCAAGATTGCTCCAACCTTGCCCTCAGATCCTTTGAGGTTGGGGTTTTCTTTTCCAACTACTTCTCTAGCCATCTTGTCATCTGAGATTGTCCTTTTGGTGATTCATGACCACCTTCTTCTTCACAAGCATGTTGGATTTCAATTTCTTTGTTTCCTATAGCCTCCTATTCCATTTTTTCTCCATCCTCATCAGAATCCTAGATGAATATGGTTTCCTTTCCCGAGGACTCAACAACTGCATGTTCCTTGGGGTTGTCTTCCCCTTCGGTGGATTTCTCTTCTTCTTTATGGTCATGCTCATGTTCTTCATGATGTTCCATTTCCGAGCTCTTTTGGGCTTCAGTCTCTTCCTCGGGTTTATCTTCTTCTTTCTTTTTCTCTTCTGAAAGAGGCATTTCTTCATCATGCTTGGGTATTTTTTCATATTCTCCAATTGGAGGTCTAGTGTCCTCCTCCATTTCCTTTTCTGCGTTCTTCTCCTCATCGGAGGGTTGTCTCTCTATTTCCTCTCCAACATTCTTGAGTTGTTGAGCCAACTCTTCTTCAAGGTCTAGGTCAAAATTTTCCACAATATATTTGGTACCCGACTCCTTGGTGTCTTCCTCAGATAACTGTGTTTCTTCCTCCTCTCCCTCATGCACCACTTTATCAATTACTAGGTGTTGGTACTCAGGATGCTCATGGTAGTCATCCGCTTCTTCTTCCATTTCTTTTGTAGCCTCCCTTTCTTGTCTTTGCAATTCTTCTGATATTTCCATTGTTGCTTTCAAATCTGGTGGCTCAATTGGAGGAGGAGTGGGGCGGTTTGCGACAAACTGTTCCAAAGAAGCTTGTATGGTCGAGTTCATTAATACCCTAGACAACACAATTGGGATATTCTGCATGTGGCGAGTGAAGGCCTTCGGGAGTGATAGAGCGAGCATTGGCATTGTTGTTGTAGCCAGTGGAAGAGATGTTGACGGAGACATGGAGGAAGAGGAGAGCAGAGAGGTAGTGGCAGAGGAGGAGTCTATTACCATAACCTGTGCAGTGGACGGGGTGGAAGCAAGGTGGACTAAGATATCCACTACAGGTGGAGAAGTAGCAACTACTGCCTGAGAAGTAGGTAGCGGGGCAACAATGGTGGTAATGGCAGTGGCAGCAGTGATTGCAAGAGTAGAGGCAGTAGGTGGGGACTTTGGTTGTTCAGCCTCTAGTTCTTCTCCTTCATGGAGTGGGTCCTCCTAGATGGTGGAAATCTTTGTGAAACTTCCCGATGTCTTTGGCTTCTTGGAGGGTTCACCCTCCGAGCCCTTTCTCGAGTACACCCTGGGTTTAGGTTTCCTTTCAACAATCTCTTTTCTCTTTCTCAACCTAGTGGCGGGGGGAGATTTTGAAGTTTCTCCAGTCGAGGCAGCAATTGTCCCACTATCGGTCTCACTTCCAGGTTCATCTTGAAGTTCCCCATATGTCATGGTGACCCATTGTAACTTCAATTGGGTGATCTACTCGTCGATCCACTCTTTTTTTCTCGCCTCGATCGGCTTTGTCACAATATCGAGGTCATTGACCTCTTCTTCGTTCCAGTCAATTAATGGTAGTGAGAGATTAGAAACTGCACCATATTGAGGATCAATCACTGTATTTTCATCCTCCACCACTTGATCCAACATCGAGAACAAGTTGACCCTCTTGAAAAAGTACATCGTCATGCGCATGCAGTGCCTCATTCACACTTCTTTTTTATCCTTGTGGTTGGCCCAAAAGTCCTCAACATCATGCACAAGGGCATACTCATGCCCAACCATCTTCCTGAGCTTGTCGTATGGGTCCATCTGTGGTCGGGAAGTGTGGAATTCCAGGTTATATTCAACAAGTTCTTTATCTGAATGGTCTGCACACTGGGATGTGTGGATCTTGTACATCCCTTGGATGAAGGAGAGGGGATAGGGAATCCCCGCCTTATGTTTGTTGCTGAGGAGGGTGTGTGCATGCTGCAGCTAGCAAGAGAGCTCTAGCAATATTATCTGGTCACTTGGGTACCGGGGCAGCTTGTATGTTTTCTCTGAGAAACCTTTGGTTCGGATATAGGTAAACTTGGGAAATTGTATGAACAAAAATCCAAATTGGTGGATATAAGCATTGGCACTATGGGAGACTCGCCTTTCGAAGTCAAAGAAATCTAATAACATGGCCTATGAAGGCGTCATTGACTCTACAGTAGTCTTTCTTAAAAAAAATCTATTGAAGTTGAGGATACCTGTCATAGACCTTTAATCCCTTGTTGGGAGCCTCATCTGGATCTCTAAACAAGCCTCTGTATTGCATCCGATCAGCCAATAAATAGGCCAAGTATGAAGTCATGTCGAATCGTGAGGTCTTCTTCACAGCCACAAATTGCTTGTGCAAGCAATTACTAATTATTCTTTCCCAATAGAACTTGGTTTTTCCTTAGAGGATCTCTTCCATGAAGTATAACATCCACTCCTAGAAGTAGGAAGCATTTGGAAGGCCCATAACTCTGCTCAATAGGGTCACCAAGTCATGGTAATCCTCATAGAAGTCATTACGAAATAGCTCTTGGGGTACCTTAGCTGCATTACCCCTCTTTTCTTTCAACCAGTACTGATTGATGATCTTTTTGCACTTGAGAGGGTCCACATCCCACATCTCCTTGGAATCCTTTTTGGATGCTTCCTCCATCTCGCCAAATGTAGGGATATGAAAAGCCTTCCCTATTGACTTGGTAGACAAGTCAACCAATACATTCCCATCTCTATCCACTATTGTTCTAGACTCTTCCTTATATGCCTCCATGTAGGCCATTACAAGCTCAGGAGCAATGAGGGTAGGCAGGAAACTGACAGCCTTAGCCAACCCACTGCTTCTAATCTTTCTCGCATTTTCTATTGTGGGGTTGATTCTGACCCTTTGCTTGAATTCATCAATATCTATGTATGATATTTTTATCTGAGACCTCCTTCCAATCTGTGGTGACCTTGGAGTTGAGGGGTTCCCCTTGGAACTTTTATTTCATTTGATCTTTATCCTCTTTTCCCCGGGGTGCTTTGGTTGACCTCTTTCCCTTATCCTTCTCCATGACTGTCTCTAAAGATCCTGCACCTGGTTCCATATATCCTACGGGCGAGAGAGAGGTAAGCACATTCAAGCATGAAAACATGGTGAAAGTTAGCCAAAATGCTACAAAACAATGTTACATCAGATAACTCATCATTTGAGAATCCTAACATCTCTTCTAGATTGATATTAACCTTTCATTGGAGGAAGTTATTACAAGGTGGGCCCATGGGTGCAGACTTCCCTGGGCTGATGGACGTTTTGAAGGCAGTTGCAGGAGGGAAGGAAATCAGGGCACGGTGGCCTGTATGTCCCAACCTGCATCAAGATTTAGGCATGTGAGATCAAAGAGTGGCTTGGTTGTTTTGGGTCTGTTGTTGAAACGACATTGACAAGGTGGTGTTCTACCATGTGAGAGTCGTGGCCTTGAAAGGCGGTGGCGTAGTTCATTTGGAGCTCAGACTTTTCAGGTCAGATGATGCAGGGAGACGTTGGGTCATGGCCATTTGAAATTGCGAAGGTCAAACGGTGGTCCGGTAGGAGAAATCCACAGCATCGAGACTGCAAGGACTCAAGGTATCATTCATTTATTGTCGGACAGTCCAAAGGAGATGGGGAGACTGGGTCCTATGTAGCGGGCGGATGGGAATCATTTTTCATTTGGGAACGACAGGACCAAGATAGAGTTCCACTAGCGGTCACCCACGGGGGACGGCCCACAAAGAGGTTCAACACTTAATCGTTTTCATCCTTGCGTACAAGCGGACACGGCGGGCTCGAGACCTGAAGGGCAGAAGGTTGGTCATCAGGGGTTGTTCAGGACAGTGAACTCACCACAACGGCCCGCGGACAAAAGTCCGCAAGGAGGGGCCCACAAAGAGGTTTACACTTGGTTATTTAAAATGCCTAAGAGAATGGACGAAAACTACAGGGTCGAGACTCGTCCACTGGGGAGATGTCAGATTCTTGCCATTTGGATGGTCGTTATGGCATCGGCAAAAGGGAGGCAGAAACCCGCCTGACCAGACCCGCACAAGGTAGGTTGATCCTGCTAAAAGCTTGGGTGGTGGTGAAGGTTGCGGAGTCCGATGAGCAGAATTCTGGGCTGCTAAGGCTTTTGTGAAGCAGCAGGCTTCGAACGACAACTCGTAGGTAGAAGTTTGCAAGGAGGATTCAGCGGAGACTTAGACTTAGGTACTTCATCACGATATTTTGGCCAAAAATCAATTGAGCGGAGCCTACAGGGCACGAGGAAGTCATCGACTAGCCATTTCATATATTGATTGAGCAGCGGCGAAGGTAGGATAGAGGTCTACAGAGTTGGACCCGACTAGGTAGGAGGCCGCTCGCATAGAAATTCGCTTAGGTTTAATCACTAGTTGGCAAAGAGGGGGCATCCTTCTGCGAACGCGGGTCCACAAGGGACATCAGTCATTTGTTTCAAAGTTTAGTTTTTTCATGGAAGGGGATGGTGGAAGACACCTTGCGAGCCTACAGAGCATGAATGCTTTGGTTGACAAATGGCCGCGAAGACCTCAAGTTTCGTATGTGGTCGATGAGACGATTTTACCAATTTTTAAAATTCTAAGAGGTGGGTTTTGTGCCCCTTGGTTTACTCTAGCTATTCGTCAAGTTTTCTTCCTTCAAATTTATCAATTTTGTATAGAAATCAAGGAAAACTTGAAATAGGGCACGTGATAGAAAACCAACCTTTGAAACTTGATGAAGGTGGGTGTGCGAACAGGTAATGAAGATCTCAAAGTGGCGATGAAGCTTGGTGGTCGTGACGGCGGCGTTTGCAGAGAGCTCTGAATCACTTCTGAACAACTAACAAGTGAAAATGATAGCTCAGGAGGGGCTATTTATAGATTTTTCATCATTTAATGCCCCTCATTAATGATCATACAGAGGCACTGAAGGTTGGTGGTTAGCCATTTTCAAAATGGTTGCAGGAAGGGCGGAGCCCGCCGGGCGAGCGACAACTAGTAGTTAGTCGCTTGGGGTTCGACAATGAAAATGGTGATCAGAGAGGCAGGTCCTGAATAGCAGAAGGTTGGGTTTGGAACGGCCGCAGAGTGAAGGAAACCTACACGGGGTGGCCTGGTTGGGCGGACCCACGCCTCTCCAAGGACGCCAATTCTAAGAGTAAAGGAAAACAACTAAGGGAACTTTGCAAAGGTCTAAAGCCTTGAAAATTTGAGGGTGGAGAAAAATGGCCAACTCAAAATGACTTCTCTAAAGCTCATTGACCATCCAAGACACAAAACAGGGGGCACACAAAATGAGGCATCGACCAAAGTGACCCGACGAAGTGAAAGAAAGAGGGTCCCCATTCTGAACGGGGTGTGTGTGCTAAAGGAACACCACATACCATGTCTAGATCTTCTAATAGCTAGAAACTATTTGGTTGCTCAATGTAGACCTATTCCTCTAGATCACCATTCAAGAAGGTTGACTTGACATCCATCTAATAGAATTTGAAATTCTTGTGAGCAGCAAAAGCAAGAAACGTCCTTATTTCCTCCATTCTAGCTACTAGAGAAAAAGTCTCCTCAAAATCAATACTTTCAACTTGTGAATAACCCTTACATACCAATCTAGATTTGTTCCTCACAACTTCACCATCTTCGTTCAGCTTGTTTCAGAACATCCACTTTGTTCCTATCACATTCTTATCAGCTGGTCTGGGAACTAATTCCCATGTCTGATTCTTTTCTATTTGATTCAATTTTCTTTCTATTTCCTTTATCCAACCATCATCTTTGCCAGCATTATAAAAGTTCTTGGGCTTTACTTTTGATAGTCAACACAAATTTACTTGCTCACTTGATTTTACAAACCTTCTCTTGGTCAGCACACCTTCATTCTTGTCTCCAATGATTTGATCTGTAGAATGATTCTTCTGAACATATTTTTCTAGAGTCTTGGGAGCCTTCACTGGTTCGGGTTCCTTCTCTTCTTTCTCTTCTTCAATCTAGGTAGGTATATCAAATCTGCAAACCTTTGGTTCTTGTGAGATCTGATACAAATTTTCATCTACCTTAACATTTTCTCTTTCAATCATCTTTCCCAATCTCTTGTTGTAGCATTTGTAATCTCTACTCCTTGTTGAGTAACCAAGAAAGATTTCATCACACCTTGAATCAAAATTTATAAGGTTTTCTTCATCTCTTTTGATGTAGCATTTGCTACCAAAGATCTTGAAGTATATAATAATAGGAGGCCTGCCATACCATAGCTCATAAGGGATCTTAGTGCTATTGACCCTCAACTATACTCTATTAATAAAATATACAGTAGTGTGAATTTCTTCCTTCCAATACATATCAAGT
Organism: Sequoia sempervirens; assembly: GCA_007258455.2. Classification (NCBI taxonomy): domain Eukaryota; kingdom Viridiplantae; phylum Streptophyta; class Pinopsida; order Cupressales; family Cupressaceae; genus Sequoia; species Sequoia sempervirens. Next base: position 35,652,806 of record VDFB02000020.1, read on the forward strand.
AGATTAGCATCTTTCAACATGGTCCTAGCCATCTCTCGCACTGTCCTATTCTTCCTTTCCACTACCCCATTCTATTGAGGGGTTTTAGGAGTAAAAAGATGTCTCCTAATACCATGGTCTTCACAAAAAAAATCAAATTCATTTGAAGTAAATTCACCTCCTCTATCAGATCTTAATCATTTTATCTTAGCATCCATTTCATTCTCAACTTTTTCTTTGAATATTTTAAAATTATCAAAATATTTTGATTTATCTCTTAAAAATGTAACCCGTCATTCTAGTATAATCATAAATAAGAAACATGAAGTACCTTTCACCTTGTTGAATCCCTATTCTTGTAGGTCTGCACAAGTCGGTGTGAATCAAATCCAATGGCATTGTAGTGTTGAACACATGAAATACTGAGAGGGGGGGTGAATCAGTATTCCATTAAATCGTTTACATAATGTCCATCCAAGTAATATAACAACTCTAACTATAATAGCAAGTGAAAGCATAGAATTAACATAAGATCACAACACACATGAACACTAGTATTTTTACGTGGAAAACCCAAAGAGGGAAAAACCATAGTGAGGGTTAACTCACAATATAATATATCCGGATATAGAATATTACAATGGCTCACTATAAGGACACACTGTCCTTGAAGGCTCACAACCTAGAATAATTACAAAATAGAGTGTGCTAGACTACCAAAAAGTGAACTAAGATAGAATGCACCTTCCTTGTGTTGGAGTTCAATTCCAATGAAGCACTTAAATAAAAAACATTTCTCTGTACAGTGTACTAAAAATTTTTGTCTACTCATTCATACAATTTCACACATTCGCACCATACAACAATCCATACATGATCTCTCTGACTTTAACAACTTCACCATTTTTCTGTCATTCATTTTCATTACATGTACTTCAAAAGTCTCTTACATATATATGCCATATACATTCACATACACTAATCAGGTCAGCCTAATTAGAGTAGCCCTATTTTTAAATCAAAACTAACTCTGTCAGCTTTATCCTCAAAACATATTCATCTTTGCACCCAACACAAGTGTGTAATATACGATATTGGTCGGCTCACACCTAAGATATATCCCTTTAGCACCCACAACACATATTTAATCTTCATATCACAAGTTCATAATTAGGTCCGCTAGAGTTAGACCTAAAACATCAAAGACTTCAAACATGTATGTAATTCACCATTTGTGTAACTCAAAAAAAAATTAACACATCAAATTCTCCTTTAGATGACATCAAATAACTTATCTTCAACTCTGCAAGATAAAACAATTAATCATGAGAAAATGAGGAATCTCCCACATTAATGCACTATACAGAAACTTACTGTAATCCTCATAACAAAACATTGTTACTCATATCATTTGTATGTGTTCGCATATCATCATAAAAATTTGAGGTAAGATGAATCTCACAGTTACGAAACTATATACAAAAACCTGTAGTGATATCTTTCTTTGTGGTAGAATGTGAACCAGAAAAAATTGATGCATTGAACTAGTATATAAATAGGTCATTGTGTACCAACCTACTACTAACTATATCTTTCCAACTGTATAACCAAGCCAACTGAAATCTTGTCCGTAGATGCAAATGAAGTCAAGATAGAACATATTATCAACTTCTAACTGAATCTTGCAAGATAAGATAATGCAGACCAAAATACCGGATCAACAAACTTTCAGTATCAAATTAGCCTAGCTCAACCCTATTTTATCAGAGAAACTATTGATTTATACAAGTAATGTGAGTAAGGTATGTCGATGTTAATGTTGACATCAACGGAAATCTTCCAATTTCCAACAATCTCCCCCTATGTCAATGATGGAAACACATGTGAAAACCATCAAGATTTAGAAATTATTCATTTCATCTCTCTCCCCTTAATGGAATGGTATTCTCCCATTTTCACATGGTACTCTCCCCCCTTTGACATCAATGGCAAAGAATGAAAGATACTGAAATGTTCTTCCCTTTAAAACTAACCAAAATACTTTTACAATTTCCCTTTTTGTACCTGAATACTTCCCCTTAGAGCACATCCAAAATAGTAACTATAAGTAATTAACCGAAGGTGGTTGTCCCTTGAAGTTTGTGGAGAGTACTTGTCCATGAACATTTGCTTTCATTCCATAGTTTCTTTGCTTCTAGAAAGGCTCTGTATAGATACTCAAGTTCAACTAGAATATCTTTCCCTTCTACCAAAGTTTTGGGAGTGACATTTGAGTTTAGGATTCTATCAGCAAGACAAAGAACACAAGAGATAGGTGTGTACTTGATTTTTATTAGGTCTCTAAGCTATCCATATTGTTCAATCATTTCTCCTTTTTCCTTGTGCAATGTGAGATATTCTTCATGTAACTTTGCCATACCAAACTAAGTTTTATCATCCTGATCTAGAGCTGGATTAAAAGTGTTAGATGCATATTTTATTTGAGTCTCAATTGTGTCCTTAGCATCTATGAATCTTTGAATTGCATCAGCCCATGTCCAACAGAATGAGAATAAATTTTTGGCCTCTTTTTCACAATCTTGAACTTCTTTTAGTTTCTCAAGTGCATTGCTATATGTAGACTTACATCTTTTTCCAATTTCCAACAATCCTTTTTCCCTGACCCAAGTAACCATTTCACTCTCTACTTGTCTTCTCAGTACTTTGAATGAATTATTCAATGTATTTGTGCTTTACATAATGGACTATGAAGAACTGATGTCTGCTTTAGGAACTAACTAAAGATGTACCTTTCTTCTGGGTAGCTACTTGAGTTTTCTTGGAGCAGGCTCTGTTTGGGAAATTAATGCATGAACCTTAGTAGATTTTATCTTCTCTTCAGAGGCAGTTATTGATTTACCAGAGATCCCTTTTTATTTTTCTAGAGTAGTTTTGATTACTTCCCTTGATATGCCACATATTATTGCATACTCCTCTCTCTTTGTCCCAATTAGCCTTTTTGCTTGTGCCAACTTAGATTTCTCATGAATTTCTAGATCCACTTTTGTATAAGTTCCAAATCTTGGTCTACTAGGATCTCTAGGGTTGTTAATTAATATTTCATACAACCAACATCATAATATTTCTTAATCTCATAGCCTAGCTCAAGAATCCATTTCATTCTAGGTTCAACCACCTTGATAATACAGTAATTAGTAGATACCAGAAAGGTTATGTCATTCTTATGTCTTGTCACTAGATCTCATCTTATATCTTCTATTCTTTCGTTTCTAAAATTTTCTGAAGAATGCGGCAAGGGCATCACCTTGTGCATCCTATTTCTCATTATATCTCTAATTTGATGTGCAACTGGTTTGGTTTTCACCCAAACAACTTCTCCTATAGAAGGAACTTACCTCATAAAGTAAAAGGTTAAGCATATTATCAAAGTTCCATACCTAAATGTGCACTTCTTCTTCTTGATATCATTCAAATTCTCCAATAGTTGTTACCGGAGCAACTCACAAAGATCATATTCAGTCATTTTATCAACCATTTCTAAGGCTATGTCAATTGTGGTGGAAAAAACATCATTGTCACCAAAAATCAAGTGTGCAATAACCATACTCACATACTGAACTGTTGGATTATTGATTTCAGTACCTGTATTCTTTATCAATCATTTTCCTTTGTTAGGTTTGCCTACAAGAGTAGGTCTGGAGAAGGATAGACCAGTAACATCTCTAATTTCTTCTTTGGATATCATATTAGAATCATCAAGCCACACAAACTTATCATGAAATCTAATGCATTTCTCTTCATTGCTAAAGTCAGGAAACTGATGCCACACATCTAATTTCATCTTTGTTAGTACATTGTGTTCTAGTTTCAAGGAATAATCTTCTCTAATTAACTCTTTAAGCCATAATATGTGTGTTTTCCATAAGTAGTCTCTTCCAACTTCCTATGAATGTACATCCTAATGTCTATAGTCGAAATGACACCAAGAGGAACTTCTGAAAATGCACCCAAGGGGTCAAGTTCTAGGGCTTTAGTAGGGTACCCCTTAAACTATGGTTCTAGTCTTTCTGAATTATCCATGAATTGAGGTGTATCCATTACATTCAAATGAATAATTCACAGAGAATAATGTATAACAACAATCACTTACCTTTTTCCTGCACACCATAGCCAAACTCTGAATTTTGTAGTATGGAAGTGATTTAGACTCTTCAAGCTTGCTCCATACTCTACTTCTCTTCTGCAAATTCCTTTCATCAAATGATTTTTCCTTAATACACTTAAATTTATTTCTCTAGTCCCATTTATTTTAGCAATAAATGCTTCAAATCACAAGTAGATGTCCTCAGAATTTGTGTGTATTTCCATCTTTTCAAGCTTTCCAATATTCCATCTTCGCACATGTCCACTTAAAATTCCTTTCCCATGATATTTTGAGTTCTTCATCTTCAATAAATGCATTTGTGTCATGCCATGACACCATTTACTGGTAGGGGGATATTAATTTTTTTGATATTTCTCCCCCTAAGCCACTACCTAGGTTTAATTTTTGACGAGATTATCTACATCACAAGATGACATAGATGAAATTGAAACTTTTGATTCTTCTTGCTTCTTAGATTCTCCTTCCTTTTTCTAGATCTTTTCCATTTCCTTCTTAACTTCTACTAGATCAATCTTAGTCATTGGTTCATATCCCTATACTGGATATCCCCTTTTCACATTTTTTCTTTTGCAGTCTTTGGCAAAGTGTCCCAGTTTGTTGCAAATATGACAAACAACATTCTTCCACCCAAATTTTCATTTATTCAATCTACATCTGCACTGGTTAGCTTTGTGTCCAAATAAGTTGCAGTTATAATAGTAATATTTGAAGGGATAGATCATTTTGTTCAACATCAGACTTATGCATTCTATAGCTTTATATCCAATTATTTTGCATTTAAAACACTGACCAAAGAATGATAAAGCATTTTGACTCATTCTATCATTTTGTTTTATTCTATTTCTATAATCTTTTTCCCTATGTCCAAATCTATTGTAGGAATAACATATACCATTAAAACATGAGTACATTTGAGCATTAGGCTGAATGATAGGAGTCCTTCTGGTATTTCTTCTTTGATTATTGATCTATCTACCATTTCCTTGAGTCTTCCTTTGATTGTCAACCTTGTTAGGGGATTGATTTTCCTTTGAGATTTGTCCTTCAAGTCTAATACCACTTTTTTCCTTAGAGGGTTTTTTTTCCTAAAATCAATTCATCTAGCCTTGTAGAACTTGTTTTGAATTTTTCCTCATGAGCTCTTGCTTTCTCCAGATCTGATCTTAGAGTTACCACTTCTTGTTCAATCTTGATGCATTCATCTGTCTTGCTCTGAATTTCAACTTTCTAATAGTCCTCAATTCTCCTCTTTTCTTCCACTTGCTCTTTCAATTCGGTGATGTCCTTATTTGCTTTCTTCAATTCATCACTGCCTTCTCTACGTCTTTCTTTGAATTTCTTAATTTTTTCTCTCAATTTCTTCATGCACTCATTTGGTTCTTTTAGGTCCTCCCTCATAATTTTTTTCTCACTTTCAACTTTTTCTAGATCTTCAAGAGAAACATTAAGTTCTTTGTTAATTGTACAATCATCTCTAGTGTATTCAATTGTAGATATTTCTTCTAGAGGAATAGGACACCTCTCATCTACCATTTGTTCAAATTCCAAGCTCTTCCTCAAGTTGTTAGACTTCTTAAGAGGAACCAAGCTCTAATACCAATTTTTGAACACTTGGAATACTAAGAGAGGGGGTGAATCAGTATTCCATTAAACCATTTACATAATATTCATCTAAGTAATAGCACAACTCTAACTGTAATAACAAGTGAAAGAATGGAATCCACACAAGATCACAACACACATGAACACTAGTGTTTTTACGTGGAAAACCCAAAGATGGAGAAAACACAGTGAGGGTTAACTCATAATATAATATATCCAGATATAGAATATTACAATGGCTCAGTGCCAGGACACACTGTCGTTGAAGATTCACAACCTGAAATGATTAAAAAATGGAGTGTGGCTCACCACCAAAAAGTTAACTGAGAGAGAATGCACCTTCCTTGTGCTTGAGTTTAGTTCCAATGAAGCACTTAAATAAAAAACACTTCTCTATACAATGTACTCAACAATTTTGTCTGCCCATTCATACAATTTCACACATTCACACCATACAACAATCCATACATGATCTCTCTTACTTTGAAAACTTCATCATTTTTCTCTGTCACTCATCTTCACTCTATGTACTTCAAAAGTGTCTTACATATATATACCATATACATTCGCATACACTAATCAGGTTATCCTAATTAGAGTAGCCCAATTTTTAAATCAAAACTAACTCTGTCAGCTTTATCCTTGAAATATATTCATATTCGCACCCAACACAAGCGTGTAATATATGATATTGTTTGGCTCAGACCTAAGATAGATCCCTTTAGCACCTGCAACACATATTTAATCTTCTTATCACAATTTCATAATTAGCTCAACCAAAGCTAGACCTAAAACATCAAAGGCTTCAAACATATATGTAGTTCACAAGACGTGTAACTCCAAAACTTGTTAACACATTGAATTCTCTTTTAGATGACATCAAATAACTTATCTTCAACTCCGCAAGTCAAAACAATTAATCATGAGAAAATACAAAATCTCCCACATCAATGTGCTATACAAAAACTTATTGTAATCCTCATAACAGAACATCGTTACTCATATCATCCATATGTGTTCGCATATCATCAAAAAACTTCGAAGTAAGATGAATCTCACAGTTATGAAACTATATACAAAAACCTGTAGTGATATTTTTTTTGTGGTAGAATGTGAACCAAAAAAAATTGACGCATTAAACCAGTATATAAACAGAACACTTTGTACCAACCTACCAGTAACTGTATCTTTCCAACCATATAACCAAGCCAATTGAAATCTTGTCCATAGATGCAAATTAAGTCAAGATAGAACATATTATCAACTTTTGAATAAATCTTACAAGATAAGATAATGCAGACCAAAATACCAGATCAACAAACTTTCAGTTTTGGATTAGCATAGCTCAAACCTATATTATCAAAGCAACTATTGATCTATACAAGCAATGTGAGTAAGGTATGTTGATGTTAATTTTGACATCAATGACAATCTTCCAATTTCCAACATGTAGCAGAGCAATCCTTTCTCTTGAAACTTGTCTTTGTTTTCTTTCTCATTTGACACTCCTTGCATAATGTATTTGTAGGATTAGTTATCTTTTTCATATCTCTCACAGCATGAGTGGAACTGATCTTTACCATATTGTCAAAATTCATATGCCCCATTCTCTTGTACCACAACCAACACTCATCGGATTGATCCAATAGGAAGATTCTTCTAGTTGCCTCATTTAGATGATAGACATTTCTATTTGTCCTTGTACCTTGGAAACTAGTCTTCTAGACCCTTCCTACCTGGTCTCACAACCATTGGAATGAAATGTAAGATTGTATCCTTTTCTACACATTAAATTGACATTGAGAAGATTATGCTTCAGACACTTGACATAGAGAACATCCTCAGTTCTATTCTTTCCATCAATTGTTATGGAACCCTTTCCACAAATTTGTGTTGACTCATCACCACCAAATTTAATAACTCCACCATTACACTTCTTAAGATTGATGAACCTTCCCTTGTCACCATTCATGTGGTTAGAGCAACCACTGTCAATCACCCAAACATTTTCTTCTTCTTTTTCATGAAAGGAATTCCACACATCCATAGATACTTTGTTATTTTTGTCAGCCTACAAAGTACTAGACCTCTCACCCTTTTTGTCTTTTAAAGCCATGAATAGGGTTTCATCATTTGAATAATTGTCCTCATCTTCTGAGCAACAACTACTCTCCTTGGAATAGAAACTCTTTCTGAACTTATCATTTCTATTACTATCATCTGATTCTTTATAAGGACATTTAGATGCAAAATGACCAATCCTCCCACAATTGAAATACTTGAAAGGTAACTTACCTTTGTATTTTCTAGTTCCTTTCTTCAATATTCTCACAAATTCTACTTTAACCTCATCAAAGTCATCATTTTGATCAACTGCTTCATCTTCTATCTTTTTACCGATTTTGAATGTCGCTTCCTTATTTGGAATATCTTTGTTAAATTCTCTCATTTCAAAGGTTATGAGAGCACTAGAAATCTCATCCATTGAATATTTATCCAAGTCCTTAGACTTTTCAATAGCAGATGTAGAGTCTATACTAATGTATTGTAAACTTGGTAGAACCTACACAATTCAGGGGTATATCTAACTAAACAGTCCACTTAACATTTCAAGACTACATTAAAATGTCAACCCAAGGTTTGTAAACTTGTGATGGTGTTGCACTGTATGTGCCTTCAGATACTCAAGGTTACCTATGTTATCCTATTCAAGATGTTCTACTTGTTGAAAACTCACAGAATTGTAAAACAGTAAAGAAATAAAGTAGCGCTAATGGCTACAGGTGCCTATAACTTAACTTGTAACTAAACTGTTGCTAATAAAGTATTACTATATCAACTCAAAACTGATCAAAACTAACAACTAAACTCATTCTAACCTCCAGAGTGCTACTAGTTAACCAAATACATGCATACTCATGAACATTCATTATTGATAATCAAAGTATGAGATTCTAATTTAACTTGCATGTAATTCATGAAGTAATGATAAACAAAAAATAACTATTAAACAGAAATAAACAACTATAAATGAAGTGAAGAACAGTTACCTTAAGTGGCTTGCTCAAGTGGTTATTCTCACTTAACTAGAACCAAATCTAACTATAAAATTATATGCATCCATAGGAAATTGACTTCATTAATTGCATATCACAAAAGATTATACAAAATATTCTTCACATATCCTATTCAATGAAAAATCATTCTGAATAACCATCATGTCTGTAAATAACTAAAATTGAAAAACTGAAAAACTAAAATCAACTAACTTATCTAAGGACTCAACCATTGGTTATATACAAGCACGAGGGAGTCTTATTCTAAGCGACAACTAACTACAATCATTAACTTCCACTCCTAGATATCAAGTCATATAGTTAAGATTGAATTATTCAAGCTATAATTGAAAAGAAAGAAGAATTGTAATAGAACTAAAACTCTATAAAATAGAATTGCATGTAAAACACATAAAAATTTATCAAAATCCTATCAGAAAAAGAGTTCTTCTTCTCTAGTGCTTTATTAACTTGTTATAATGATGCACATTCAATCTCCATTAGGTGTCTTCAAACAGTAGTTATTTCATTCAACTTAATCTGGAGCTCCCCTTTTTTGTTGTCCCAATCTTCCTTTTGTTGTGGGTTACAACTTCTAGTTGTTATGTGCTATAGTTCCTCCTTGGTCGCAAAAAGGTTAATTCACAAAACATATGCACAAAGCTAGCTACCAATTAAAACAAAAAATTCCATTCACATTTCATGCATACTCACACATAAACCATGCAATACTATTATGTCATAAGAATATTTGCATCACTATGATTTAAATCCAAGTCTATATAATAAGTATGAAAAGGTAGCATAATATAGGAGTATTTTCTAAAAGGTATATCTAAAAGTGTCTGAAAGCATGCATGAAAGTAACAAAAAATAGGGTAATAATTGAACCCATCATTCCACCCAACTATACATTTTCTTGTCCTCAAGCAAAACGCTAGGGATACAGGTTATATTGCAAGGTGAACTACCTCAGGTCCATAACAACATCAACTCCCTGGATTTATTTCAAGTGAAACCCTCTATAAGCTACAAGTTGCCTCATTTTGGTGTTCCCAGCTCTCTCAAATTCCTCACCTTTCTCCCCAGTACAATGTGGAACTGGATAGAGTAGCATAGGTGGGTGAAATGTGAGTAGTTCCTAGTAAATCCCTATGTCAACACCAATTTTCATGTACCTGTGTACTCTTTCAAGCATGGTGGTGAAATTATACATGGAATGAGGTTCCTTTCTCTGTAATTTTGGGGTCAAGTTGTTCCATCTACTCTACATATAATTGTAGCATTGTTGAGCCAAACCCACAGCTAATGTTTTCATTCTTTTGTAATTTGTTGTCTTTAGTTTCATAATTTTCTTACCCACACCTTTATGATCAAGGAGTTTCAACCATTCATCTATGATTGCATCAAGTTTTTTAGATTCTTTCCTTATGGGGAGAGAAATTGATTTCTCCCTCTCCTCATATTCTTCCATTATTTTTCCCCTGAGTTGTTCGTTTTTGCAATAAGAAGTAAGTGGCCTTACCTAGAGATCCCCTACAAATATCAGAGGATTCCACTATGTTTCATTTGGCACCACATAATTGTGTAAATAGTATTCACACAACTGATCTTGCTCCTTAGGTGTAGAATCAGAAAAAAATTTAAGAAACTCAAACATTCTACTCATCCCAACTAATTGATTACTAATTAGCCTACTAAACCGAAAACTTAGAAATATTTTCTACAAAAATAATGCATATATCCTCGCTAGAGGTTTGTATCTTATGATTTGTGTATCTTTTTTTGCCACTTCTTCTAATCTAATACTGATCTTCTTAACTCCATGGCTTTCTTCTCTAGCTCCTTAGCATTTTCTTCAATCAAAATCTCTCTCTTTCTTCCACTTTTCCTTTTCTCGTACAAACTCAATAGTCACTCTCCATAACAAATAACTAAGTGACAAGGCAATATGGTGAATTGGAGTTCTTATGGGGGAAGGTTTCTAATCTGGTACTACTAGTTCTCCATCCTTAGTCTTAGTTATGGCCATTTGTGCCAATAAATCAAGCTTAGTACCATGGCCATATGTTTACAAATTTTCCTCCATTTCCAGTATTTTTGTTTCCCTCTCCTTTTCCTTCTTTTCATAGCTTTGTACTAACTCTTCCAAGTGTTTGATTATTTCCAAGGCTTCTTGGAGCTCCTTCTAACATCTCTTTCTTCTATATAAATTTCCTCTATTTCCATGAACTTCTCATTACCTCCCCCTTCATAGTCCTCATAGGGAAAACTGTCTAGGATTTCCTTTTGTGTTTTCTTAGCAGTAAACACGTCTTCTGATTATGAATCAGAAGTAGTAGACACGTATCTCTTCCTTTTTACTGATATATTTACACTATTGGGGATATCTCCATTCCCTTCAATTTCTATCTCTACTAACATGACACCTTCCTCCTATTGTTTTCTCTTTTCCTCGTCTTTAGGTTTCTCTACATTTCCCCTCATGACACCTTATCTCTTTAATCTACCTGAACATATAGGTGTAGGTGTTTCCTTCTTAGCATCCTTCTTTTCCTTTTGAATAACCTTCTTCTTTTCAACATCCTTCTTCTTTTCTATTTTAGAAGGTGTGGATGATGTGGATGTAATAACTCTTCCACTCTTGGGTTTTTGTGATTTTGAAGAAGATGTAATTTCTTCAACTATAGGTGACCCAGACACTGGCTCATTATGTTCCTCATGCTCACCTTGGCTATGGGTAGGTGAAGTCATAGGTGAGACATGATGACTTTCTCTTATAGGTTCATCTTGTGGCTCTATAGTCTCAGGTACCACAGGTGCATCTAGTAAACTATTAATATCTTTGCATTCCTTAAAATCTTCCCAGTCTACTTGGGGGTACTGAATTCTCAAACTTCTTTTTACTAGTAAAGCAATCAAACAATGGTGTGATAGGGTAGTGTTACTTTGTTTCTGTTGATACCTTGATGTCATTCTTTTCAACATGTTATAAAGAAAATTTGACACATTTACCAGCCTATTGTGTCGAAGGTGACTAAGTAATTTAAAATGTACTGCATACAAGAGATTTTTCCTACCATCACAGGTAAGATATCTAACAATGTAGGAAGCTCAATTATCCCATAACCATGGAAGAGAGAGCCTCTTTGTACCTTGTGAAGATGATTCCAAATTCTATCCTCGCTCACATAATTCCTCTCTAGCAACAACTGCATTATCACCTATTGGAAACTTTGTTCCAATTCTAGGTAACCCAGAAACTTATGCTATGGTGACCTTAGATTCATCCACTGATAGTCCTTTCACCATTGCTTCATCATTCTCTAGTGTGGCTACAAACCTTCTTATCATATCATTGTTGAATTCTGTTAGTTTCAGGAAATAATCAAGCCATCCAACTCTGGTAAAAATGGGTATGACCATTACATCTTCTAAAATTTTCTTATGAGTCGATGGCTCTCTCCTGATAATATTGCCTCCCATTATGAATCTTCTTTACTCTACTTAATGTGTTAACCTTGAAATTAAGCTCAATTCACTCCACCACCTTTAAAACCCTTCTCTTTCCTAGTGTTTCCTCATGTACTTTTACTACCATACCATAACTGCAACTTCCCTTCTTAGTATCAACTTAATTTGAGCTCACAAATAGGTTCTAAGTTCAACTCTAGTTTGGACTTAGCTCAAGTTCTTGGGATTTGGAATTGGAAATTGAAAGTATCAACAAAAAATTGGTATAATTTTAGGAGGGTTTTGTATGTTGCATCTATCTATTGCATTTGATTTCGGTGGAAAATGTCAAAAAAATTGGCTAAGTTGTACCTTCCTCCCAACTTAATGGTTGAAGTGACCTCACTTCAACTCATGATTAGGAAGTGGTATAATTAGAAATTATGGAAATTAATGGTATGGATATTTCGCATGCATAAATTAATATGGAAGTCATAATGAAAGTTTAAAGAAACTTATGGTAATTATGATAGTGTACCTTGTGTACCTACCAGAAGAGATAACTGATCGCCGCGTGGTAAACTAAATACCATGTATCCAAATTTTGATTTGATGTGACCGAAAATAATTGCAAGTTAATGAATTGTGAGGTGGAAGATGCAAATTGATGGAATGGATTTGACGGATATTAGTTGGTGATGTGACAGCTTGAGCATTCAAATTTTAAATTGGAAGCAAGAAATTAAAGAAATGTGTTGCGGGCACTTATTATGAAAAGATGGATAGTGCATGTGAGTAGTCTAAGGTGAATACATGTGACATACAGTTAATGTGGCATCGAGTGAAAAAAAAATTATTTTTCTAGATGGTTCTACGGGTACCTTTGGCAACAAGACCCGTTTTGAATGTTGACAACTATTATGCTACAAGTCCCTACAACATCAGGACCTTTTCTGAATGTGTAACAATCAAATATAAAATAGGTCCCTCTGGAGAAAAAAAGAACATCATTATAACCGTGTTGTGTGTGCTTGTGAGATAAAGGAAGAAATTAATTCTAAGTGATCTCAGGGATTGAGCTATGTAGCTCAATCTCTAGATCACCTAAAGTGCGCAATATGTCATGTGTTGTTGAGATGTCACTGTTAGTGTTTGAACTTGTATTTGGATCACTACGAGCACCATACTGCTGAAATAGGGAGAAAATAAAATTGTCTTTCTTTAATGGCTTCTTATATAGCTTTAATTTGTGGCCATTAATGAGAAGAGAGAATCTAACCGCATCTATGGTGTGCAACTTGACTGCTCCATTAGGATAGACTTGACTGATTTCATAAAGTCCCAACCACCTGGATTGGAGTTTCCCTTTGAAGTATTTGTACCTTGAATCATATAACAATTCCCAGTCCCCTACATTAAAATCCTTTGTTTTGATATACTAGTCATGCCACTTCATCCTTTGTTGTTGTACTACCTCAGTGTGATGGATTGCCTCCATTCTAATTTCATCCAATCTATTTAAATTATGCAACCTATCCTTTGAGTCGCTATTAGATCCATTTCCAGTTCCATTGTTTTCCTTAATGTCTTATATTCAAACTCAATAGGAAGAACTACTATTTTTCCATACACTAGCTCATAGGGTGTAAAACCAATTGTCATTTTCCAGGTTGTCATATATGCCTATACTGCTTTTGGTAACCTTGCAACCCAATCTTTCCTATGTAGCTTCATTTTTTTGGTGAGAATGCTTTCAATTTCTCTATTAGTGATCTACACCTGACCATTAACCTGAGGGTGGTAAGGTGTTGACTTCTTATGCCTAATTTGGTATTCTTCAACTAGTTTGGTGATGAGATCTGAAGTAAATTGTGGACCTTGATCAGTGATTATTTATCTAGGTACTCCATACCTAGTAAATATATCCTCATACAAAAATTTAGCCACATTTCCATCTCTGGAAAACTGTAAGGCCTTTACTTCTACCCACTTAGATAATCAGTGCAAACTAGAATTTATTCCTTGTTATTTGAAGTAGGTGAGATTAGTCCAATAAAGGGTAGACCCCATTTGTCAAAGGGAGCTAGTGTTAGTTGAGGTTGCAATGGTATTTCATCACTTCTTGTTGGTTTTCCCATCCTTTGGAACCTATCACAACTCCTTTTGTATTTAACAGAACCCTTGTGCAAAGTTGGCCAATAATAACCAATTGTGAGGATTTTAAATATTGTTCTTTTTGCTTTAAAATGACCTCCACATAGCTCATCATGGCAAGCCTTCATTATACCAAATATTTCATCTTCCCTTATGCACCTTCTCATGATGTTGTCTAAGCCAGTGTAAAATAGATAACCTGATATCCAAGAGTATGAAAAATATTTATGTACCAACTGTCTCTTTTCCTTTGGAGAAAAGTGTGGTGGAATCTTCCCTATTACTAAATAATTGGCAATTTCAGCATACTAGGGAATATGTACATTTAGAGAAAATAAGTGTTCATCTAGGAATGAACCATCAACCACCCCTTCAACTAATTGTGTTGGAAATCTTGACAAAAAATCCGTCACTACATTAGCCTTACCAAGTTTTTCCACTATTGTAATATCAAACTCTTGTAGAAGTAGTAGCCATCTAACTAATCTGCCTCCTACTACAAGTTTTTTCATAAGATATCTGATAGCAGTGTGGTCTGTATGGAAAAAAATTTAATAACCAGTAATGTAATTCCTGAATTTATTGATGGCATACACTAATGCAAACATCTCCTCTATAACAGTATAATTCAATTCTTCCCCCTAAATATTTTTGCTAATGTAGTAAATTGCATACTCCTTGTTACCTTCTTTCTGACCCAAAACTACTTCAATAGAAAAATCTAAAGCATTTGTACGTATATGAAAAGGTAGGGTCTAATTAGGCCCCCTCAAAATAGGTGCTTGATTCAAGGCTTTCTT
Source organism: Sequoia sempervirens (assembly GCA_007258455.2). NCBI lineage: Eukaryota > Viridiplantae > Streptophyta > Pinopsida > Cupressales > Cupressaceae > Sequoia > Sequoia sempervirens. Next base: position 35,668,015 of record VDFB02000020.1, read on the forward strand.
CAGCTCTTCAAATGAGTTTTGGCACTTTGATGTCCACTCAAATTCAATGTCTTTACTCAACAAAACAAACTATGGTGCAAAATCCTTACTGAAGTCTTTAATAAACCTCTTGTAGTAGCCCGCATGGCCAAGGAAACTTCAAATATCTCTTTGCTTCTATGGAATAGATAATGTAGAAATGACTTCTATTTTATGTGGATCAACTTGAATCCCTATACTGGATATAAAGTTCCCTAAAACAATGCCCTGTGTCATCATCATGAAGCTCTTTTCATTGATGAGTGAAAGGTTGTGTTCTATACATATTTTCAATACCTTTTCTAGATTACTGAGGGATTCCTCATAAGTCTCTCCATATAGTCATGAGCATAATTAGAAAAGATGTTGAGCACTACCCTCTGAAAAGTAACTGGAGCATTGCATAAACTAAAGGGCATAACAAACTAGGCATAAGTACCCCAAGGATAGGTGTGTAGTTTTGTCTTGATCTTTTGGAGCAATTTTTATCTGATTGTAACCACTGAAACCATCTAGAAATGAAAAATACTTTTTCCTAGCTAAAGAATCAAGCACTTGATCTATGAAGGGAAATAGAAAGTGGTCTTTCCTAGTGGTTGTATTTAGTTCCCTGTAATCTACACAAACTCTCCATTTTCCACCTTTCTTAGGAACAATTACTAAATGTGAGATCCATTCACTATTAGATATAGGATAGATAAAGTCTACATCAAGGAGTTTTTGAAGTTCAACTTTCACTATTTCTCTCAAGGCAGGGTTCATTCATCATCAAGGTTGTCTAATGGGTCTATAACCATCATTGATATAAATCCTATGCATACATAAGTCAAGATCTATGTCTTTCATATCATGGTAATCTCATGCATATGTTGTTGAGTATTCATGCAACACTATGTGTAGGGAATTTTGTTGTTCTTTAGTCAAGGCATTCGTTATGTTCAACATTTTTCCTGGTATGACTTCTAATTCCTTGGATTATTCTTGCACGGATGAGAGGTCAAGGCTTGGAATGATTGGTACACACTGTTGTGACAGTAAGGAATGAAAAATATGAGATATTTCTTTTGAGGAATTGGTGGGTATAATAATTTGCAAGGGGTCTTGTAGGAATGCAAGACAATCATGTTTTTGTCAACTCCTATCGCAGTCATTCTGTATTATGTGAGCAATAAGTTCATCTTCATCCTAATCATCGCATAGAGGGCTATGTTCTATGGTCATCAATTTCTGGAGGGAATAGTTATCTTCCTCATCCAAAGTGGTCCAAATAGTTTGTTCAAGATCAACATAAGGTTGGGCTGGAGGATAGCGGAACAATTTCTTGGTCATTGTCTCATTATATATTACCGTATTGCCAGACCTACAGCCTATGAATGCATCAACTATATCTAACCATGATCTTCCTAGGATGAGTGGGTATCCTGCAAGATTAACCTTTGGTTGTAAAACTATGAAATCAGCAGGATATTCCCAAGAATCCAATCCAATAACTAAATCTTCAATGATTCCTTCAGGCTTGACTATTGACCTGTCAACCAACTATAAAATAAATTGTGTAGGTCTAAGGTTCACTAACTGAAGTAACTGCACTATTTCTTTAGTCATAACATTGATCGCTACCCCAAAATCTATCAGGGTGTTCTTAATAAGGGTCCCATTAATCTTAATGTCCACTACTAGTTTACCAAGGTATGTGTACTTAAGGACAATAATGTTCCCTAACATAATATTAGCAAGGTTTCCTAAGACATGGACTATCTGAGGATCTTTCCTTTTCCTTCCTGGTTTCTTAAGACATAGGTCCCTCACAATTTTAGTATCAATAGGGATGTCTTTGATAGCTCGGATGAGTGAAATCGTGATGCTCACATCCTTTAATTGACCTAAGAGGTCTATCTCAGCCTATGTGTGATGATTTTGAATGGATAAGCATTCAAGAAAATGAGGCTTTGGACTTGAGGTAGTTTGGTGTACCTAATTCGACTCACATTCTAAAGGTGTTTTATTTGAAGCTTCAACTATAGGTTCTCATCCTCTATCTTAGTAATTTGAGGGGATGAAGGTCCAACAAGTTATTTTCTTGATTTGAGGTGGACATCACTCACCTCTACCCCATAAGTGGGGTATTGCATAGATTCATTAGTATAATCCTACTGAACAATCTTTTTGTTAGGGTTAGGTGGAGGCTGGGCAGGTATTTGTGGTGGCTTGGATGGTTGGGATGTAGGATTTGATGGAGGCATAATAGCTTGTTGTTTCGGTTGAAGTGGAAGCATAGGCTGTTGATAGTTCATGTTTTGTTGCTTCCACTATTGACCTTTTTTCCATTGAGGTTGCCACTGGTTCTACTATGTTGGCCATTGGGGACTATAATTGGAACCCTATAAATTTTGTTGTGGCCAAGGATTTGGCTATTGTTGGTTCCAATTTTTTTGGGGTTATGGCCATCATTGAGGCTTTTGCCATTGTTTTTTGTCTACTGACCAGGGATGAGATTTCCAAGAAGAAAATTTTTGATTTCTAATGGGAAAGGATGAATTAAATCGAAGAGGGTCTTGTGGCATACCTTGTCTTTGTTTCCATGGCCTTCTTTGAGCGCCTATATAAAATATTTATCCATCCTCTCCTTCAAGTAGTTGAAAATTAAGTTTCTCAACTTTATCTTGTTGGATACTAGCCACCCTCTTGCATTTACAGTTTGATTTCCTTCACCTACAACTTGGGAAGTATTCAGTGAGCATTGCCTCAGCTTCCTCTTCTTTTTGATGTGGACAGTATCCAACTGAGTGGCTAAGTGGCTGATAATGTCCTCTTTCATGTTGGACAATGAATTGCTTAATTCTATCTTTGAAACTCATGTGGATGATTTACCAATAGTGGATGTCCTATCTCCTCTTGGTCTTTTAGTGAAGGTCCTAGAGTAATTCCTGCAGACCTTGCATATATCTTCAAATGGAATCTGAGATATATATCCTTTTCCAATGAGGTTGAGGGCATACATACAGTCATCATTGACTCCCCTCAAAAATACCAACTTGAGGGATTCTTCAGACAACTTGTTATGTGGGTTTTTCTTCAAGGCAAACTGAAATATCTCCACATAATCTTCTAATGGTTCATCCTCCTTTTTTGAAATTCTGAAAATGTCATTTTTCCTCCTATCAAGTCCCCTACAATAGTCTTGATGCTTCTCCAAGAACAATGTCTTCATGGTATCCCAATCAAGAACAACATACTTGCCTAATCCCATAGACCATCTTAGGGATAGATCTTTTAGAGTGGCAAGGAAGAGTTTGAGCCTATGAACATCAGACGTATAGTCATAACTTTTGCATAGGACATCAAATTCAAACATAAATGTATATGGGTCCTTAGTGATTAACCCATAAAAGGTTGGTAAGGTTGAAGGAGGGAAGTTCTTCAACACTTGAGCCATTTCCTGGTTAGTGATTGGGAACTCAAAGATTTCATGTTTAGGATCATCCATTGAATCACCCATGGTTCAACATGTTCCCTCTATAAGTTTAGTAGATGTTGATGATAAGGAAATTTCTTCTTTAGGGGTAAGTGCAAGAAGTTGGGTCCACATTCAGGGGAAGTGTCATTTTTTCAGCTTTAAAACAAATACCCATTCATTTTTTAAAATAGGTACCCATTTTGAAGTGGGTACTTGTTCCAAAAGGTTTGAAACTCACAAGAGATGTTTTTCATATGGATTTAGGCTCAAAAAAGGCATGGTAACCCAACCCTTAGCATTTGACTTGCAACTAAAAAACTAAGGCAGACTAAAGAAGAATGTCCAACTTTGGCAATATGGTTGATGGACTTTTTTTTTAATCAATCTATGAAATTAAAACCCATTAGAGAATACAATGACTGGTTTCCAAATATATAATTTTTATTAAGATTGGATTATATTTGTTATTTTTTAATTAATTTCTAAGAAAACTAGTCCTTAAACTTGAAATATCAGGCTTTTTTTGTTTTTTAATAACTTTTTTTTGGTTAAGTTTCTTGTAAAATAAATTATTAGGAATCAATTTTCAGACAATTCTCTACACAATGAAAAAAAAGGATTAAAAAATGTTTAGTTTAGGTCCAATTATGTTGTCTTTCCACGTTGATTTTTAAAAACGATAATTAAGGCCAATAAAAATTCAATTAAAAAAATTACTCATCAATCTTCATGTTGTTAGTTCTCTTTCCCCAAAAGGAATTAGAAAAATACTTTTATTTGGGTCAAAAAGTGGTGTTTGTACACGTGCATGGTATGGTAAAAAAAAATGACTTTTTAAAAGTGGTTTTTATACATCCCTATCAAAATTTAATTTCTATCATCTGGGTATTTGAATAAATTACATATTTGGAAACTAGATTCAAAATTCTAAATTTCATATTACTAACTTTTTTTAAGATTCATTTTGTAAGTGCCTCAAATTTTTATTCCAAGTGTGACAAATTATTAAAAACAGCAAAAACACTTCCACTTTTTGAGCTTTTTGTGGACCCAACTTCTTGCATCAGCCCTTAGTATTACCCTTGCTCTGAGTATTGGATTCGCCAATTTCTTCTGTGGCTTCTTAGCATGTAGAGTGAAGGAATTTTCCCAAAGAGTCTCTCTACCTCCACATATGAAATATGGCTTTATATAGTATCGGTCCTACATAATGTTAGTGTATCTTCTGGTGTTGTGAGAAAGATTAAGTCTAACAATCCTAATATTGGAAACAAAATGTAAACTATAAAAGCTCAAAAAACAAGTCTATGAAGATAGCACCATCCCTGACAACGGCACCAAAAATGTAAATTCTATACTAATGTATTGTAAGCTTGGTAGAACCTACACAATTCAAAGGTATATCTAACTGAACAGCCCACTCAACATTGCAAGAATACATTAAAATGTCAACCCAAGGTTTGTAAACTTTTTATGGTGTTGCACTGTATGTGCCTTCAGAGACTCAAGGTTTCCTATGTTATCCTATTCAAGATGTTATACTTGCTGAAAACTCACATAATTGCAAAACAGTAAAAGAAATAAACTAGTGCTAATGGCTACAAGTGCCTACAGCTTAACCTGTAACTAAACTGCTGCTAATAAAGTATTACTATATCAACTCAAAACTGATCAAAACTAACAACTAAACTCATTATAGCCTCCAAAGTGTTACTGGTTAACCAAATACATGCATGCTCATGAACATTCATTACTGATAATCAAAGTATGAAATTATAATTTAACTTGCATGTAATTCATGAAGTAATGATAAACATAAAACAACTATTAAACAAAAATAAACAGCTATAAATGAAGTGAAGAACAATTACCTTGAGTGGCCTGCTCAATTGGTTGTTCTCACTTAACTAGAACCAAATCTAACTATCAGATTCTATGCATCCATATGAAATTGGCTTCATCCATTGCATATCACAAAAGATTATACAAAATCTTCTTCACATATCATATTCAATGAAAAATCATTTTGAATAACCATCATGTTTGTAGATAACTAAAACTAAAAAATGAAACATTGAAATCAACTAACTTATCTAAGGACTCAACCATCGACTATATACAAGCACGACAGAGTATTATTATAAGCAACAACTAATTGAAATCATTAACTTCCACTCCTAGATAAATATAGTGAATATTGAATTGTTCAAACCATAATTGAAAAGAAAAAAGAATCCTAATAAAACTGAAACTCTGTAAAACTAAATTGCATGTAAAACGCACAAACATTTATCAAAATCCTATCAGAAAAAGAGTTCTTCTCTAGCACTTTATTAACTTGTTATAATGATGCATGTTCAATCTCCAAGTGTCGTCAAACAATAGTTATTACATTCATCTTAATCTAGAACTCCCCTATTTTTTTGTCCTAGTTTTCCTTTTGTTGTGGGTTACAGCTTCGAGTTGCTACGTGCTACAGTTCCTCGGCTACAAAAAGGTTAATTCACAAAACATACGTACAAGGCTAGCTACCATAATTAAGACATAGAATTCCATCACATTTCATGTATACTCAAACATAAACCATGCAATACTATTATGTCATAACCATATTTCCATCACTATGATTTAGGTCCAAGTCTTTATAATAGGTATGAAAAGATAGCATAATATAGGAGTATTGTTTGAAAGGTATATCTAAAAGTGTTTGAAATAATGCATGAAAGTAACAAAAAATAGGCTAATAATTGAACCCATCAACAGATACCTTATGACTAAGATTTTGGGAGAGATCTCAAAACCTTCTTCACAATCTCATCTTCTTTCACTACTCCACCAAGACCTTTGATACCAGTAACTACTTCATCCACCATGAGAATATAACCAACAATGTCTTCATCCTCTGTCATACTTAGGGTCTCAAATCTTCTCTTGAAAATTTGCATCTTGGCTTGCATTACTTTATTGTCTCTTTATAGATGTTGCTAAGTTTTTTCTAGAGCAGAACTGCAATTCATCACCTCCAAAATTTATGAATTAACTAACCCACAGAAGATAACATTCTTATCATTGGCATTGTTCTCATACAATATTATCTCAGTAGGATCTGTAGGAGGAGTAGTTGGAGCACTATAACCATTCTCAACAGATTTCCAAACACCAAACCCTAGAGAGTTTAGATGACCTTCCATTCTCAACAGATTGCCAAACACCAAACCCTAAACACCAAACCCTAGAGAGTTTAGATGACCTTCCATTCTCAACTTCCAAAAGGTGTAATTTTTAACATCAAACCTAGGACCTTTGTAAGCTCAAACCCTTTTTGGACCTTAAACCCTTTCAGACCTTAAACCCTTCAACAATATGTAAAATCAAACTATTGACAAGATCATAAACCCTTAACTAGATCTGTAGCACTTGTTCAAAAAAACAACGAAATATAAGACCATGAACACATATGCACAAGATAACACCAGATTTACATGGAAAGTCAAAGAAGGGAAAAACTACGGTGAGATTTAACTCACAATATATGAAGCTTATTTATTACAAAGATTACAATGTTGTTTAAGGATCACTATCTATGGACTTGTAGGCTAAGGCACACGACCTTAGGGAAAGATACAAGAGACTTATAGTACTGAGGTGCAAAACTCCAGGGCAAGATACAAATTACAAGGACTTCATGAGATTCACTATAGATGAATATTTTGGAATTACAACATTTGTCAACAATACACTCTATTGACTAGGGCATTAAAGCTCATTTCCCTTTACTTTTCACAACTCACTAATTCAATTCATTCTCATACACTCCACACTCACACACACCTCTTGCAATTGAAATGTTTTTGCATTTATACCTTTGTAATATCTCAAACCATCAATTAGGTCGGCCAGAAAGAATACAAACAATGATTTCAACAAGTTGACCACAAAAACATAATGTGGTCCTATCTAGAAGATAGAGAGGACCAAAAACAATATTATTATGTAATGCCCCGCCATGCAACCCTAGGGGAAGTTGCAAACTACTAAACAAATGCACAATTATTTTTTTTGTTTAATTACAAATACATGTATGATCACAACACAACGCCAACAATCCCCTAAGGTTACGAGACAAAGATTATTTAAATCATAAATTAAAACAACATGCATGAAATGAAACATAGCAACATTCACTTGAATACTTAAAGCACATACATTCCATACATGAGATTTTCATTAAGACCATGAGGTCCTTCATGGTTACCAATGACAGAAGTTATATAATTACAATTACATCTCTCATTCCCAGAATGAGGTAAATCAATAACATGATTGTTTATTACAATTTCCACCTCGATAACAATGAGGGGTAAATAAAATGCAAAAGCAACTAGCATAAATGAAACCAAGGTAGCAACTGGAATCCCACGAGCTCTCCAAACGAAAGTCTCGTCCACATAAGCCAATGCCAACACAACGGAGTAAGGTGCACATTCCACCCAACCATGTGATACCCGAAGGCTCACCCCCCGTGCTAGGAGATAGTAACAAGAGTTTCAGGTCAAGACCAACAACCTCTAAACATAGGCCACATGACTCAACCGAAAAGGGATACGAACATGACATCACATGACACAAAGGTTACAATGCTTCCAGATATTGAGTAAATAATCACATCACGAATGCAAACATAATGTTGACTTAGGAGAAGTGTCATCACAATGTCACATGGGATATCCTGGCAAGTCTTCCTAGGTCCCGGCCCCCATCTCGGGATATCCTGGTAACCTCTATCGACTCCTAGCCCCACATGCAAACCAATGCGGAATCAGTTATCTTTCGAAGGGACAAGATAACGATCTTGCCATTCCAGGCCTTCTCGTCTCATCCCAAGTCTATACAAGCACTTGCGTCCATGAGTGAGGCAAAATTAATCTTTTTAAATGTTGGTACCACCTATGCTAATTAATTGGTTTAAGTTTTCACTGAATTAACCAACTTACATTGAGATCTCCTGGCACCACTTTGTGTGTCGGCCCTCAATGCAAGCCACTTCTCTAAGACAACACGTGGAACTATGCCACCACCAAAGGGTACTCAAGTACGACCTAGGGATAATGAATCCCTAAACACGACATGAAATAGATAAAACCCGCCCAAGATAATCAGATATAACACTGGACGCACGTAAGCACTACCCATGGAAAACAAGGTTGATTGACATGCTGACAACCCAAAAACACATAAAGACGATTCAATCTAGAAGACTTACAAGATCGACTCAAAACCCAACAAGAATAAACACCCCACGACGAAAGAAAGCTTGCAAACAAAATAAGGTAATCTACCTTCGGATTTCGTAAATCCAATCATTCATCGCATTAGTGCATTTAAAACAATTTAAATAACTATGTTCTTGCACAATCACATAAGGGTTTGAATGTTCGTTTGATTCTTGTTGACGCAATACACACAATATCTTTAAATCAATTTCTTTTCTTTTAATAACCAATAATTTCCCATAAACCAAATTTCATTTATCCCTTAACAATTACCTCATTATAATTTAAATATTCCTTTCATTTAGAAAATAAATCACATTTAAAAATACATATATATTTATTAAATATCTATATAATCAGATATACATATATATATACACTTGATATATATATATATATACCTAATTACATATATATTTAAAATATATATATATATAATTAATATTTAAATGTGCATGATAATTACTTAAGCATTTATTAAAATATATTATACACATATTATAATATATATATTATATAATAATATTAAATTATTATATATAACATATATATTAAAAATATATATAAATTATATTTTAATTGACAAAATAAAATATTGAAAACAAATTTCATATTATATATATTAAATATAAAACATATAATATAAAATATGTTATATGTTTTATATTTAATAAATATAATAAATGAAATTTAAAAAAGTAAATTTAAACCAAACGCCATCCACACTTAGGGTTCGGTCGTGCCCTGTTTGAACAGGGGACGCAGCCCCCATGAATGGGGGGCGGCTGTGTGCCGCGACTGCGAGGTCGTCGTTTGGGGCGCCGAACCTCCCCCAATACACATAGCCCATCCTTTAAAACAAATCCGCCATGGATTTTCACCGCCGGCTAAATAAATTTTGGTAAAACCTAATCTTCATATAATTTTATTTCTTTGGTATAACCATAAATAAATATATGTATATATTTATATATATATATATATATATATGTATATATTTATATATATATATATATATATATATATATATATATATATATATATATATATATATATATATATATATGTATATGTATATATTTATATATATATACATATGTATATGTATATATTTATATATACATATATATACATATACACAGTCATTAAAAATGACTGTGAAAATACTTATTTTCCATACCCAGATTGTGCAAATGCACAATCTGAGAATTACAATAATTTTCCATTGAAATTGCAAGATTTAACACAATAAAATAAAGATTTCTCACAATTTGAATTGAGATTTTTCCAAGCAAATACACTTTCATAAAAAACCATTGAATTTCCATGCTTGTTTTCAAGATTTTCATAGATAGTTTTCATTCTCTTTTTCTTTTATTTTCACTAAGTTTGAAAGTTCTTTTGTTCACATTCAAATGAAGATCTTTTCATGGGTTTTCAATCAAAGTTTGAATTCCAAAAATAGATTGAACCATTTCAAAACAAAAAACAATAAGATTTTAAAATGAGATTGCATAATAAGAAAAGCATGGAACCTTTTGTTTTTCTCTAAGCTATTTGAATCCTTCAATGGAGGTTGCTCTCCTTCAAATTTTTCTTCAACCAATCTTTCCAATCCTTCTTCAAAATTTTCTCCAAGAATTTCCAAGTTTTTTTTGTTGCTCTCCAAAATTACCAATTTCAAAAAAAAAAGATGATTCAAAAAAGAAAATGCATTTCCTTATGCCCTCTCCAAATTGTCAAACCCCTAATTTGGGTTCACCCACCATAGTTATTGCTATTTTTGGATATTTTCATTTTGACAATTTATAAAACAATTCTATTTCCCTTTTCAAATGCATAATATTTATTTAAAACAAATTTCTATTTGCACCCCAAATGACAATTAAATTCCCTTTCTTTCACAAAATTGAATCTAACAATTTACATTTTAAAGAAAACATTTTTAATTTATTTTCTTACAAAAGGTATGCAAGGGAATTTTCCATCTATTTATTTTTTGATTTGCCTCAAATTTAATAATACGAACATAATTAATTTAATTTACTTAATCAATAAATAAATCTAATGCATGATTAGATTAATTTATTGATTGAATTAAATTAACTAATTAAATAACAAGCACCCCTTTATGCATTTTGATAATAAAATTAAATAAAGCGAACACCATTTCACTAGGAATTTTAATCACGCAAGCAAGGAGAGACGAGACGACAAGGAAGATAACTTATCCCAACTAACAACCCGACAACACACTATGGCTAGGGTGATGTCCTGACACAGAAAACCAAGCTACTATCTCCCAATCGTTTTCCGTTGAACAAGGGACATGCTTAGACCTGTAGAATCAGGTGGAGTCAATGTCTTGTACCTGCATCCTGCACACAACACGAGTGTCGAACATGCATATATATATAAATATTAAAACACACTGTGAAGAGGAAATCGCGGAATCACAAGGCACTCGCATGCGAGTGATGTGATCCTGTCCCCTTCACCAATACAATATCGCTAACTGACGCCTATAAACATCAATGGTATAATCAAAGCATCAAGCATCTATAATACACATACTTGCTAATTTGATCCATAACATGAAACAATAATATCATCCGATTAAAGTACCATCACATCAAAACATAATGTTTACATCGCTTAACAATTAGTGGTCAAAAGTAATCAAGTTTATAACCAACGTGCTAACAAAGCAAAATATACATAACAAACATTGTTCGATCAAAAGAACCAAATGGAGGGGTGTTACATATTACATATTTCAATGTGATCCCAAGATACTCACACATTGGTGCACATCAACCCAAGTCAGTAATAGGGAAATGTGTAGATGAAATGTGTAACACAATACCAGTCAACCCAAAAGAACACTTGCAATTGAATTTACTCAAAGAGGTTCTGAATAAGATAGGCCAGGACTCAAATTCAGCATAAGAAAATTGCATATGCTGACATAGACCCCCAACCACATGGTGCAAGCAAGATAACAAGCCTTGTCAACCAGATATCCAAAAATTTCCTAGAAACCAACTCAACATAATATGCAACATTAAAGAAATCAATCAATGAAATTTAGACCACAAAGAGATGTTCCATGAACATCCAAAAAGACTTTCATATACTTCTTTCACATTTTCATGCCACAAACATCTACCGCAACTCAAAAAGAAGCATAACACTTCATCCTAGAAGCATTGAATTCACAACCATGAGATAGAACATTAATAAACCAACTTGCGGTAAACACCAACACTTGAATACAAAAATAAGACACTGCACAAGCATTGAGAGCACATCCACCAAACCACAAGAGAAGAAACAACATTGTAGAGAAATGCAATGCATTTTCTAGACTAGTCTAGACAACCAACAAAACTGGCAACACACTACAAATAGCATAAACCTCCTAGGAAACACTAGTGAATTGAAAAGATAGGAGTACAATATCCACATTACATAAAAACTGAATCCCAAACTACAAGACCATATCTTTAATAATAGAGGAATGTAGAGCATTCTCCCAAACAACCTTCAAAGCATCTTCCTAAAACATAACCTTTCACCAACTTGCGAGACTAGAACTTCCTTGCAACAACACATACTTCCTCAGGAACAATAGAAGAGAGCATACAACATGCTAGAGACCGTCAACAACAACTATCCACCATCAGCATTACTTCTAATCCTCATCTTAGTATATCATCATGATATCATCACTTCTGACAACAACCATACTCAATACAACTTTACTTGATATCAACTAAGTCATGACAACCAACCATGAACATCACCAACCTCAAGGGCATGATATAGAGTATATCAATGACAACCAATGTCAAAAAAAAAACACATGCAACAATCTCCCCAAGTGTTGACAACCAATACCAAAAAACTCGCCAAGTGTTGATATCACAATAGTCTCCTCAAGTGTTAACATCAATGACAACCAATGCCAACAATGAGATCTTCTCATAGACCCAAAACAAGAACTTTTCCTTGATGGATCTTATGGTTTTAACCTGTACCCCTTCCACTTTCAAGTGCTCATCTTTGAAAACCTTGTTATTTCTCTCCTATAAGCCCCAACAAACATGAGGGATAATAAGAGACCGCATAAGTTAAAGGGAAGAATTACTAGTAAGAGATTTTCACATGGAGAGAACCTTATCTCAAATGGCACAAGAGAAGTCACAACCCATGAGGAGATAAAAAGAGTCTTCCAAGTCACATTCAAATAGAGCACATCTATTAGGAAGAGAAAAACACCTTTTGCATAGGTTATCAATAGTAAGAATTTTATTTTGAAATATTTAGGATAAGTATTAGATTCCAAATATTAGACCAAAAAGGAGGAGAAGTCTATTACTCCAACAACAAACCAAAGGAAAATGCAATAGGGTACTTACCATGTGAAGTAAACTACCAAATCAAAAGTTCATCCAAGGGATTTCATGGAAGATGAGTAAGAGAAAGGAAGCATTGAAAGTCAACTAAACTTAGATCGACAACAATGAAGTTCTTTCAAAATAATCATCCAAATGATAGCCAAAGTTTTTGATACAAACATCTTTAAAAGTTTGAGCCCAAATTTGGTCGCTAATAAGAGATTTATAGCACCACACATCCTCCCAAAACTTAATAAGCTTAACATTCCCAAATTTCCATCTAATACCTTTCTCAATGATATCCCTGGTCTTTAGAATGTTCTTCCAAATTTTTGAATCCACAGGAAGATCCTCATCATTCAACACCTCCCTAAAATTACTATATCCTACAAGATATTTGTTCTTCATAATATTCATCCATTCATTCTTCTCAAACATAAATCTCTAGATATTTTTGGCTAGCAAAGTAAGATTGATTCGTTTATTTTCCTAATGCCAAGACCACCCAACTTTTTGGGTCTACAAACTTGATCCCAAGCCAGCAAAGGGATTCTCTTCCTTTGCTCAGTTTGAACCCAAAGGAACCCTTTTTTTTATTTTCTCAAACATTTTTGTATAATTTCTAGGGACTTTCAAATAATCATGGAATAGATAGGCATATTCTGAAGGATAACTTTGATAAGTTGAATCTTACCCATCTGACTAAGTAGGGCCCCTTTCCAACCAACAAGTTTATATTGAAACCTATATAGAATCCCCATCCAAAAGGAATATGGAACCTTATTATCACAAAGAGGCATACCTAAATAAGTAGAGGGAAACTCCCCATTTTACATTGGATAATTCTAACAATATTCAACTATCTTTGCAAAGGTGTATTCATGAAGAAAATAATGATTTTGGGAAGGTTGATTTTCTGACTAGAAGCCCTTTCATAGTTTAGCATAATAGATTTGATACTTCTAGCTTCCAAGAAAAATGCTTCCCCCATTATGATAATGTCATCAACAAATTGTTGATGGGAAAAATAAGGCTTTCTTGAGGAAGGGAGAATCCCCTTTAGATATCCTTCATTAACAACCCCTTGAGTAGATCTTCCCAAATATTCTACCATAATCACAAAGAGAATTGGAGAAACTTTGTCACCGTGTCTGATAAATTTAGATATTTTAAAGTAACCCAAAGAGGACCCATTAATAATCATAGAAAACTTAGGAAAGGATATAAGTTGCGAGACGAGGTCCACAAAATTCCTCCCAAATCTAAATCTAGTCAACACTTTAGTTAAAATAAATCCAATTAACCTGATCGAAGGCTTTCATCAAATCAAGCTTGAGGAAAAAATTGGCCTTCTTATTAACAGAGAGAGAGTGAATTTTTTCATGCACCAAGATAATAGAATCCAAAATCATTCTACCAAGGACAAAACCAATTTGCTAAATAGAGATAATTTTAGGAAGGACAAGTTGCAATCTCACCACCAAAACCTTAGAGAAGATCTTATAAATATAACTGCAAAAGTTGATAGGATTGAAATCCCCAGATGTTCTAGCACCAAGATTCTTAGAAATAAGGACTAAGAAAGTAAAATTCAGCTCTTTAAGTAATTTCTTACTACTAAAAAACTCCATAGTAGCATCCACTACATCCTTCAATGTTATATCCCAAAAAGATTGAAAGAAGAAAAGAGGGAAGTCGTCTAGTCCAAACACTTTATTACCTTAAAAGGAGAATACCACTAACCTTATCTCCTCCTCAGAAGGAATACTAGTCATCTTTTTGTTGCTTTCCTCATAAACAATCACTCTTTTGTTCAAGTTCGAAATCATCAGAAAGGAGATTAGAAAAGAACATCATAGAAACCTAGTGGACTTCTCCTTCCTCCTCAAAGAAAGGATCATTGTTTGAATAAATTTAATTCTATTAGCCACCTGATGCTTAAGAGAAGTTGGAAAAACTCAGTATTTTGGTCACCACTTTTTGAGACAGACCGCTCTAGATCTTTGTTTTTAAAAATATTCCTCTTTGGCTATAATATCATGAAGATAAGATAAAAGGTAATTTTCTTATATTTGAAGCAAAAAATACATACATTTATCATGAATCTCCTTTTGGACCACATCCAAGTTATTCTTAATGGTTTCCTTATTTTTTAAAATTTGACCAAAAGACCCTTTATTCCATTTATGCACATCAGTCTTGACATAAGATAGTTTCTTAGCCAACCTCAACATCACAAACCCATCGATTTTAATCTACCGCCACTCATTTATTCTATCATTGACATCCAAGTGCCTGAGTCACATCTTTTCAAATCTAAAGGGGAACCTTTTCTTTCTACCCAAAATTTCAACAGAGAAAGAAATTAGGGAATGGTCTAATCCAAGTCTAGTTAAGACCAAAAGAGAACAAGGGTAATTAGAGAATCAATCTAATGAGATAAGAGAATGATCCGGCTTAATATAGATAAGATCCACACCCACATGATGATTTGACCAAGTATAAGAAGCACCTTAGAAATCCAAGTCAAAGAGAGCTTTCTCATGAACAAAATCCATCAGTTCAAATCTATTATCCAAAGGAGATTGAGAACCTACCAATTTTTCAACATCTTTGAGAGGGGTATTAAAATCCCCCATTACCAACCAAGTACTGTCTTGATAATATTTTTTAAAGAGTAATATTATTTTAAGCCTTTTCCTCGCATTTTTGTTATTTTGAGCATGGATATATGAGATAATCCAAGAAGTATCATCCTGTAAATGAGAGAAATGGGTAGCCAAATGGTTAGAATCTTCAGTCAAAGCAACTCCTTGAACAATCTTATGAGTCTAGAAAGTAGTAATTGCACCTGAAGCTCCATCAGAACTGCTTCCATGAAAACCAAAATCCTTGAAAAGATGATTTTTGATCTTTTCCATCTTATCACATTGCATTTTAGTTTCATGAATAAGTAGAATATATGACTTGGGAACCTGGATAAGATTACGGATGAGGTCATGTTTATGATAGTTATTTGACCCCCTAATGTTCCAAGCTATAATCTTCATTATTTCTTGTGTGAGGTGCTCTCTGAGCACATTTCATAAAGGGTTTTATGAACTCCCTCTACTATTTCCTTTTTTCTTTCATTTTCCCTACTTTTTTGGGATGAGGGTCTACCTTGACCCCTCTTATTGTAACCACAACCCTCTTTTTGATAGTTTCTCGTGATCACTCCTTGGGTATTAGGTATAATTTTGAGACTTTTTCTTATTTTGACCTTTTACCAAAATAAAGGGCTCATCAACTAGGGCTCCCAAATCCCCCCCCTTAGATTTTGCAACCACTTTAAACTCATGAATCCCATCACTCTAGAATAAGGAAAGGGATTCAAGAATCTCAGCACCCCCTAACTCTAAATTCTTCACAGGGATAACCTTGCAATCTTCCTTCAAACTCAGGTCCTCAAAATCTTCCCTATTAGACCTCAAAGAAACACCTTTCTAGAGAAGTTCATCATCCACAAATGAGGGAGGAGAGGAAACCCTTGACACATCCAAAGTTAAGGATTTTGGATCCAAAGTTTCCATAGCCTTCGTCATTGTTTCTTTCACCAACTCCAAAACCTCCTCTGAGGCTTTTGTTGGAAGGTTAGGGTCCTCAAAAGAAACAACATTGTCAACAATAGTACCTAGCTTCTCCCACCATACTTTTGGCTTGGGTTTGGGTTTCTTTCTTAGTTAATTTATTTCCCAGTGACCAATTTTTTTACACAAGAAATAGGAAAACAAAATAGATTCAAATTCCACCATTTTCTCCCACTCATCAAGTTTAGATATAATCTTAATTGAAGTAGGCAAGTTGGTCGACTAATCCACTATAACACAAATCCTGACATAGACTAGGTACCTTCTAGATATAGTCAAATCATCAATAGTCAACAACTAACCAAAAGCACTAACAATTCCCTTAAGGACTTCTTCATCCCATAATTCCATAAGAAGACTAGGTAATATCACCCACACATGAACCATATTAAAAAACATTTTGAAGCATCAAACCTTGGTTCCCATTTCTTCAATGCCAAAGTAGATTTACCAATGAGTCACAAACCTCTAGAAAGGATATTCCACATATCTTCCTCACAAGTTAAAGAGAAGGAAAAAGATATTTTGGCCATAGTTGAAATATCAACCTACCCTTTATTTTTCCATTTCTTAAGGGCCTAAGATCTAACCCAATCAATATTAGGTCTAAGACCCAAGAAAGTCATCTACATAAGAGAGACACCCTTCTCAATAATATAGTTGAGGATAGAGATACGAAACTCACCTAAACCGAAATTCGAGGAAAAATGGACTGGAGGGGAAGAACTTTTCCCTTTTAGTTTAGCACCAAAAAAAGCTAGCCATTTGGGGATTTTCTTTGAAAAATGGGTCTTGAGAAGACCTTTTGAACCTTTTTGACCACCATCACACAAACCTAGGCCATTATCCTTAGAGGAGGCATCAAATGACATACCTCTAGGGTCTAGAGGTAACTCTACTTCAACCTCATATTTAAGGCTTATCCCATCACCCGACACCTCTGGGGAAAGTCTACCACTAGGCCCTCACTCATATACTAATAGGCACTGACCACCAAACTAACAACACTACAACCGCTAGCCAACCTCCCACCATCTGCAACCCTACTGCTATTCTAATTCAAACCTTCATTTATTGCTTCCTCACCTGCTCCCTCCATTTTGCACTACCAATTGTTGTACCCATACAAAACTTTCATATTGAGCCAAGTTTAAAGCTAAATTCCATCATTTTCCTAAGTGTAATCCAAGTTTCAAAACTTGTCTAGTTTCCTTTGCCTTGTCATCTTTTGTTGTCCTTTTTTGAATCTTCACAAGATTGTGAAATGATTTTTTCAAATAATTCATCATGGTAGATAAATAAAATCATTGATTTTTTTCTAAGTCTAAATACCAATCATACACTTGATATAAGAGTAAGGTGTCATATTTCAAAACTAAAGAAGATAATTCTTTATCAAAAATGTAAATTTATGAAGTAAAAGAGAAATAACATTGTGGAGCGTGTGCTTGAGAAGAAGAAATAAATATAAGAGATTTGAGTAAATATGAAGACAAAATACACATCAATATGAAAGAATAGTGGTGCATCTAGAAGAGATTTCGTCTTGGTAAGAGTGTGCCTAGTAGATGAGCATATTTTAAAAAATAAAGTTTAGGGTTTTCATTATTAGTTTCACACTTAGTGATGATGGGTGTACTTGAACATAGGTGAAATAAAAAACTCCTAAGTGCAAATATGTGCACGAGTCTATGATGTGTTTGATTCATCAAAGATAAAACTCAAATTTAATTTAAAAATTAGTCATGTTGACAGGTGCACTATTGGAGCTAAAATGCATGCCTCACAAAACGAGAAATCAATTTCAAATTAGCGTTTAAATACCTATATACATATACATATGTGAACAGGAGGCCTACACCTTAGTAAGCCAATTCGGTCTTCAAAGAAGACCTTCCAAAGGGGCACACCTCAAAGTGTGATTTACAAAATGTTGTGTTGAGGTATGCATTTGAAACATGGATGAGCTCAAGATTTTCTAAGCCTAGTAGAGAAGAATGTATCTAAGTGTGAAGGATTGTGCTTTCAAATTCAAGTGCACTTTCAATTCAAAATTACACATTTTAGTGAGAAAAAACTGAATTTCAAACCAAGCAATATTTTCTATGTAAAGGTTGTACAAGGATGCACCTTACTATATGAACAAATCAATCTCAAAATAGGTGCATGCCTAATTTAAATTTGCACACCTCATAAGAGAGAAATTTGACTTTAAAAAGACAAGTTCAAAAGAAAACATATAGGTTTTTATGAGATGGAGAAGGGTGCACTTTTTAATGTATAAATCCAAGACTAAATTTACTTAAGGGTGCACTCAAGAAGGTAAAACATGCATTTTTATTGTAATATATTGCTACATGACCACAATATGACATGATAGTTCACCAACATTTTTTAAGAAAGAAGTGACTGTTAATATAAGGTAGTGCTTATTCAAGATATATAATATAGTGCTTATTCAAGAGACAACAACAAAATGCTAATTTTAAAGATAAAATCAGTTATAATTACTAAAAACAAGACATAATAAGGCTACATTCTTCTTTCATCTCTATCGGTTATTTACAAAATAGAACCAAAACAATTGAAAGGGAAAATCTTATAATAAGGTTTGAAATATTGCTTCATCGATCCTTCCAATTGTCAATAAAATTGAGTGTGATAAATTCATGTTGCCATCAACATTTATGTTCTCATGAGAGTTGTATTTAAAAGATCTAAAAAATAAAAAAGGACGGACCCTAAGGAGTATTCAAAATAATATTTCAAACTAAGTGTTAGTTAAAGATTCAAAATAATATTTCAAACTAAGTGTTAGTTGAAGATTCATTAGAAGAAAAGGGTTTTCAAATTCAAGGAGTTAGGAAAAGGAAAAATTTATGGTTTTAGAATGTCACCATGATTAGAGAAAGCTTCCATTCAAGCCCCTTATCTAGAATTTTATTTTTAGGTGTCATCATTTTCAAGAAGAGAATATTTTGAAAATACTATTGTTTGTGAACCCTATTTATAGCCCTCAATAGTTTTAGTGATCTTTATTTTTATCCTAATGTGCTTTTATAGATAATCTCTTTTTATGATTCTATCTTTAGATCTCTTGTCATGCCATAGATATGATTCCTAAGTCTTAGTTTGTACTATTTTTTTTATCATTACTCTAACTAATAATTGCATTCTTTTAGATAGAGTGTCAATGGATAGAATTTTTTCTATTATATGTAATCAAGTTCTTTGAAATGATGTTTTAGTTAACTTGTTTGGTTTTTTCATGAAAGAGCTTTCTAAACATTGCAAATGTGTGTTATTTTGCACTTAGTTAATGGTAATTTTCATGTTTTTGTCAAATTCTTTATTCAATGAATATTCTGTATTTTTAATCCAAAATTCAATATTTTCTCAATAGAATCTATTATACCTATATTGTTTCTTAATTTTTGTTAAGAGTGTTTTTGTTAGATCATTTTACTTTTAGCAAGTATTTAAGATTTGTACTATAGCTTTGTTCAAAGTTTGAGATTGTTGTTTTTTATTAATCCTTTAGTTTAATTTATAAAGTGTGTGTGTCCTTGCACTACTCAAACTCTAATTATAGATAGTGCATGTGTAAACCAACTAAAACATTGTATAGATTATAGATAGTAAATACATGTGCAAATTATGTTAGTTTTTATTTTAAATGGAGTTTCCTTTCTAATTTGAAGAGTGGATGTACTACACATTTATAGCATTATTTGTCTTGATAATAGATGAAAATTAGAATGATAACAATGTCATTCAATCACTTAAAGATTGATGTAAAGAATCTTTTGAATCATTAAGTACCACACTTAAGGGGTGAATTCTCAATACAAACTGAGTACAAAATCCTCTAAAATATATTTGAAATAAATTAACCTTGAGATAACATTGAACCTTCCATGAAATCAATATTTCTATCTTAATTTTATTGGTTATGCTTGATTCATTCTAGTCTATCCATCCATTATTAAAGTGAACAACCAAGATGGAATATATTTTAAGGTGACTTAATTATGAAAGATGATAGGAATACTTATCTTTCCATTAAAATTCAACAAGCTAAATAATGCATTTACACATGCCATCAATGAGCAATGTCTCCTCAAAAATTATATAAGATCTTAGATCAATTATAACCCTAGATCATTTGATTTCTCCTAGTAGGATTACACCCATTGCACAAAGTTTCATGTTTAAGCCAATGTAGATAACTATTTTTTGTTGAAAACATATGCATGCCTACTTGCTAGCTCACCCACCCACACACATACTTAAAACTAATCCAACAAAACTAAATTCTACATTTATCTAGGCCATCAATGAGAAATCATTCCTCAATAATGAATAAGATCCAATATCAATTATTACCCTAGGTCATTTTATTTCTCCCTACAAGATTGCACCCATTTTCCATATTTTCACATTTAATTTATTTAACTATTAATCTATAACAAAAACACACACTTTCCTACACAAACAAATGCACACACATAGGCTCTCTCTCTCCCTCTAAACTAATAAACATAACATCTAAATTATACATTTACCTAAGACATCAATGAGAAATACGTCTTCAATAGTGATATAATCTCCAATATCAATTATCACCCTAGTTCATTTGCTCTCTTATTAAGATTACACCCATTGTCCATTGAAGTTTTATGTTTAAGTTAATGCATATAACCACACGTAAAATAATTTAACAAAAAAAATTATAAATTTACTCAAGTCGTCAATGAGTAATCATTCCTCATAAGTGATATAATCTCCAATATCTATTATCACCCTACATCATTTGACTTATCCCATTAGGATTGCACCCATTGTACAAAGAATTGTGTTTAAGCTAATGTGGATGATTATTTTTTATTATACATGCACATGCATACACTTGAGTTAATAATAATGGTTTCTATACATTTCAAGTGAGGTACAACACTCATAAAATAAATTAATTTGAGATGTTTCCCTATAAAGACTACATTTCAAGCGAGCTACCTCATTCATCAAAAGACTTAATTTTCAAAATTATGTGATGTTTTATTAAGATTCAATTGTGCACCTTTTGAGTCAATATTATCAATCCATATTTCATGAGTAGTTGTTCACAAGAACCCATGTCATGAGCATGAATGGTTCACCTAGCACTCATTACATCTAGGTGATACTCCCAAGGGTGAAGCATTGTTACTTCTCAAGAAGTCACAAATCTAAAAACTACTCCAACTCGAGCACACTTAACAATGGAGTTACCCCCACAATCTATCACATTCCCAAAAACACTAAATTTTATTTTTGTACTAACCACCTAATATCCCAATGTAATATGGACTAAGGTAGGAACCCCAATATTGAAATTGTAATTATACTTGATATTTTTGAATGTTTGTATGGAATTAATGATTAATTCTATAAAATTAATATTTTAATAATTAACGATTACAATTGTTGAGTAATTGAAAGTTATGAATTAATTGGTTTTGTTTTAGTTTACAACATGGTTGTATTTATACGTGTAGGATACATTTTAGACTAACCAAGTACTAACACTTTATGGTGAAGTGTTTGAGAATTGAAATGGCTTTGCAAGTGTCAACAGTGCAACAAAGAAAACATACTAATTTTATCCTAAGAATAGTCTCAAAGCGATTTAACCATGCCTATGTTTCCTTAAGATCAAACAGCCTTAGGTGGATCACCCAACTAGGAATTCCCCACTTGATGCAAGTTGTATCCCTAACCCTTAGTCAATCACTGCACTTTAGAATGATAGGATATACAACCTCACATTTTTCAAAAGAATTCTATGAGAGCTATCACTGGTGAACTAGTGGATTCTCTAGTTCTATCAACCAAGTGTTGAAAACCTTGCTCTAAGAAACATATTATTCTGATGGACTATTAGAATGTAAAAATAATATAAAACATATTTTATTGGCTTGTCCTTCAAAATTATATAGATGAAGGTAGACATGATATATGTGTGTGTGTATGTATATATATATATATATGTATGTATGTATGTATGTATGTATGTATGTATGTATGTATGTATGTATCTATGTGCATGTATGTATGTATGTATGTGCATGTATGCATGCATGTATGTATGTATGTATGTGCATGTATGTATGTATGTATGTATGTATGTATGTATGTATGTATGTATGTATGTATGTATGTATGTATGTATGTATGTATGCATGTATGTATGTATGCATGCATGAATGTGTGTATGTATGCATGAATGTATGTATGTATGCATGTATGCATGTATGTATGTATGTATGCATGAATGTATGCTGCATGCATGAATGTATGTATGTATGTATGTATGTATGTATGTATGTATGTATGCATGTATGTATGCATGTATGCATGTATGCATGTATGTATGTATGTATGTATGTATGTATGTATGCATGCATGTATGTATGCATGTATGTATGTACGTATGTATGTATGCATGTATGTATGTATGTATGTATGCATGCATGTATGTATGTATGTGTATGTATGTATGTATGTATGCATGTATGTATGCATGTATGTATGTATGTATGTATGTATGTATGTATGTATGTATGTATGTATGTACATGTATGTATGCATGTATGTGTGTGTATGAATGAATGCATGCATGTATGCATGTATGTATGCATGCATGAATGTATGTATGTATTCTTGTATGCATGTATGTATGAATATATGTATGCATGCATGTATGTGTGTGTGTATGCATGAATGTATGTATGTTTTTTATTTAAGGGGTAAAACAAGTTTTGAAGGGGCCTCAAAACCCTTTACACAAGAAAACTACAGTCAATATGAATGGAAAAGGGGGACCTCAAACCCACAAACCACGAAACAATAATAGAACCCAAAAATAGTAGGCAAACAATCCTAAATAATATTTTTCAGTTTCCTATCAATCCTAACCCCCTTAGCCTTGGGATGGGAATTCTAAATTGATTTAGGAAGACCCATATTCCTTCTTAGGATGACCGTCCAAGATAAATATTCTAGTTTAATCAAATGAGGAGATGGAGCATTTTCCTCCACCACCACCTCATCCAAGGAAACCTCTTGCAATGAAGACAAATTATTTTCTAAGGAATTTGAATCCTCCACCAAATTTTCAATATCAAGGGTCCTCCCAAATCCCCTCAATCGAGTAATGATACCAAACACCATAGGAGAAGCCTACACTGGGTATAAATCCTTTCAACAATAGTAATCACTTTAGCACTAGGGGAAGCATCAAAATTAGTCACAACAAGATCCGTCAAATGGAAAGTAGGATCCTCATCCACCAAAGGGGAGGAGTGATAGGGGCGGCCATATTCAAGTGGTTAGGAGGGGCATTATGCCACCAAGTAGAAGATTCCTCATTCATGTGATGAGGATGTAAACACTCAAAAGACAAATGACCAATAACATAGCACTATCTACAAGGGAATGGAAGGTTCTCGTTATCAATTGGTTGAACCCATTTCATATACTCCACCATCAAAACAACCTATCTATGATGAGGCTTGGATATTTCTATTCCCACAAAAATATGAGAATAGGTTGAGTGGCCAATGTTAGTCATTGTTGCATCCACCTTAAAAAAATTACCAACTGCATTATCTATATTCTCAAAGAAATAATCCTCCCAAAATTAGAGAGGGAGGTGAGGCATTCTTACACAAATATGCACAACCCTAAGAGATTTAGTATGCAGGTTGAAAGAAGCAAACCACTATTTGAGAGAGATGGAATGCTCTCCACAAACCACAACCAACCATTCAAAACTACCTCCATGTCCTTCATAGAAGGAAATATCACAATAAAGAATCCCTTGGAACAAGAATAGATCTCATAGGTCCCTTGGTGATAGGCCTCCCATGAATCTGAAACCCACCTATGATAGATATGGAGAGAAGGCCACAACCCACTGAATCTATAGATTAGAATTGATGAGGGTAAAAAGTTTCATTTTAACCACCTCCTTACCACAAACCACAATCGAAGGACCAAGAGAGCAAGGAAAGAGTGGGCCTTCCCACATAGACAAGGGTGAGTGCTAGAGGGAATTGTTAATCTTACCATGGTATCAAAGGATCGACCAACCAAAACTAAGCCACTAGTCACTACAATAGTAGAGCCATCGCAAGAATTTTCACACCTTTGAGCCACAAACATCACATTAGATGCAAGATTGCATCCACCAATAGAAACATGATGAACCATGGGATCACTCCTAGAATTGGTAAAAGAGGAAGCAATAACATATGCAACCCCACCAAAGATCCCATCATAGAGAAATATAGGGTTTCAATGATGAGGAGAGTTATCACTAATCCTTCTATATATACACAGTGATGAAACATAGGATATTAATGGAGATTTCTCATCATTGATATGGTAGGGGAACAACTTGAAATAAAGAAGAATGGGAACAATTAAGATCCTTTCTTTGCCCAAAAATTATAAGTTGAGGATAAAGTTTGGAACATAGGGTAGAGCCAAAACCCATGACATTATCAAAACGTAGCTTGATGCAGGAGCATCCGGGTGCATGAATAATCTTGCACAACTAAAAATATTTTCTACTTTAATGCTTGTGTTATGTTTTGACTTTTTGTTTGCAGGCACAAATTATTGAAATTCCAACTCCTCCAACATATTAGAATTTGATGACGGGTTCTGGGAAAATCAATTTTTAATTTGATTCATTTTTAAATTGTTTTTTAAATTGTTGCAAGGTGTTAATTTTCCAAAAAGAAAAATCCCATGCCCAAGCTTGGAGTGAGAATTTAATGTGCTCTATAACTCCATTTTGAAATTTAGAATTTGCATTTTTTTGCAAGATTGGGAATACAAGCGTAGGAAAAGTGGAGAGAGTGGGTTGGAGAGCGGGAAGGTAATTTTGAATTATTCATTGAAGGCACATGCTAGGAGACGAATGCCCATGCCCAAGAGGGAATAATGAAGGTTGAGAAGCTTTGATTGGAAGAACAGAGGAAATCCCACGCCCAAGTTTCCTGGGAGCTTGTAGACAGGAAAATGGATGCATGGAAGGTGTGAAAATGAGAATTATTTTGGAGGGGATTTTATGACAAAGGAAGTGTGTTGCTGCTACTTTTTCTGCTCATAGAGAGCAATAATTTGGTTTTTGTTTGTATGTAGGTGTTTCTTAGAAAATATGAAGTTTTCTTGTGTTTTCCTATTGGTTGGTGTTGTTGGAATGATATAGTTGGAGAATGTGGAAGCTTTGTAATACATTATGGTTTCAAGTATTCTAGAATGAATAAAATTTCAGATTTATTATCCGGTGTTCTCCATTTAATTTTTTTAAAAATACAAAGTTGATTTCTGCTGCAACAATTGAAAATCCTATGGATCCTCATTTGTTGAGTTGCACTATTTGGTATCAGAGCGGGTTGAGGAAGAGGAGAAGAATCCATGCACACAAAGGATGTGGAAGAGGGAGAGCACCATGAGGAGAAGATAATACCATTGTTATGGAGATGTTGAGAGGAATAATAGCACGCTTGGAGGCCATAGAAACCTCATAACAAAGAGGGGTTCATGTAGAGGATGCTAGTGAAGACAAGGAAGAAGTTGTAGAAGTGGAAAGAGGAGATGCATAGGAAGAAATATTCTTGCAAGTACTATCCAAGTTGGGTAGTAATCCAGGGATGGACCTGTCAAGCTACAGTGGAAGCCTAAATTCTGAAGAACTCATTGAATGGATTGTGGATATGGAGAATTATTTCAACTTGGAGAGCACTAAAGATAACTAGAAGGTGAAGTATGCTTTCACAAGGTTGAAAGGACATGCATCCCTATGGTGGGATCAATTTTAAATTGAAAGGAAGAGAAAGGGCAAGGAGAATATCAATTCATGGGACAAAATGGTGTCCAAATTGAAGGAAAAATTCTTACCAGTAGATTACAATATTAATTTATTCAAGAAGTTTAAGAATCTGAAACAAAAAGATGTAAGTTTCATGGAGTACACCGAGGATTTCTACCAGCTAAATATTCAAGTTGGACATGTTGAGGATAATGAAGAACAGGTAGCAAGGTATGTAAATGGCCTACAAATCTCAATCCAAGATTAGTTGAGTTTATTCATGATAAGGACAATACAAGAGGCCTACCAGTATGCACTCAAAGCTGAAGAGAAGCTAGCAAGGAGACAACAAAATAATCTTAGAGGGAGAGGAAAATGTCTTAGAGGTAGAGGACAACCATCTAAGGAGGGTGAGACAAGCTAGTCACAAAGAAACCATGGCGCTAATGTGAGAGGAAGAGGAGATTCATTAAGAGGAAGAGGTGAAACTTCAAGAGGAAGGGGAGATTATATAAGGGGAAGATGGTTTTTGAGGGTTTTCTTGAATTATGGAGAGGTTGGTCATATGAAATTTGAATGCCCTCAAGTGCAACAAGAGGATGGGAAGAGTAAGATTCGAAGAATCTTTACTGTAAAGGCTGAAGAAGATAATGAACTAGCAAACCCAGAGCATGGAGAAGCTCTTATGCTGAGAAGAGTGCCCTTAAAGCTAGAAAACGAGCAACAAGAACCTATACAGAGGAGGAGTTAGTTTTAAACCATTTGCAAAGTAAAAGGGAAGTGTTGCACTTTGATTGTGGACAATGATAGCATGGGTAATTTGGTGTCCCAAGAAATGGTAAAACTAAGTTTGGAGAAGTCAAATCATCCAAACCCCTACAAGGTTACGTGGTTGCAAAAGGGTCATCAACTCTTAGTGAATGAGCAATGTTTGGTGAGTTTTTAGATTGGCAATTATAGTGATGAGATTATGTGTGATGTGTGATGCCTATGAATGCTTTTCACATTCTTTTGGGTAGACCATGGTAGTATGATCAAAAATCTATACATGATGGTGAAGCAAACACTTAAAAAATAACCAAAGCTGCATGAAAATATGTTATGACACTAGTGAAAGAAAAACAGAGTGAGGTGGGAAGCAGCACTAGAGTGTGTATAATACCCGATTTTTTTTTTTTTGAAAGAGATACAAGTGGAAGAGATGTGTTATGCCTTGGTTTCTCATCCAAAAGAAGTTGGGAAAACATAAGAAAATCAAGAAATACACATGGAAATTAAGGAAATATTGCAAGAGTATAGTGACATCTTGATAAAAGACTTACCGAATGGATTACCACCTATGAGGAGTGTGAGTCATTGCATGGATTTGATACCAGAAGCAAGCTTACCAAACAAGGAATCCTACTGAATGAGCCCAAAGGAGAATGAGGAAATAAATAGTCAAGTTCAAGGATTGTTGCACAATGGTTTGATAAGGAAAATTTTAAGTCCATGTGTTGTTCCATCAGTCCTAGCACCAAAGAAAGACAAAGAATGGTGTATATACACGAACTCAAGAGCTATTAACAAGATCACCAGAAAATATAGGTTCCCATTGCCACAAATGGATGATTTAATGGATTTCTTGAGTGGAGAAAAATATTTCACAAAGATTGATCTCAAAAGTGGATACCATCAAATAAGGATAAGTGAAGGAGATGAATGGAAAATTGCATTCAAAACAAAGGAGGGGTTGTATGAGTGGTTGGTTATGCCATTTGGGCTCACAAATTCTCCAAGTACCTTCATGAGATTGATGAACGAAGAGTTGAATCCCTTCCTTGGTAATTTTGTGATTGTTTATTTGGATGATATCTTGGTTTTTAGCAAAGTAAAGATGAACATTTAGCACATGCGAGGGATGTTTTGCAAAAGTTAAGAGAGGAAATTTGTTGGTTAATCTCAAGAAATGTAGTTTTATAAAGAATTGGTGTATTTGGGTTTTTTATATCAAAGGAAGGCCTATGGATTGATCCAAAGAAGGTAAAGGCAATCCTGGAATGGCCAACTCCTAGAAGCATGTTTGAAGCAAGGATTTTTCATGGTTTGACAAGCTTCTACAAAAAATTTATCGAAAATTTCAGTAGCATTTGTTCTCCCATTATAGATACAATGAAGGGAGAGATGAGACAATTCAAGTGGACAGTTGCAACAAAGCAAAGTTTTAATATTTTGAAGGAGAAAGTAATCGAACAACCCATACTAGCATTACCATATTTTAACAAGGTCGTCCAAGTTGATTGTGATGCAAGTGGGACAACCATAGGAGGGTTTCTAAGTCAAGAGGGAAGACCTGTAGCTTACTTTAGTGAGAAGCTAAATGAGGCCAAAAGGAAGTACTTGGTATATGATCAGTAGTTCTATGCTATTGTTCAAGCACTCAATAAGTGGAGACACTACCTGTTTCCCAAGGAGTTTGTTCTCTACACCAATCATCATGCTTTACAAGTTATAACAGCCAAATTAATCTAACTCAAAGACACATAAAATGGGTTGTGTTTATTTAAAGCTACTCATTTTTTCTTAAGCATAGGAGTAGCAAATCAAATCGGGTAGCTAATGCATTAAGTAGATGTTTGTTGTTAACTAAAATGCAAGTAAATGTTCCAAATTTTGACTCTATGAAAGAAATGTATGAGAAGGTTTCTGATTTTAGTGAAGCATGTGTTGCTTGCAAATGCCCAATTGAAGGGCGTAGAACCAAGTGGCTGGAATATTTCATTCAAGAAGGATTATTATTTAAGGGGAGGAAATTATGCATTCCAAGGGGATCAATGAGAGAATTTTATTAGAGAGAAACATAATGGAGGACTTGGAGGGCACTTTGAGGTGGATAAAACTTTGGGGAAGCTTCAAGAAGGTTACTATTGGCCAAGGATGTATAAGGATGTGAATAATATAGTGCAAGGGTTCAATATGCCAACATGTCAAAGGATTAAGTAAAAACATTGGGTTATATTAGCCTTTTCCTACACTCGGAAGACCACGAGAAGATGTGAGTATGGAATTTGTACTTGGGCTACCAAGAACTCGAAAAGGTAATGATTCCATTTTTTTTAGTAGATAGATTCCTTAAGATTGCACACTTCATACCATGCAAGAAATCTAATGATGCAACACATATTGCACATATATTTTTCAAGGAAGTTGTGAGGTTACATGGATTACCTAAGAGCATTGTTTCAGATAGGGATTCTAAGTTTGTTGATCATTTTTGGAAAACATTGTGGAAGAAGTTAAATACAAAATTAAATTTCAACTCAGCCTATCATCCTCAAATGGATGTGAAAACGGAAGTAGTCAATTGGATCCTTGGAAACTTGTTGAGATTAGATGGGAAACCAAAACAATGGGATTTTGTGCTTGCACAAGCTGAGTTTGAATATAATAATTTCATCAATAGAAGTATAGGAAAGAGCCCCTTTCATATTATTTATGGATTCAGTCCAAGAGGTGTACATGAACTAAGGGATGGTGCAGATTTGGGAAGAAGTGTTGTAGCTGAAGATTATGTTGAATATTTGCAGGAACTACACAAGGAAGTCGGGAAAAGCTAGAGGCCAACATTAAAAAATATAAGGAAAATGTTGATTTAAAAAGGAGAGCAAGAATTTGAGATTGGGGAATTGGTGTTGGCCCACACCTACAGAAGGAGAGATTTCCACAAGGAACTTATGATAGGTTGAAATGGAAGAAGATTGGTCTATGTAAAGTGAATAGAAAAAATTTAGCTAATGCTTATGAAATAGAATTACCACTGGAATTGGGTATCTCTCCAATATTTAATGTAGTTGAATCAGTTTCATGAAGAGGAAAAAGATGAAGAGGATGGTGATGCTTCAAATCTTCCAATCAAAAGAAAATGGGGGCAGCAATTTCTAGAACAAAAGGGTGAGGAAGTAGATGAAGTGATTGAGATGAAGTGATTGATTCCATAGTGGTACGAAAGACATGAGGAAATGAATACAAAGAATATGTAATCAAATAGAAATGGGAAAGGATGGAGGAAGCAACATGGGTGGCAGCTCCAGAACTTCCCAAGCTTGGCATACCTCCACCAAATGAATGTTCATGAGATCTCGGTCATGAGACATTCTTTCTTACTCGGGATGTTTGATGCAGGAACATTCGAGTGCACAAATAATCCTTCCCAACCAAAAATATTTTAAAATTTAATGCTTGTGTTTTGTTTTGATTTTTTGGTTGCAGGCACAAATTATTGAAATTCCAACTCCTTCGGCATAGTATAATTCGATGATGGATTGTGGGAAAATCTTGTTAATTTGATGCATTGTTAAATTGTTTTTTAAATTGTTGCAAGCTGTTAATTTTCCAAAAATAAAAATCCCATGCCCAAGCTTGGAGTGGGAATTTAATGTGCTATGTAACTCCATTTTGAAATTTGGAATTTGCATTTTGTTGCAAGATTGGGAATGCAGGCGTTGGGAAATTGGAGAGAGTGGGTTGGAGAGCGGGAAGGAAATTTTGAATTGCACATCGAAGGCACATGTTGGGAGAGGAATACCCACGCCCAAGAGGGAATAATGAAGGTTGAGAAGCTTTGACTATCAGGAGAGAGAAAATCCTACACCCAAGTTGTTGAGGAGCTTTTGGATAGGAAAATGGATGCATGGAAGGTGTGAAAATGAGAATTGTTTTGGAGATGAGGGGATTTGATGACAAAGTGTGTGTTGTTGCTTCTTTTTTTTGCTCATAGAGATCAATAATCTAATTTTTGTTTTCCTATAGGCATTTCTCAAAAAATATGAAGTTTTTTTCTATTTGCATGTAGGTGGGTATTGTTGGAATGATATAGTTGGAGAATGTGGAAGCTTTGTAATACATTATGGTTGCAAGTATTATGAAATGAATAAATTTTCAGATTTATTATCTCTTGTGTTATCAATTTAATTGTTTTTAAAAATACAAAGTTGATTTTTGTTGCAACAATTGGCAATCTTGTGGATTCTCAATTGTTATGTTGCACCATAGCTAGGTAGAGATTTGAAGGGAGAACATCATGAAACATGTGGAGGAGTTGAAAAGGGGTTGGAAAGTTAAAAAAGAGTGATTGAAAGCTAGGGTGTGACCATTATGAGAAGTTACATAAGGTATAGGGCATAAGTTCTAGATTTTACAATTCCTTGCCTCGCTTCCATTCCAAATGTTAATCAATTCAACTAATCTTCTTTCCCACCATAAATATATTTTTAATTATTTAGTCTAAGGTTGTGAATTTATGTCTTTCTAATATTTTTAGAGCATCTCAATCTTTATAAAAAAATGTGTATATATTCATATATCCATTAAATCAACTTTCATGGGAATGTTGGGTTAAAATAAAAACAAATGTTGGAGTAATTAGGAAAATCACCTAATGATTAATTAGTCATTAATTAATTATTAGATCCCTTATTACTTTATTTCACTTAAGCTAAACTTATGAGTGTTGTTTTAATATTGGATTGGGTTATTCATAGGTCAAGTTGTCTCATTGCATAGGATTAGGACTCTTGTTACAATCTAATCAAATCCTCATCTAGGGTTTGCATTTTTTCTTTTATAAGAATTCATTTGTACTTTGAAATCATTCAAATCAATTTAGATTAATTCATTGCACATACAGTTGTTTTCCTAGATCAATCATCTTCTCTTGGTTAAATAATTTTTTTTTTGCTTTGATCTCTTCTTTGTGATAGGCATTGTGGTTGCAAGCGATTGTTGGGAAATGTGGGGTTCAATCATCAACTCTAACATGGTATCATATTTTTGAGAGATCCAGCCTTGAGGAAAAAGTTATCTCATCCTGGAGTGAAATGGGCATCACCATCGACTCCAAAATAGCCAAAAACTTAAGGATCAACCATCATTTCATTAAATTTGGAAAAGGGAAAAAAATGGAGGCTAGGAATTTGCACCCAATTTCGTACAATCATACAACTCCATACAACCCCAGATCCCTCCATTTTCAAGTATAGGCATAAGTTTTCAAAAAAAAGTCTAGTTTTATTTCATTTTTCCCAAAAAAAAACAATAAGAAAAGAGTAGTTTTGATTCTTGTGCAAGGTATTGCATGTGCAGTACCCTAGCAGGCTGCATGGTCCATGACAGGCCCCTCAAGCCAGATTGTGCCTAACCGACAAGCTCCTCAAACCACCAAAAGGAATTTCACCACCACCAATAGTATTTTTATGTCAATTGATGACTCTTAAATGGCGGCAATAACCACCCTATCGATGGCCAACAACAAAACCAAGACTGGTGGGCTCAAAAAAATCTGACAGTTGTTCATTGTTTTCTGATAGCATGCACAAATCCCAAATGCATAGAATATTCCCCTGAAATAGCATAATCCTAGAATTTTTCAACGAGCAGAAATATCGAACACATGGAATATTCCAACAAGCTTTAATTTTTGACAATTGACTATTTTCTCGACAAAGTGAATATTCTAGAGAATATGCATGCTAATGTCATGTTGACGACAGCTCGTACAACTATCCTTTGCCCCCTCCTAGCTCCCATTTGGCCTAAATGAACATTTCTTTTCTTTTCGCTATAACTTGGACATACAATGTCAAAATCGAACAAACAAGATATCATTGGAAAGTTGGTTCCTTCTACTTTCTAGTGGTGCAGGTCTCATAGTTAGATTTTTGTATTGGTTCATTTTATTCTCAATCAAAGTTGGATCATAATTTTTTGCTTCCAAGCTCATAAATTTTCTCCTATATCTCCAATTTTCACGATTCTTGTGACATTGGAAAGGTATTTTAGAGCTCTCCAAATCCATTTGTGTGTTTTTTCTAGAATCTGCCCTAGCACATTTTATTCATTTTTTTGTGACTTCACATTCTTTTGAATCACTTATACGTCTTGGCACTTGGAAAGGATTTTTTTGTGTGAGATGACTTCATTTGATCTTCTTTACATGTATTGAGGTTATCAATCTCCAATTTTTTCATTTCAACAAGTATCATAGGTTTTTATGGTCATCGTAGACAAGGATAATTATGAGTCTTGGAAAAACATCATGACACATCTCAAGTGGCTTGATCTTTATCCTTATCTTTATGGACTCATATTTGTTATCATGGAATCAAGCAGCGCTCATTCCACGGATAACCCCCCTACAAAACTTATCTGTTTCCTAGGTTCGTGATGTTCAGGCACACAAAACGAGGCAATTTTCAATCAACCTCGAAGTGTGTTCCAAAGTCTCAAATAATCCATTTGAGCATCCCTCTACACTCATCTCGCAAAGACCTTCGAAATGAGTACCTTCGCGAACTCTCGTTGTTTATACTTAGTGAAATTGTCAAAAGTGCAAAAGCTCTGGACAAAAGCGCACTAATATTTTCAAAAAAAATTCTAAGTGTTGAAAGTGCAAGGGCGGGATTTTTCAGTGCCTCTGCACTTAAGTGAAAATTCAATTTCGTGCACAAGCTCTGATTTTTAGCGCTTGTGCACTTTTTCCCATACTTAGCCATTTTTTGAGCTGGGCGGTGATTTTTCAGTGTTTTGCACTTTTTCCAATTTTCTCCACTTTTCATGCCTTAATTAAATGCGTGACTTTTTGTTCTTCTATTTCACTTACAACTCACTTAAAAGTGATTTTAGGTTATTTCTTTTTCATTCTTTTCATCTCTCTCTCATTCTTCATCGAGCTGGAAACTCTTACGCCACTGCAAACCCACTATTGCACTTGCCATGAAATCTTTCAGACTAAGTGCCAGGGTGCCGATTTTCAGCGCCATTGCACATGAACACATTTTCCTAAGTGCAGAGGCGCTGATTTTCAGCGCCCTTACACTTTTCCTAGTTTTTCCTTAAAATGTTTCAAACTTGTTATTTCTTCTCTCTGAACCTCGTTTCTCCACTCCTGCATTGTTTTATGTGCCTCGTCGCTCGTTTTGAGCTTTCTCAACATTGTTTCTCGCTTCACGCTTCCCAATGTTGATTTTTTTGCTAACGCCTGTTGATTCACCATCTTTGCAGTTCCTTTTCAGATGTCATCAAGTGATCCTGAAGGTGACATCTTTTGATCCAGTGAACTATCCCAAATCTACAAAGAAGTCGTTATGTAGCAAGTTGAGGATACCAGCTTTTCAAAAGCCTCAATGCATGTCATTTGTGATACACGGCTCACACTTGATAACCTTAAGACGCATCTTGACAGGTGCAAAAAGTTTCACTCATCCACCATGAGATCGATCACGAGGATTCACACCGTTGTGGATTACACTGTTTGTCCGCATGAGAATTTTATGCACGAGACTAGGAAGAAGTATGAAGACTTCCACGCCCAAGCAAGGAACCATGAAGATTCTTGATCTCCAGTGTTGAACTTTCTGATGCTTTCCTTTACGCATCTTGTAAATAGTTTTTGACATCTTAAATGTCTTTTCTCAAAATGTAATTACACTAAAAATCAAAGATGTAATTTCATGAAGACAAATTACATTTTGACTTTAGTCAAAGTTAGGTGAGATTTTCCTAAATTAACTCACCTAACTTTCCTAACTTTTCTCAACTGATTTCCTAATTTCGCTCATCCCTCTCCTTTATAAATATGAGGGATTTCTATTGTAAAGCTTACCTTTAGTATTTTGTAACGAAGTGCTACCCTTTTTGAAGCAAAATTGTGAAACTTTGTGTTCATGCTTTCTGAATGAAAATTGATCAATAAAGAAGACAATTGCAAGCCAAAATTTGTGTTGGATTCAATATCTTATGAATTGATCTTATTTGGTGGTGATTAGTGGATGATATTTGAAGGGCTTCAAGTAATTTATGTAAACTTTGTGTTGCATTCCTTATTTGGATTTAATTTTATGTTTGGATACTTTTGTTGAATGATCTACAAGATTTTGTGCTTGTAATCATTCATGTTGTTCGAGGAATTGTTGCATCTAAGAAGAATTTGTGCTTCTAATGCAACAAACAATATGTCTCTCATAGATCCGTCATTGAAAAAGCTACGGAACAACTTTGTGCCTTCATGAGCTTTCCCTTTTCTTTTATTTGTTTATTATTAATCACATCTATTATCTCTACGATTTGCTTTGACAAGATAGAGATATTGGCATTACTACTCGTTGTTAGTTTAGAGTTATTGTGAATTTAGAACTTCCAACCATGAAGCATTGTAAACCATCTTCTCTAAAAAAAAAGAGAAGCATGAATGCGACACACACACCCCATTTCGTAAGTATAGTGTACATTGTGTAAATACTTTAATCAGTTTTACTATAGCTTCTATTAGCAGTAAGAAGGGCGCCTCCCCTTTTTGAGAGGAGAGATTTCATCTCACATAGTTGTGGCTAAAGTTCTAGTTGTGTAAATCTATTGAAAAGAGGATTATATAATTTTCACCCAACAGTTTTTTGGCGACTCCGTTGGGGAACAACATACGCAATCTAAGCCTCACGCTTTTGATTGAAGTAGATAAGTTTCCAGTTTCTTATTGTTCTCTTGTATATTGCTATTTTTAATCTCCATCTTGTTCAAATCTACATTCTAGCGGACCGAATATATACATGAGGATTGAGGGCTCAAGGAGTAGCAGATCCACTTTTCAAAGAGTTGTTGCAACGTAATTTTCCATTTACTCCTCCGCGAGTAAGGTCACCACTGCAACATGTTGTAAGCTACCCTCCGCGTAGCCAAAGATCTCCTCTTCCAAGTGTTTGGTTTGTTTTCTCGCACGCGTTCAGTTTAGGTACCTGTTGCACAACCAATCATGGTTGCACCACCTGCAGGACCATGGGGAAATGCTTTTGGTCCCCTCCGTTTGGCCGCACCTCTGCATGAACTTTCATGCATTTCAAGAAAGCATTTCCCTAAGTTTCAAGGTGATGGAAAACAACATCCTGATAAACACATATCCACATTCTACATTGTTTGTGGTGTTCTCGACATTGAGCATGAAGACATTTCCTTAAGACTATTCATTGAATCCCTTCAAGGGGTTGCAGCTGAATGGTTTTATACTCTTCCTAATGCTTCTATCACCAACTAGGCCACTCTTCGCACTAAGTTTGAAGAAAGATTCAAACCTAGTGAAGATTCGCATGCTTTGTTGGTGCAACTCACAACCATGCACAAAGAGGCTCACGAACCCATGTGTGAGTTTGTAGCTAAGTTCAACAAACTGGTGATGTGAATCCCAAATGATGCAAGACCAACGAATCATAACTTGAAGTGCTTCTTCATCAACACGCAACTCCCAAAGTAAGTTTCTACTTACATAGGGAAAATCTTGCCAACGTCGAAGCGGCTCAACAACTAGCTACCAGCCTGGAAGACGACATGATCCTTGCTAGAGAAATAAGAATGGGCACCAACACCAACAAAAGGATGCAAGCCTCAGGGTCTTCAACATCTAATGGTAATGCTCCCACCTCCAGTTCCAATTTTATGGATCCCATGGTCCAAACGTTGGCAAACGAATTCTTGTCTCTGAAGAAGCAAGTTTCAAACAACAATGGCAACTACAAGGACGTCCCAAGGAGGATTTTTCCAAATTATGCTGGCAATAGAAATCAAAATTGTCTCTCGGCACCCCCAGGAAGGCTTTCTCTAGAAGCCCCACCTGCTAATAATGCAGTAGGATATTATGAGGCCAAACAAGACAATTATGCACAACAAGATTACCCTGCAGAAGAAAATGTTGATCTCTTCCAAGAAGAAGAAATTGAATCGGCTGGCGACTCCAAGATTAGTTACTTACAAATGGCGGAAGAAGAGAAACAAGATGACTTGGTGATAGACACTTATGTTGTTTTCACGAAGCATCAACAAAACCAGCTTGATAAAGCTCAAGTTGTTGCTCCACCTGAAAAGGAGAAGTCGCCGATCACGATTGCCAAAAGAGGATCTCCTCTGCCCTTGCAACCCAAGAAAGCAACAAATCCACAAGTAAGTGCACCTCGTCCCTCTTCATCAACTCTCATGTTCCTAAAGCTAATCCTCTCGTTCCCAAGACCAGTGTGCCTTTCATTAAACCAATCAGTGAAGTTACGACTTCCAGCTTACAAAATTATTTTCAGGCTTTTGACATTATTGACCATGCCAAGAAAACCTAGGTCCAGATGTCGGAGGTTGAGTACCTCAAAGCCAACCCCGACCAATTTGACAGGCTTGTTAAGTTCATCAATGACAAAGGAATTACCCCTAGTCAGGATACTCCTCCTAATGTTCCTATTGCTCCTAAGCCCAAAATGCCACAAAGTAACCTTGTGTCCAATCCTCCTACTGCCTCTAGATGCATTGATCCATTTTTCATCTCCCTTGTCAATGGTTTTAAACTAAGTAACTGTGTTATAGATTCTAGTGCATCTGACAATGTGATGCCCACCAAGGTAGCCATTTCTTTAGGCTTGGATTTGACCAAAACTTTCAGCCGTTGTTTCTCCATGGAGAACAAACAAGTTCCTTTGATCAGCCAGATCAAAGATGCACAGTATGCATTTCCTGCGTACCCAAAGAAGAAAATAAAAATGATGGTTCTCGTAGCCAATGTACCAACATCTTACGGAATTCTCCTCGGACGCAATTTATGTAAAGATGTTGGAGGAGAACTAAGCATGGACATCTCTGAAGCTAGAATACATGTCAAAGGTGTAATGCAAAAATTGATTCCTGAAAAGGAGTCAAAGTTTTTAGTAACCCAATCAGATGACCCAAGAGCTCAAATCCTGTTTGAGTCTTCAGGGGTGGGAACTTACTATCTGCAAACAAAAGAGGTTGGTGAATCCTCGACTAGAAATGAGTCAGAGAATGATGGTGCTTCCTCAACTTCAAATGAATCATTATCATGTGATTTATCTATCTCTAATCATGAATCTTCATCAGATGATGAATCTTCAGACTTTGACACTGTCAGCCTTGGTGACCCAAATGGTGTTTGGTTACTCGAGTTTGATGACAGTTGCTCTTCGACCGGTTCTGGAGCAGGAATGGTCTTTATTTCCCCTACAGGAATTTTTTTCCCTTTCTCTTTCAAGTTGCAATTTGATAACACTAATAACACTTCCAAATATGAGGCTCTGTTATTAGGAATGCAAGTTGCGCTAAAGAAGGGTATAAAAAATATCCATGCACAAGGTGATGCCGAGC
Organism: Sequoia sempervirens; assembly: GCA_007258455.2. Classification (NCBI taxonomy): domain Eukaryota; kingdom Viridiplantae; phylum Streptophyta; class Pinopsida; order Cupressales; family Cupressaceae; genus Sequoia; species Sequoia sempervirens. The sequence goes on from VDFB02000020.1 coordinate 35,706,813, forward strand.
TGATAGTATGTCAAGTGAGGAATTTATATCAAATGAAAAATGACAGACTCATGCATTATCGCAATCTAGTTTGGGATTTCATTGAGGAATTTGAAGCTTTTGATATATCTATTGTTCCAAGAGAATATAATACCAGAGTCGATTCTTTAGCCATCTCGGCCACACTCTTGGTACCACATAAAGACTTTCAGGGTTCCACCTACACCATTGAATTGGTTTTCCGCCCAAGTGTCCCTGATAATTCAAAGAACTAGCAGATTTTCAACGATGATCATCAGATTGTTTCCTTTCTAGAGAAAGCAGAGAATTTTGATGAACTATACTTTGAAGGAAGTGATTCTCTGTATCGAGAATTTGTATCTGATATGGGTCCTGTTACAGGTGAAGAATACTTGCAGCTCGGAGGGAATAAAATTCCCAAGGGATTAGTATCTTTAGAGAAGATTTTTGATAAGCATGATCACTACATCAAGAAGCAACTCTTAGATTTTGATTCCTCTAATGAAGTGGAATAGATCAACTTAGGAACCAAAGCAAATCTTAAGATGGTGAACATCGGTAAGTGTTGCATGACCGAAGAAAGGAAACCGTTTTCCCAATTGTTACAAGAATATATGGATGTCTTAGCATATTCATATGTAGATCTCAAATCTTTTCGGCCTAAAGAAGTGCAACACGATATTCCTCTCAAAGTTGGAGCCTTTCCTTACAAACAAAAGCAAAGGCAATACAACCCAAAGATTTCTAGAATGATCCTTGCGGAAGTTCAAAAAAATTTCAACGCTCGAATAATATTCCCTATCCACCATTCAACATGGATAACAAATATTGTTCTCGTTCGTAAGAAGAATGGAGAAATCCGTATTTGTGTGGATTTTAGAAATCTAAACCAGTTGTCACTCAAAGACAATTATCCTCTTCCAGTGATGGACCAAGTCCTACAAAACATGACCAGATCCGAAATGCTCTCCATGCTGAACATATTTTCTGTTTACAATAAAATTGAAGTTAATTCAAGCGATCAACACAAAACAACTTTCACAACGCCATGGGGTACCTTTGTGTATCACAGGATGCCTTTTGGTTTGATCAACGTTGGTGCCACATTCCAACGTGCTATGGATTTGGCTTTTCGTGATGTGATGGGTAAGTTTATTGTGGTGTATCTTGATGATCTCAGGGTTTTCTCTAAACAATGCCATGAACACTTCTACCATTTAAGGAAAATCTTGGAGAGATGCCATCAGAATGGTGTTTCCTTAAACCCCAAAAAGTCAATTTTTGGGGTTACAGAAGGTAAACTCCTTGGTCACATTGTGTCTATAGAGGGAATCAAAATTGACTCAAAAAGAGTCAACGGTATTAAATCTCTTACCCTGCCATCAAGCAAGAAGGTTGTCCATTCCTTCTTTGGCAAGGTAAACTTCTTAAGGAGGTTTCTCCCAAACTTTGCAGAGAAAATTCATCATATTGTAAATATGATGAAGGGTAATACTACATTTCATTGGATGACAGAAGGGAAAGTAGCGTTCGATGACATCAAGGAGGCCATTGCTCATGCTCCCATGTTAGTCTATCCCAACTACACCAAAGAATTCATCATGTATAGTTATGCTTCCGAGCATACACTTTCGACGATTCTGGTGCAAGAAAACAGTGAGGGCTTTGAATCTCCCATTGCATTCATGAGTTGCCCCCTAAAGAATTACGAACAAAAATATTCTTAGATGGAAAAACATGCTTTCGTTGTAGTCAAAGCTGTCAAGAATTTTCGGTTCTATATCCTAAATAGTCATGTAAAAGTTCTAGTCCCAGACTCAATTGTTAAGTCTATCTTAACACAGCAGGAATTTGGAACGAAAAGAGGCAATTGGATTGCCAAGATTCAGGAATATGATATGGAAATCAAACCCACCAAGTTGACACGTGGGCATGGGCTTTGTCAGCTTATCGCTGAAAATAATCCAGATGAAGAACTTCCAGAAGATGAAGAAGTTTCAGATGATGAAGAGGTAGATCCAAGTAAACTTCCAATGGTACTATTTGTCAACACCACCGACGAATGGTTTTCCAACATCACCCATTTCCTCACATATGGGGAATGTCCTAATCATTTGACCTCAAAAGAAAAGAGAACCATCAAGCTAAAATCAGCAAACTTCGTCTTATGGGACAATGGCCTATACAAGCATGCAATGGATGGGACTTTTCTTTGATGTGTTGATAAAGAACAACAACAAATACTGTTGAAGTCATACCATGACTTGGCATGTCGAGGACACTTCTCGGCGCCAATAACTGCTCACAAAATCCTAAGAGCTAAGTATTATTGGCCCACACTTTTTCAAGATACGTACTCTTGGGTGCGTAAGTGTGAATTGTGTCAATAGTTCATTGGCAAGCCTAAGTTGGCAGCCTTTCCATTGAAACCCGTGGTGACTAAAGAACCTTTCCAGTAGTGGGGAATCGACTTCATCGGTGCAATTAATCCATCATCAAGTGCAAGACACATCTACGTCCTGACTGCTACTAATTATTTCACCAAGTGGGTGGCAGCAATTCCTACCAAGCGTGCTACTTCAGAAGTGGTATGTAGTTTTTTAAAGGAAAACAACATTTCCAGGTTCGGCGTGCCAAACAAAATTGTTGCTGACAACACTTCTGCCTTCTCGTTAAACGAGATCACTGAGTTCTATTTTGAACACAGCATAACCTTGTCACATTCTTCCGACTATTACCCACAAGGTAATGGCCAGGTTGAATCTTGCAACAAAAATCTGGTGACTATCATCTGTAAGCTGGTAGACGAGAATCAACGTTTGTGGCATAAGGCCTTGTATAATACTTTGTGGGCAGACATGATAACTCTGAAGTGAGCAATCGGTATGTCTCCCTTTCAACTCTTGTGCGGGTTGAATGTTGAGATTCTTATAACATTGGAACTTCCAACCCTCAAATTGGCTAAAGTCATTGAGGATGAGACTTTTGATAACTCTATTGATAAGTGTGTCATGTATCTCTCTGAATTGGAAGAGAATTGAGTTCAAGTGGCTGACCGCATCGCAGAACACCAAGACCAGGTAAAGAAGCTTTTCGACAAGAAGGCCAAGTCTCAAGAATTTCAAATTGGTGATCCCGTTCTCCTTTGGGACAAATGAAGAGAACCAAAAAGTATGCACGAAAAGTTTGACTCACTGTGGACAAGACCTTTCCAAATTCATTAGTTGCACGATGAGAACAATTTCTTGTTAGCATATGGAGACAGAACACCATTTTCCCTTCCTCACAACAGGCAACATCTCAAGCACTTTACGTAGTAAAGTGACTAGTGTTGGTATGTAAATACTTTTAATTTTAAGTCCTTTGTGTCTTTTTGTTTTAAGTTGCATCGTCGTCATCGCTTGACTCCAAGCCCAATGGATGGATAAAGGCACTTGAATTCTGGAGTTCTTCTCCCTTCATTTATTTTAAAGAACAATTGAAGGAAGATCCCTAGCAGGAGCCAGTTGTTATCATGGAATCAAGCAGCGCTCGTTCCACAAATAACCCCTCTACGAAACTTGTATGTTTCCTAGGTTCGTAATATTCATGCACGCAAAACGAGGTGATTTTCAATCCACCTTGAAGTGTGTTCCAAAGTCTCAAACAATCTGTTTGAGCATCCCTCTGCGTTCGTCTCGCGAAGACCTTCGAAACCAGTACCTTCGCGAACTCTCATTGTTTATACTTAGTGAAATTGTCAAAAGTGCAAAAGCTTTGGACAAAACTGCACTAATATTTTCAAAAAAAATTCTAAGTGTTGAAAGTGCAAGGGCGGGCTTTTTCAGTGCCTCTGCACTTAAGTGAAAAGTCAGTTTGGTGCACAAGCTCTAATTTTTAGTGCTTGTGCGCTTTTTCCCATACGTTGCCATTTTTTGAGCTGGGTAGTGATTTTTCAGTGTTTTGCACTTTTTCTAGTTTTCTCCACTTTTCATGCCTTAATTAAATGTGTGACTTTTTGTTCTTCTATTTCACTTACAACTCACTTAAAAGTGATTTTAGGTTATTTCTTTTTCATTCTTGTCATCTCTCTCATTCTTCATCGAGTTGGAAACTCTTACGCCACTGCAAACCCACTATTGCACTTGCCATGAAATCTTTGAGACTGTGTCAGGGCGTTGATTTTTAGCACCTTGACACATTCTTTCCAAACTTACACCCAAAAGTGCAAGGGCGTTGATTTTCAGCACCATTGCACCTGAAGGCATTTTCCTAAGTGCAAGGGCGCTAATTTTCAGCGCCCTTACACTTTTCCTAGTTTTTCCTTAAAACGTTTCCAACTTGTTCTTTCTTCGCTCTAAACCCCGTTTCTCCACTCCTACATCATTTTTTGTGCCTTGTCGCTCATTTTGTGCTTGCTCAAGATCATTGCTCGCTTCACGCTTCCCAATGCTACTTTTTCTGCTATTGCCTGTTGATTCACCATCTTTGTAGTTCCTTTACAAATTTCATCAAGTGATCCTAAAGGTTACATCTTTTGATCCAGTGAACTATCCCAAATCTACAAAGAAGTTGTTATGCAGCAAGTTGAGGATACCAGCTTTTCAAAAGCCTCAATGCATGTCATTTGTGATACACGGCTCACACTTGATAACCTTAAGACGCATCTTGACAAGTGCAAAAAGGTTCACTCATCCGCCATGAGATCGATCACGAGGATTCACACCATTGTGGATTACATCGTTGGTCCGGATGAGAAGTTTATGTAGGAGACCAAGAAGAAGTATGAAGACTTTCACGCCCAAGCAAGGAACCATGAAGATTCCTGATCTCCAGTGTTGAACTTTCTGATGCTTTCCTTTACGCATCTTGTAAATAGTTTCTGACATCTTAAATGTCTTTTCTCAAAATGTAATTACACTAAAAATTAGAGATGTAGTTTCATGAAGATAAATTACATTTTGACTTTAGTCAAAGTTAGGTGAGATTTTCCTAAATTAACTCACCTAACTTTCCTAACTTTTCTTAACTGATTTCCTAATTTTCCTCATCCCTCTCCTTTATAAATATGAGGGATTTCTATTGTAAAGCTTACCTTTAGTATTTTGCAACAAAGTGCTGCCCTTTTTGAAGCAAAATTGTGAAACTTTGTGTTCATGCTTTGTGAATAAAAATTGATCAATAAAGAAGACAATTGCAAGACAAACTTTGTGTTGGATTCAATATCTTATGAATTGATCTTATTTGGTGGTGATTAGTGGATGATATTTGAAGGGCTTCAAGTAATTTATGTAAACTTTGTGTTACATTCCTTATCTGGATTTAAGTTTATGTTTGGATACTTTTGTGGAATGATCTACAAGACTTTGCACTTGTAATCGTTCATGTTGTTCAAGGAATTGTTGCGTCTAAGAAGACTTTGTGCTTCTAATGCAACAAACGATACGTCTCTCACAAATCCATCATAGAAAAAGCTACGGAACGACTTTGTGCCTTCGTGAGCTTTCCCTTTTCTTTTACTTGTTTATTATTAATCACATATGTTGTCTCTACGGTTTTCTTTTACAAGATAGAGATATTGGCATTACTGCTCGTTGTTAGTTTAGAGTTATTGTGAATTTAGAACTTCCAACCATGAAGCATTGTAAAACATCTTCTCTGAAAAAAGAGAGAAGCATGAATGCAACACACACCCCCATTTCGTAAGTATAGTGTACATTGTGTAAACACTTTAATCAGTTTTACTATAGCTTCTATTAGCAGTAAGAAGGGTGCCTCCCCTTTCTGAGAGGAGAGATTTCATCCCACATAGCTATGGCTGAAGTTCTAGTTGTGTAATCTACTGAAAAGAGGATTACATAATTTTCACCCAACAATATCTACACCAGACACACCAAGGTGTAGATCAACATGTGGTATTATCGGTGATCATGTTGTAGGAGTGATTTGGTCTAGTGTTTATCATGACATTATGTGTGTTGTATCAAACATTGATTGTCCCAACACACTTTGAACTCGACTTTTTGAGATCCATGGAGACCCTAATATCTCTCCATTGATTGTCTCATTCCTCTTGCAGAAGAAGATTGTATATCCTTTGATCATGATACTTTAGAGGAGCTCAATTATATCACGGGTCTTGCATGCTCCAATGGTTTAGAAACCTAATCTCCATCTTTTGTTGTTCCTAATCAACTTGGCATTGCCACATCCTTGGCCCATATTGGTTCAATACACTAGGAAATTCATCTTCTGCCAGATATAGATACTTGGGATTTCGATCTTGTAGACATATCATCTTTGTTTGTGGAGTCTCAGATTGCATATTTGGATTATTACTTTGAGGACATTCATCTCTTCTTTGTTGACAACCACATCATCATTGTTAACCCGCAATCATCTCCATCACCTTTATGTCCTATTCTACATCAGTCTTCATCGGTTTTTGGATCGACATCATCTCATTCCTACATGTGGAAACTTGAGAAATTTTTAAAGGCACACACATTTGGATTTGGATTCCCGATTCTTCCATCTTTTGGGAATGGCTTCTCTAATCAGCAATAGATTTGTTTCTTCCTAAGGGAAGAAATGTTGTTTCGTAAGCAATGGATCATGTTCTATCTTCAAACTTTCAACATTAGCACAAGAGCTATTTCTTTATGGGAGCGATTCATATCCTCATTTTCTCTTTCCTACCAGGAGACATCTATTGTATGTGTATGACAAAAGTAGTCCTTGGGGGGTCAAATTGAGTCCTCCTTTTGTCCTTTCACTAGTGCAGTTATTTCATTTTCTCTCTTTGGAAGAGGAGAATTTTCCCATGTGGTTTTCTCCTTTTCTCTAGTTATGAGATATTTCATTTGTTTGTACATGGTTACCTTATCAAGCCTTGTAGCTAAGACCCATCTATTTACTTGCAAAGTTACTTGACCGATTAACACAAAGTAAATGAGAATGTATAACAACAAGAATATAACATATCAATTACATAGACATTGCATAGAATATAGGTGGTGTATTCATTCATCAAATAAACATTAAGTACATCATATATCAGGAATGTATGGTCCCTAACTACAAGTGAATAATCAAATATATAGTCGGTCGATGTTGGTTGAGGACACCAACCATCGACAATGACTCGGTATAACTACCCAACCGTCAGGGGTTAGTTCTTGATTACAACATATACTAATTGCTTTTGTTGTGCACAAAGTATTATTTATTTATTTATTTACTATTTTTTTCCCTACATGATTAACTACTTACGATATGACCAACTACATCAGCCCCCAAAAAGAAATTCGTCTTCCAAACAACATTACAACAAAATGGGGCTTACAACAAAAGAAGTGAGTACTAAGAAGACGGGGGGTGAGAGGACGTCCTTGGATGGATGGATGACATCAAAGTAGAAGTCAGCGAGCATAGCTCTCGTATCCTATGAACCTCCTCTGTATGTATCTGCAACTAATGCTCTACCATGATCCCTCACTCCTTGGCTGCCTTTACCATGTGTGTAGCCTCCATCACCTATTGTTTGGCTTGATCGACTTCTTTCACCTTCTTTTCCAATTGAGCCTCCATGTCCCCTATCTTCTTCTTTGTCTCCCTCTCCATCTCCAACATCTTGGCCTCTAAGTTCGATGCTTTGGCTCTCTCAATGACGATGAGTTGAGTCTATTGAGCAAGTTGACCTTGAATTTTTTTTGTATGCTCAACCAACTCCTCTCGTACCTTTTGTACCACATGTGGAGCCTCAATATTTTCCTGTACTACCTCATCTATGGATGACATCTATCATTTCATCCTATAGAATACATCCCTAAAGGATGCCTATATACTAAATAGGGCTTAAATCAAACAACCATCTCTCCCTCCAACCAAAGGTCTCGCTAGACGCCATGCCATCAACATCATCGAGGTCTCCACTCCAAGCCATCCACTGGTAGTGAAACAACGGGCGAACTCCTCACACCTCGTCTGAAAAAACACCAATATCCTTTGTACCTACTTCACCACCAATGAAGATTGGCCTAGGTCAAGTCTTTTGGATATTTGGATATTTCTCTATGTTCGAATACCTCAATACTGAATCTTTAAGGGGGTAACTCATGAAAGCTATTAGGCGCTCGTCCCCACACTCCTTTTTGCATAAGCATCACAACAAAAGAATAATGAAACCACTTGAGAATGATTTGGGCCTAATGACCTGGAAGAATCACCCAAGGATAGCATACAATCGCCCGAGGACAGAATCACCTAAGTACATAGTAGATCTGCCCACATCGATTGAAGAAATCTAGGCCACATTTCACCAAAATACCCAAGACCCTTTATAGAAGTGATTTTAAGGATGATTATGGTGATTTGGTAACACTCTTGAGCAGGATAATGGGTCTTCAAAAGGTAGCTCAATTTGAAGAGTGAATGTTTTATTATATTGAGGAGATATCAACTGGAAATTAGAACATCTATTGGGCAAAGATACTCAATGACAACATAGACACCTAATTTAAGAAATTGGAGAAAAGTATATGCAATTATACCCAACCCTATTGTTAAAATATTACTAATGCAGAATGAACTAGGTGAGTGTAGGGGTAAGTGGGTCATAATACTTTCCCTTGAACCAATTTCATCGGTTGAAATTGGGGGTTTCTAGGAGATGCACCTAGTGATGCAACTGGAAGTCTTGATGTTATCTTTGATAGTCTTGGTGGTGCTTCTGGTGGTCTTGGCGATGTTAGCAATGGGTGTGGCAGTCCCGGTGGTGCGCCTGTTGATGCAACTAGTTGTGCACCTAGTGATGCAACTGACGATGATACCTCCTCCTACCAAAAATGTATTCGTCGCACTTTAGGTCAATGGAACTGTATTCACCATATTCTCCAATGTCTCCCTTACATAATTTCCTTCTCTCACCTGATGTGAATGTTGGGTCATACATCGTGTGGTACCTTACAACATCATACACACGTCCTCAGTCTCTCTCTACCATATGTACACTATAGTGTACGTCTTCAAGTCAAGCATACGAATGCAGGCTTATGCACACTAGATCATACAGTCATCTCATCTTCTTGCCTCCATACGACATTGTCATTCCTGCACTGTATGAATTAACTTCTCCCTTTGTTGTACCTTGTCTATCTGAATTCAACCCGCCATCTCTGTATGGTTAAACCCTTGCACTGTATGACCAAGTAACATATGATGATGGTTTGTATTCATTGAAATTGTCATACAATCACCTTGCCTCTAGTTTGTATGGTTATCACTCGTTGCATCAGTCTCTACCAATATCATCATATGTCCTCTCGATTTCTTCATTGTTGTCGTACTTATGTTCTTGGGTGGACTTGGACTTTATTTAAGAAATATTTTTCCTTCGTCAACTTAACCCCTCAGTCATCATTGTCATTCAATTTGTTCTTTTATTCTTAAGGATCTTCTTGTTTTTTTGAGAGACTTACCTATCATAAAGGACCCTAAGAAGACCTTAATAACAATGAAAATGGAAACAATGTTTTTTTTTTTAACTTTGGCATCCACCCTAAAACAAATTAAAATCAAGGAAAGGACAAGGTAGGTCTGTCCTAGGTCCAAGAACTAGTGGTCAACCAAAATCATCTCTTTTCAAGGGCTTTCCCTTTGAATGTGGGTGTTCGACCCCAACTTTTTCCAAGGCAATCATTGTAGAGCATGACCATGTACATTCAAAATCCAAACATAGCTAGGGAAGCCTTAGAGGAAAACCCAATTGATCAATAGTTCAATGTTGGAAAAGAAAATTTTATGCAATTATGAAATCGCGATGATTATAGTACTAAATAAATACCATTATGCCTAAGTATCTTGTGTGTATGTGTGTAAAACGAAAAAAGTCTATATAAATATATGAAGAATATGACTTATGATCTAACAATGAAATTTGCATCTTTATTGAAATGGAAAATTGTTTAATAATGAATAGTGGATTAATGGGTTGATTGAAATTACCTTATTTATTTTGTGATTGTTTCCACTATAATTCTCCCTGTAAGTAAATGTTTCCTAAGTATTTTGTGTGCAAAAAGGAAAAAAAGTATCTACATAAATGAAGAATATGACTTTTATGATCTAACAATGAGATTTGCATCTTTTTGAGATGGAAATAACAAATAATAGATTAATGGGCTGATTGAAATTACCTTATTTATTTTGTGATTGTTTCTACTATAATTCTCCCCCTAAGTAAATGTTGCCTAAGTATTTTGTGTGTGTAAAAGAAAAAAACTATATAAATATATGAAGAATATGAATTTTATGATCTAACAATGAGGTTTGCATTTTTTTTAAATGGAAAATTGTTTAATAACAAATAATGGATTAATGGGCTGACTGAAATTGCCTTATTTATTTTATGATTATTTCTATGTAATTCCCCCCCCCCCAAGTAAATGTAAGGCGTGTATTTAATGACTTGAAACTAAATTAATTTATTTCCACTTTTACAAAGAAAGATTGAGCTTAAACACAATGAGGACAAATCGGAAATGAGCAAGCCCTAGTCTAGCAGAAATCCTACATGCCAATAGAAATGCATCACCCCCGCAAGTAGTCTTACCACATGAGATTCAAGAAAAAATAAATTCTCTCCATGCAAAGATAGCCTCTGAAGAACAACATATAGAATGGTTGAGGAGGCAATAGTAACAAGTAACAATCAATAATATGGGTTTGGACATAGAGGAACAAGCTATGGAAGATGAACCCTCAAATTTTGACCATGAGAATAATTCTTGAATACCCTTTCATAGCCCATCCTTGACAAAGATGAGGTAATGCGAGGGATCCCTTGATTTGGGAATTGAAGAAAATGCAACCACCCAAATATAATAGGATAGGTGGAAGGGATTCAATGAAGGCCTGATTAATATGAATGAACAAATACTTCAGGTTGCTTCATATAGATAGTAATACTAAGGCTTGAATAGCTATATACCAATTGAAAGGGAAAGCTTCCATGTGATGTGATCATCATCTAGCCATCAAAGGAGATGACCTAATAGATTTAACCTAAGACAAATTTGGAAGGTATTTATGCAATGAGTACCTATTTTCTCATCATTGTGACTAAAACATGACAAAATTTCACTTGTTGTATCAAGGAACTATGGCAATGAGTATAAGGCCAAATTTATGAGTCTACTTCAACATGTGCATTACATGGAGGAAGATCATGTGAACAAGTCATTTCAACAAGAGCTTGATATACAAGACTAAGCTCACAATGCTTGAAAATATAAGTCAATACATAGAGGCAATCACCATTGCAAAAGAGAAATGAAGAGATAAATAGGAAAGGAGATAGAAATCATCAACCTTCTTCCATGCTGACAAAAAAGATAATAAGAAAAAAGTATGAGTGGAAAAGACCCCATAAAATTTAAGAGGAGCTAAGGTGAGAAGAAAAATTCCAAGACAACACCATCAAAGAGCATTGGGGAAAGGTGATAGAAGTCATCTAAGCATATAGCCCCATCAAACTCATCTAAAAATGTTCATAATATACCTACCCCTATTTATCCACGTAACTATTATGAAAATAAAAAATACCATAGGATGTTCTTTAGCTCTTTAGGTAGGAGGCTAATCATAACTCATCAAGAAATCAATGATTCATTTAGTTAGAAGCAAGAAGCTTTGGAAATTATGTCACTAAATCATTTGAACTATAATGGTTGTTGTAACTTGAGGAAAAGTTCATGTAAGTTTAGTTTAGACCATCTAATTGCAACTAGTTCGACTAATATGATGCTCATTTTGTTGTCCTTAGTTCCTTGATTAATATGCATCTTTGGTAGTTCATGCTTGCATTATTTTAAGAAAGTAACCAACTAGATTTTGGCATTAGTCTTGTGATGTATGCCACACAAAATGATAAGAAACAATAGCAATAAACAAAGGAAAACCATGTAGAGGAAACAAACTTTATTTTTATTATGATCCTTAGGTGGATGCAATTGTAGTCAAGGACCCTTGAGGCTATTTCTATTTTAAGGTTTGTGGAAAGAAAACTTGATAAAATTGTGATGTCTTTATCAAGTGTGTGTTTGTTGCGACAATATACTATATGCCCAAATAAAATGAGTGGATGGTGTTACATTGTCTCTCCTTGGGCCACCCACATGTATAAAACTAATGGGAAGGGTGTAATTTTCGTAATTTAATCTGTAAGTGAAATCTAATCAAGAATGAGATAAACTTGGGTGGCTCGTATAATCTTGAATGTTGAAGTTACATTAAACCAATATTTATGGCATATGCTATGGCTCACTTCACACAAGCATACTTGTATATATTATGTCACTACCTTAACTCATTATCAATTATCTATATACTTCTAATGAATAGACAATGGTGAACAAGGTTAAGCTGAAAATATAATGGTGGGTGATTTCCTAATCATTCACGGGTATGTTTGAAGATTGATTAACACTCTATCTCTAGCTGTCCCAAATCAGCTCACCATACCTCGGAATACCCTATATCCTAAGACTATTGTGGCTATAATTCCAATAAATTCTAGGCTAGTAAATGACAACAAGCTTGAACCTAAATGATACTGAAGTAGTTAGCCAATTCTCACCAATACCGAGTGACCAATGCCAGGAGCTACTATTGTATCTTATGGATTAGTCAACCTTCACCCATAAAATGAAGGTGAAGAGGGTTGAGTTATCCTAGTGATATTGGAGCATTTCAACCAATTGTTACCAATACCATGCAAATAAGGAATATTAGGAAGTTGATTGTTATATAGAGGGGGTTAGTTGGTTATCATCCAAAGTATGAAGGTGGCCAATACCAAGTGATACCCATATTGTGAAAGGGTTAGTCGACAATGTCACCAAGGCCATGTGGTGTTATATGTCTCTGATACTACTCTCTTCCTAGGTGGACATACTTGTCATTGATGGCCTAGAGGCGATAGACATCAAAATCAACTAACTTGGAAAGGTCTACCACTTGTGAAAATGTCACCTTCAATGTACACAACCATTTCAAGATTGAGGATGGACCCCCAATGTAGTATGGAATGCACCATGGCCCTCTTCCAAACATCTCCTTAATGAACCCATATTTTACTATTTCCCTACATCTCCAACCTTAACATCATTACTTCATGATTGTTCTCCTCTATATATCTTGCTAAGTCAACTTGGTTGAGTTGGATGGGACAATGGTCCATGTGATTGGATGTGTTGCACCCTTGGATTGGGAACAACAAACCAGGCAACCAATTGCTATGCATGTCAATTCAAGTTCTTGCACTACCCTAGGTACTCTAATTTATGAGCATTATATTTTAATCTCTACTATTCATTGTTGTATGAATTGGCTAATGCCGTGTATTTCTAAATGTTGTTAGTTAAAAAGGTTTTCATATTTCATATTTGTTGGTTCAAAAAAATATTGATCCTATGTCTGGTTTTTACACAATCAAGCCCACTTAGCTTGCTACCCAATTTGAAAAGCCTTCAACAAGTGTTATGCCTCACTAACCACTCATTATAGAGTTCCTTAGCTCACTCATTTTCAAGTAGGCGGTGTCTTTTTTGCAAAGTGAAAATTACAAGATGTTTTATTAGGTTTTATCTGCATAGTTTTTAATTCAATTTTCATCGACTTAATATTTCTTGAGTAGTGATTCACAAGAATCTATCTCTCATGACATGAATGGTCCACTTAGCACTTATTACATCTCGGCAATGCTCACAAGGGTGAAGCATGAAGACTTCTCAAGAGGTCATCCATCCCAATACTATTTAGACTCCACAATTAATCATAGAGTTTCTCCTAGGATCAATACCACTCAACTTGCTACCCTATTTATGAAATATTGAATAAATGTCATGCCTCAAAAACTATTCATTATAGAGCTCCTCAGCTCATTCACTATTGAGCTCCTTATGAGAATCACTATGTGCAACGAGTGCTAAGTGTATCATTCATGCTCATGAGAGATGGGTTCTTATAAACCTTTACTCATGAAATATGAATCAATAAAGATTGACAAAAAATAGTTGAATCTTCATAAAACATCACATAATTTGGCACACTAAAAAAATACCACCTACTTGAAAATATTTTTGAAAATGTTATAAAAACCTTAAGAGCAAAGGTTACTTCCCTTTATGGTCAATAATTTTAACGCATTTCAATATCTTGTTAATGTATGGTGTGCCAATATCCTCTAGGGCTGATTAGACCAAGAAGCCTTGTAATACCAGTTTGCTATGTTCTATGGTATTTCATCTTTGTGGCATGACACATCAATAGGCATAGAAACAATGGATTGATTGCTCCCCATAAACTTGCATGCAAGTAGCAGGCGATGTTACCAAACCGGGCATGTCATGCAGATAGACTTTAAATACCTTCTCATCTCATATAACTTATTACTATGCCACTTCTAGATTGCTGTAAGAAATCTCACGAGTAATTGCAGACTACACAGAAGGCTTATTCTTGATGCAGATTAGGTAACGAGATGTATATAGATCAATGATTTGAATTTAATTAACCCCCAAGAAAATGTGACCTTGGTTATGCTTGATTATTGTCCGGTCTAATCCACAGTCTATTAGAAGTGGGCATTCAGGTAAACTATATTTTAATGCAACTGACCACAGTTTGAAGATGGACATATTTTTTCATTAAAAAAAAATTCATTGGTTATGCTTGATTATTGTCCAGTCTAATACATGGTCTATTAGAAGCAGGCATTCAGGTAAACTATATTTTAATGCAACTGACCACAGTTTGAAGATGGCGGACATAATTTTTTCATTAAAAATAATTCTGCAAAGGTAAAATCTTCAATTAACAAAGAAAAATTGTAATACTACAGATACTTAGCAGCTGATGTTCAGGCAAGATGGAGTAATATATAATATTAAAGAATTATATCCAAGAAGCATCATGACATTAGGAATTGGACATGGAGCTTACCAGTCCAGCAAACCAACTCCAGATCTAGATATTGATCTGCTATTGATATAAATAATACACATACACACAAGGCAACAGGAATCTCTGTTTTCCTTCAGAATTCAAGTCAATATGACAATTTTAAATGTACATAATACACATACATATATCTTTGATGTTGCATTCTGACTCCAAATAAGTAGTCAAAATGAGCTACCTCACTGCAGATGATGATAAGTGACACTCAGTGACCCTGAAGGACCATCTTGAAGATAACCGCTATTTATAACACCAAAGGCCCATACATCTCACACTGTAGTGTCTACAACTCCATTTATAAGAATTCCCAAGAACCAAACACTTGACCTGATAATTGAGTTAAGTCGAAACCTGAGAAGAATGTTGCTTGCCATCTTCATTATCAACAACTAAACTGATATTTATATTATTATTGTTAAGAGCAGTCCCATCAATTATGGTATTTTTTAATTGTCCTTTAGTCAGCTTAGTTGTAGAGTTTTGCCCATTCTGTCTTCTTGTAGCTGGTATTAACTTGCTCATCCCCTTACTAATGTTTGATTGAGGATCATGGGTCTTCTGCTTGACCTTTGATCTTCCAGAGTTCGGTAGTGATAACCTCTTTGTAGTTTGAGTATCAACTGTGGACGGGCGTTCCTTAGGATTACTTAAAGATCTACCTTCATTGTAGGAAGCCTTGGAAAGCTTGGAAGTTACTTCTTCGTTTGTATTGCAACTTATGGTTGCTCCAGTGGAGACGTGTGATGGCTTTGAATTAACCTTTGATGATGTCACGCCAGAAGTACCAAGAATAGTATTAGACTTGCTTGAAGATGATTGGCTGCTATCAGAAATAGTTCCAGCATTCTTCTGCCCCACCTTAACAGAATGCAAGACAACCTTTTTAACACCAATTTTATATTGAGGTTCATGACCACAGTTTTTCACATCTGAAGCCTCTTCAACATTCTCCAAACCATCCTTCATGCTTTGGTCCAGGATTCTATTCTCCCATGGGCGTACAGCCATCCAACGTTCCAGCCAATTCCAACCCCAATTGTTTTTATCAGGCTCAAATCCTTCAGGGATTTCAGGTACTTGTCTCAAATTTGCTTGCCACTGCAGGCAGGCCAAAGCATTAAAGACCAAGCCTATCATGCTTTTTAATGTGGAAATTTTACATATTTACAAAAAATGTCATTCAATATAGTTTATTAGTATTTTATGTTTGAGCCTAATTAATTTTTAAGAGGAAGGTTTCGAAGCTTACTTGATGAGTGAGAGCGTAAGCCATGGCTCTCTCACGTTTAGCTGCAGCCTCTTGCCTCTTCTGTATCTTATCATCGATTTGCTCCTTCGATTTTGTACTGTTACACCAACCTTCCTGTATGGAATCATTTAGAAAGAATTATTATACAGAATTTCAATATGTTTCTCTATCAGGTCTACGACTTATATATCATAAAAGAGAAATTCATTTTCTTTCATTATGACGTCTTTCAATTGACAGCCAGGAATATGAAAATTAATTTATCATAAGAACATTGTATGAGTAGAAGAACTAGGGAGCATGTCTTCAGAGAAGGCCCCTGGCTTGTGGGCAGAACAGGGCTCTATACAAAATCTTGGAATGGAAGGTACGATTTTCTAACAAAAAAAAACATTTTGTCAAATGACCCAATATGGATTAGACAATATTGGCTCCCAGCAGAATTTGGGAAAAAGAAGATTTCTGCTCAGATACAAAACAGACTCGTTGAGTAGATTTCCATGGCCAAATCAACTGGGGTTGACTTGTTACCAAATCCATACCAGAATTTGTGTTAGATTGGAGCGCAAAAATCCACTTCCAACAGCAGTGCTTTTAAAATCTGAATTTGGGGAGAAATTCCAAGAGATTGACCATGCAAATGTTCCCTTCAGATATAAAATTGGCCACAATCATGGCAATTTTGCAAGAGAATGCCCTTAAATGAGAAAGGATCCCACTCCTTTAACAAAGGACGCCTGAAAAAAGGTGAAAAGAATCGAAGCAGATTTGGAAAATCTAAATAAATTGTGGAGTTAAAGAACAATTTTGAAGTTCTTGAGAGCAAGGAAAAAGAAATGACAAGTGGAAAAGAAAGTCAAGAAACTAAAAGCCCAGAACATGCTATTTCAACTTAACATTCAAGACCAAAAGGAGCCACCTCTGGTGTACCTTGGACAGAGATGACATATAGTGCAGCAGAATGATCGGCCCCTTCTTGAGATCGAGGTTGAAATCTATCAAGAGGATGGATTTAGGGGAAGATTGAAGTTACGATTTGATGACCTTTCATATTCACAACTCAATGAAATGTTAAGCAGGATTGGAAAAATTGACAACTTTAAATCTAGCAAATAAAGCTGACCAAGTGGATAAGACGAAATCAGGTAGAACCCCCAGGACAAACTCAAGAAACTCTGAAGCTCAAGTCAGCATTATCAAAGGAAGTCAAACACAATTCTCAGATGTGTTGGAAAAAGCTATAAGAAAAAAGAAAGCACAAAGATAAGTTTCCAGTTTGGGTACATGGACAGGGTTTGGATTTGCTAGTAGGTCAATTTCTTTTCCCCAGTTGAGTACGGCCATATATATATATATATATGGTTTCCCAAAAGGGCAATTTCTTTTCCCCAGATAAGTACAGCCATGTATATATAATGCTTGTATATATAACTTAAATTATACAATACCAAAAAAAACATTACCAAAACTCTTATAAATATATAGAATCATAACTTAAATAATACAGTATAAAAAACTTTACCAAAAGTAAAAAGAATGTGAATCACATATGTTGTTATTATATCAGATAAGAACAGTAAGCAAAGAAATACACACAGAACAGTGAGCACAAAGATTTTCCCTGGGAAAACCCTTCTACTCAAGGGAGAAAAACCCAGCAACAATTTACTAATAAAATATCAGATACAATAGTGCAGAAAAATTGCACTTGAGAATCATGCCAAGAAGGCAGAATACAATAATATAAACCAGCACTGGAGTAGTTCGAAATTTCTGAGTAGAAATAGACCTTCTTGAGCAGTGAATTTTCTTCTTAGTCACAAAGGAATGAATGAATTTAATTGATGATTGAATGAGAAAAATCTTCCTTCTATTTATACAAATCCAACCAATATAATTTCTGCTTTGTGATTTGGCTGACCCAGCAAAAATATAATTAATTCTGACTTGTCTTTCTCTTGAGCCGACCCAGCACATACAATTTCTGTTTGTGATTTCACTTGAGCCGACCTGACTTTTGGCTTACCTCCCGAAGCTACCAAAAACATCAACACTCCCTCTTAGCTAGGGAGGTATAGCGAAGTCTTCCTTGAGTCCCACTCACGGGTATCATGTCTTGTCATGGACTCTCTCAACATGACGTCCACAATGGCTATACCCAATTGTGGGAAGCACAATTCAGTCTCAGAGATGTGATTTGTACAAGGGCTTTAACCTCATATTTCTCTGTCTCAGAGAAATATACGCTACAGGGGCTTTCACCTCATATTTCTCCGTCTCAGAGAAATATACACTACAAGGGCTTTCACCTCATATTTCTCCATCTCAAAGAAATATACGCTACAAGGGCTTTCACCTCATATTTCTCTGTCTCAGAGAAATATACGCTATGACAAATCAATCCAACATTTTTTCCATTCTCCTGACATAGGGAGAATATCTTGATGATGCTGTGACTCCCTCTGGAGCTGGATTGCTTTCCTCAGCACCATTTCTGATCCTGCCATACTTAATCTGCTTTGAGTAGATTCTTCAAAACTACTCTCTCCACCACTGCGAGAACCCTACCTCGACTTCCTTCACTGAGTTGATCCATCCTTTCGATACAAAACCTTCCATACTACTTGGTCGGGTTCAAGCTACACCTTTTCGTACTAACTGAACTCAACTCCAAGTACCCACATCAATCTCCTAACCTCCTCATCCAAGGTTGCCTGTAATGCTTGCCCCAGTGGAACGGCCTCCATCCCACACTTCCGGCACTACTCCTAGCAACACCTCCAACTGACTTGCGAGAGTCCAACTCCAAGACTTAGTCCTCCTCGACCTCATCCCTGATCTCTCTATACTGAATAGGTTTGCAATGCTACCAATGAAAAAATCCAGGTTGACTGGCTTGCGCAATTCTTGTTCTCTGCAGCTGAAAAACCTTCCAAAGACTTGGCACCTAGCCTTGCAACACTGTAACCCACTTAGCTGACACCTTCACACCTCTAGCCAATGGATCCGCCTCCTCGCTTCCTCTACTTGACTCAGTCTCCAACTCTCCTTGAAGACCCACCTGAGACTCCACTTCAAGCCCAAACATTCTGGCATACTTTCTCTAGACTCTACTTCTGCTTTTCAGTGTTACAACTTCTTCTCATTGAGCCACTCCAGTTCCTAGTGTCATAGGACTCCATGGGATCACCCTGCGCCCATTCATGTCCAAAACACGAGTGCAACTCAAATTACGCCTGCTGATCCACTTTCGAGTATCCCTAGATACTCTACCTCTTCATTTCCACCTCCAAGATGGTTCTATTGCAAACCCACCTAAGTCTGCCTTGGTGCCTTCCATAGACACCCCTTTTTGCATTACTTCACTCATACTGAGCAGCCTCAAACTCTGTTGCGTTTCTTCTGCATGCCCATTACACTGCCTCATGGCATGCCTCACGCCCAATTTTGCTTGTAACATAGCACCAAAAAGCTCCAATTTGGTGAGGATTGTACGAAACACAGAACTCCCTCTTGATCTCAGAACCTTAATCCTCTTCTCGAGCGTGTTCTCAACTTGTGCCTTGAATTCTTGGAATCTATCAAGGACTTCCTCAGACTCCTTAGATTTGACAAAGTGGTAACCAATCAGTGCTTTCATAGTATTCTGAATTCATGCACTTTTACATATATCCTCATACTCAATTGTCGTTAGCAATCCCCCATCATAGATACTTTTCTCAATGTGAACCTTTGTACAAAACTCGTCAGTATCAATGCCAAGCAACCTAGCATTGCATCCTCGGTATGCGCCATTAACAATCCTAACGGGTCCCCCAATCTGTGGGATGACCGACCCAAGAACATGGTCAGACTTAATCATTGTAAACTTCCCAACGTATTTAACACAACCCCCTTCTGCTTATAATATCCTTTCTCAGCCAAACCTTTGCTCATGACCTTCAATACAATTCCTTCAGAGAGCCAATAATCTTTGTTGTTCATTTTATCCTTTGCGCGCTCCTGCACCCTCATAAGGTCTGCCAGAGTAGCAGCTCCTTCGCCAGCCTTGCTCTCATTACTTTATTTCTTACTAAAGGATTTTTGTCCTCCCTAAACCATGAGTCAACACATCATGCATGATCAAGCATTAGTATTAAAGTTGCTCTCAATTTCTTCTTAATATGTCTCCAAATAATATACACGGATTGCTATCTTTTTAAAACTCTCGTCCTTCAACAAAATACTTTGCTTGAAATTGCACATTGGCACGTAATTACAACAGGCGGCTGTGTAAGAATTTTGTGAATCACTAAGCTGCTTAGTCACTAAAGACTATAAACTAGCGCCACCAAGAAAGCACACAGCTCCCGACAATTCAAGTTTTCCATCTTCCACCATGAATTACTTTATTACATCAAGGCCCAAGAATTAATAAGCCATGACGCCTTTTCATATAAATTTCAATCAATTCTGAATCAAAATTCAATCTTAAACAAATGCTCTTGATAAAATGAACATCTTCAACTCTTAATAATTTTCCTCGGTCCACGCTGGCTCTTATTTTGCTCCTCACGTCATCCTCCTGAATACTCGATACTTCAGACAGACAACGATTCCAATCAGACCTGAGCTTCCCCCCTCCTGCCATATCATCACCAAACCAGATATCCCTATGATTTGACGATAGTTCAAAGTAGCCATTGATATGAACCGGAAGACCTTTTATCTCTTTCTCCTATCCTGTCTGCAACTTGGCAGCTACACCTACCCATGGAATGAAACTACATTCTCTGATTTCCAAAGAGAGAGACTTAGCTTTAGCATGTCCGCCTCCCAAACATTCACTCACCATCCACATATCTGACTTTACAGTAGTATCACTTGAACTCATTATAATTTTTCCACAACTCCAAGGTAACTATGATTCTGGTGTCTTCTGCAATTTTTGAATGAATTTCGCTTTGTCCAAGCCCACCTTGCAATCACCATAAATAAAATCAACCATCACATTTGTTGGACCAGGTTGGTTCTCCAATACATCAACAGGAAGCTTGCAATTGTGTAGACGGATGAGAAAAGTGATAAAACATCCTCTGGTCTATAACTTTCTTTCTTGATTTGGCTGTAAGCAGATACACTGGAAGTTCTTAAAGGAAAGCGAAAGAGAGTGCCAAGAAAAAAAGGGTTTTGAAAGTCACATCCAAAAATGCATGTATGGGGAAAATTGGTCAGGAAATTGTTCCAATATGCCTCTGCCAACAAAGTTGATCCTCAGGCCAGGAAGGGATGGAGTAATCCCTGGAAGATATGAGGCATGAGGATCAAACATCACAACAAATTCAAGCCAACCTTCCAATAGCAAATGGGGCTCTTCAAGTTATTGTCATGCCCAATGTGTGAAATGGCATAAAGATCTTGAGCTGTAAAGACAGAATTATTGAAATAGTATAAGGCAGGCACCTACCAATCTGCCATTTGAGGAGAAAGAATGGATGAAGTCCCATACTGAGTTTTATCCAATAGAAAGCAAACTTCAAAAGCTCCCGCATCATTTGCATTTTGTACAAGTTCAAATAAAATTCCAAGACCATCTGCATACATTTCAACTATATACTTCAGCCTAGTTGTTAAGGCCTCATGCTGACCAAAGGCCTCTGCTGCCCCATACAGGCCCAAGTTCATCGAATCGGCACTCTCTGCAAGCAATAATCTACAGATCGAGTAGACACCAAGCCTCTCTGCAATATCATTTGATGTGTTGCCATTCACAAATTTGGGAACCTTTTTGTTTGTTGTCAAAGCCATTGGTAATATGCTCCCTGAGTTACTCCATTCATTAGAGCTAGATAACCAAGGAGCATCATTAAAGGCAATTTTTGTTACAGGCATAAGAATAGATGAGACATAAGGAATGTAGCACGCTATCTGTTGTCATGAACCTTAGCATCAGCCAAATATTGCACAATTAGGGTTACTGCTCTAAGTTCATGTGCATTCAAAGGACTGCCTTTCTTATTTATGCTTCGCTATCTGATTTGTTTTCTTGAACCTTGCTCTGATACCATGTTGTTATTAGATCAGATATGAACAGTAAGCAGAAAAATACACACAGAACAGTGAACACAGAGACTTTACCCTAGGAAAACCCTTCTACTCAAGGGAGAAAAACCCAACAACAATATACTAATAAAATATCAGATACAATAGTGCAGAAAAATTGCACTTGAGAATCATACCAAGAAGGCAGAATACAATAATATAAACCAGCACTGGAGTAGTTTAAAATTTCTGAGCAGAAATAGACCTCCTTCTTGAGCAGCAAATTTTCTTCTTAGTCGCAAAGGAATGAATGAATTTAATTGATAATTGAATGAGAAGAATCTTCCTTCTATTTATACAAATCCAACCAATATAATTTTTGCTTCGTGATTTGGCCGACCCAGCAAAAATATAATTAATTCTGACTTGTCTTTCTCTTGAGCCGACTCAGCACATACAATTTTTGTTTGTGCTTTCACTTGAGCCAACCTGACTTTTGGCTTACCTCCCAAAACTACCAAAAACATCAACATATACACTATGATCACAAAACTAATATTGACATTCACTATATAATGCAAATCCAATAACAAAAAGTCGTGAAAATGTATCTTATCTAATATGATATTGTAGTGTAGAAAAATGTACACCTTTACATTTTCACACTATGTTTGGGTCCCTTAATTTAATTGGATTCTGTTGTACCCAAACAAATTTTTTGCTTCATCAAGGCATTTTGCATAGAAAGTCTAAATTTTGCTAAAATGATGTAAAACGCAGTTTTGGGCAATATCAAGCATGGAGTTTTTGTCAATAGTTTGTCAGTCAAAGTCAGTTATATTGATCAAAACCTGAAGCAGAGACTCAGAATGGAGTTTTTCATGATGGAGGAACATCTCACGACGACATTTCAAGTTGCACACAATCATTTCAGTGATCGAGACGGAGTTTTCAGTGATTAATTTATGAAGATTTCTTAGAGGAAAAGCTAGAAAGCGCAACTATAGCCCAGGGGCGCCCAGCTTTTTGAAGGTCAAGATCTTGCTGAAAGTGTTCAAGCATCCAGTCAATCTCTTCAGAATTGGTCTGGCTATCCGATAAGCTATCCAGCGAAGCTTTCTGAGACCTGCAACTCCGGCAAACAGCGACAGAAGTTGAAATCCCCAAAGTTCCAGATATGAGAATTTTGTCTTTTTCAGGCAAAAGCGCACCTCTAGCCTGAGGGCGCCCATCTTAAAGAGGGGGTAAATCTTGGTATTTCTGATAGCGGATACAGTCAATCCGTTCATGACTAGTCTGCTTATCCAACGAGATATCAAACGTAGTCATCCGAGTTTCAGAACTCCGGCGGCAGTCGTCTGAAGATCAGCTTATAATGGAGTTTTCATGTTTCTGAGCTTCTCCATTTGTTCCCACTTCCCAGTGCAAGTACAGCCTAGGGGCGCTGATTTAAAGGACCCTTCAGATGCCAAAATTTGCAGATAGAGTCTTCCTAACATCAGTACTACTCTAGCCTAGCTCCGCAATGCATCATCCTGCTTGTCGATCCGACGTTCCAGGTGATCGTGGCGGAAGTCCTACCAAGCACGTAATTTCATGGGCGGACCAACAAACAATTTGCAGTATATTTCTACAGTCTAGAGGCGCCTAGCCTTTAGGCCTGTCAGATGAGGTCGTTCTCTTTCGAAGTCTTCACGGCTTTTGAGTGTAATCATTTTATCTATTCAACGAGCCTAGCCGTCAGCCTTCGGGATTTGGCTGTCGCTTGTACGTGCGAGGTCTTTGGTGTAATGCTGAAGAGTAAGGACATCCGGAAAATGCCCAAGTCTGGAGCGGTAATTTTAAATAAAATATGCACTGGAGTTTTTGAGGTCTTAGAAGCAGTTTTCTTGCTTCGTCACCTCCACAGACTTCTCTTGTGGGCCCTTCTGGCTGTCCGTTAAAACAGATAGTGCTTGAATCGGGTCTTCCCAGCTCCAGATGTCAGAGGTCAAAGTAGGGTACTTGGATGAAAGTTCGACTTTCGTCAAAATGACACCAGTGCAACTGAGAGCCAGGGGCGCTTTTACTTTTGAGGCCCTTAACACAGCTTTCAGATGTTGTATGTATATCCATTGGATGCAGAATGTCTCCAGGCATGCAGTGAGCTTCGTTTCTTGTCAGCAGGGTTCACCATTCGCCGTCAGCAGCCGTTTGAAGTGTCAGATGGCAGTTTAGGAAAATGGCCAAGTCTGGAACCCGTAAATGAATTTGATGAGGGGCGCCTAATTTTTCAAGGGGTTAAACAATGGATTTTGCAGTAGTGTCTCCCAGCAAACATTTCTTCCTTGTTCAATAGGCTTTCCGATGAATTTTCCAGATCAGTCTCAGCATCACCCGGTCATTCAGAAATCAGTGTCGAAGATGGCCAGTCGTTACTATGCAGTCAGCTATAAAATAGGGAGTTAATAAAAAGTGAAGTATCTTGAGCAAATGGACGCCTATGAGCTCAAGAGATGACTTTTCGGAATCGGTAAAGCCCGACGATGAATCCTAAGACTCCAACAAAATTGTCAACTGAAGTTTAGGATATTTGCAATTTTAGCATAAGATGGCGATTTTCTATTTATGGCGCCTTTTGCCATTTGCACGATAATAAATATTTTATTATATTTATTCAAATTCGAACTTCCAGTCAGTGGCAATGGAACTGAAAGGCAACCAATCAGAGATCTTCTATTCTTGTCAAGGTTTTGAATTCTTGCAGTTACCAATTGGTGCGAATTTCTTCTTATTTAAACATGGCGCCATCTTCATTGTTATTCACAGAGCTTTCAAAAGAAATTCGTATTTCTCAAGAGAAATTCAATCTTAAGAGAAATTCGTATTTTTCAAAGCAAATTCATATCTTCAAAGGGAAATCGAATTTTATTAATTTTCAAAGGCGCAACTTCAATATCAATTCGCAATCCTTCAGAGGTCAAAGGCGGATTCTCAAATTTCATTGCAATTTGTATTTTCTTCAAAGGAAATTCAAATTTCTTCAGAGTAAAGGCGCAAATTTCAAGAGGATAAATTCGTGGTTTTCAAATAAAGGCGAATTCTTCCAGTTCAAAGGCGAATTTCACATCAATTTCCAGAGGCGATTTTACCTAACATATCTTTTTGCAGGATCAAAGTTCATAATTGTCAGTAATCTAAAGAAATCTTGGGCGACTTTCACAGAAAAAGAGCATCATAAAAACGTCTTTTTCATCCTTCAATCTCAGATTTCTCTCAAAATACATTTTGCATGTTCCTGAAATTGGCGAATTCTACAAGTTTCAGTATCTGGATCATTCTCATATAATTTCCTCGAGTTAAGTTTGTGCGTTTGATTTTTCACGAATTTTTAACTTTAGAACGTTCGTTCTTGAGTTACTAATTTTCTCAAGTGAAAAGTCTTTGTATGATCAAGTAGAAGTTGAATTTTCGCAAATCTGACGTTCTGGGTTGTCTTAGAATCCTTTTCTGGACAAAACCCATATTTCAAATTTTTCGCTGAAAATAATTCTTCGAAAGGCTATTTTTAACTCTCGCAGGCTATTTTTAGCTTCCAGAGATCTTGTCAGAACATAGTCGAGTTCACAGTCAACAGGCAAGTTTTCCAAAATGCAGTTCACTCAGCTCGAATACAGGACCAAAACCGTCCTTACTCATGATTTTCTCAGGTTGGTTGAGACAGACCTTCACAAAGTATTGCCAGAGGTAGTGCTAGATCCGGTCAAGATCAGAAGTTCAATCATTCAAAATATTGAGCAGTCTGGTTTACTAGAGGCCGCTTCCATACCTATCTCCGTTCACTGTATTGAATTCGTGATGTCTTGTATTAAGCATTACAATTCTACTACTCGTGAGATAGTGTCAGTTGACGGACGGGTCATTTGCAGTCTCAAGCCTTTGGACATCGAAAGGAGTTTTGGCATTCCTCAACACCAGAACAGTCTAGTTGTTTCTATGGAGCAGTGTGCGCAGGCATTTGATGCTGATGTGGACAAATGTCAAAAGAAGATGGCAGAAAGATGGTTAAAACAAGCGAAGAACAGATTGCCAAACAATGTGGGTCGTGGTGAATACAAGGATGAGTACGCGATTCTAATCACACTCCTGAATCGTGTCTCAGGTCATGCACATGCAAATGTTTTCCAGCCTTGGATGTATTACATTATTGGTCGCATCATTTCTGGGCAGGAACATTATGACTGGGCATCCTTCATCAGCGATATTCTCCACAGGCAAATCACCGGTTTCATGGTTGCTCATGAGTTTCATATGTGTTCATATCTCGTGTACTTGATCGCTTATCAGGGTCAGTTCCGAGGACTAAACACCGTGGGCATTCTCGGTGTTCAGAAAGTTTATCAGTATTATGATCAGCTTGAGTTCACCAGAGCTAAACGTCATTTCAAGCGTGTTCACGAGGCTTTTCACATATGTGAGGAATTTGAACCGGGAGTTGCATGTTCAGATCTCGGCAGCTGCTAGGGCAGCGATGGATGGATGGGCAGATTGGTTTATTCAGTTCCCAACATACACCTACATCCGGTATACGGCTTCACAGAAATCCAGCTATGCTTCCACGTTATCCTTCGGATAAGACAATCTTTCGGAGTTCCTAAGAGATGCATGATGTTCATCGTCTTCTACGCCGCAGCACAGACCATCTCTCAACTTTCCTTTTCAGTTTGGAATGTATTGGTGCAAGTCGGCAATTGATGCAAGATTGCAGGGCAAGAGCTTGAGAAATATCATCTTAAGTATCTTGTTGAAGCACGTGCCTATGATCTTTCAGGTCATTACACAACTCGCCTTGCTGGAGGTACATATCACGAACCTTCTATGGAGGATTACTGGGCAAATTGCACAGATGATTTCGAGGTTCGCAGACGTAGTTACGGCTGCTTCTCTCTCTCACAGATTTCTATTTTCTTGTCAAGATGTGGGAGGTTTATCGATGACGAGGGAGAAGTTCTTCCTCAGAGCAAGGTTGATACACAACCGTTGCCAGCAGTTGATTGGTACACCAAGGAATACGCAACGGTCAAAGAGAGGTCAAGTAGAGTTATCCGTAACAGTATACTTTTTCCTCGACAGAAGAAGACAAGGAGGTAAGTGTTCCCATTAGAGCCAAGAGTGGTGAATCCTTTGCTACCTTCCTCGCCAAAACCTAAACAAAGAAAAGAGTAAAACTCCTAAGAAAGCGCCAAACAATTCAAAGGGCAAGGCGCAACATGATACACACGACCCTGGACACCCGGTCACGTTCAGCCAAAGGCCGTTGAGCCCGCCAAGACTTTCTCAAGTTCCTACACCAGTTTCAGAGCCGTCACCAGTCCCAATTCACATTGAATTGGATTTAGACTCTCCACCTCGCAGTGAGGCCTCTACACGTTCACTCTCATCAGTACCTCCTGTTGCTAGTACAGATCCTTCTAGTAGCATTAGCCGAGATCAATCTTGGATCGAAGCTCAGCTAGGAAGGAAGAGGAGGCAGCCATCTTATGTTCTTAATCATTCCGATTTTGATGACATTTATCAGGATGCGCCAGATAAGAGAGTCAAGAACATGGTTCACGTAGAGAGAAACACTGATATGGAGATTGTCATTGAGACTGCCGTACCTCCACAGGGGAAGAACTTGGCTGAGTTGGAATCTCAGGATTTTGAGGTTATCACAGTCAACCTTAGCCGTAGCACACGCCAAACTCAGGTTGATCTTCTACAAGTTGCTACAGACAGTGCCAGGGATAGAATACTGAAGGACGGAGAAGATAAGGCAGCCCTCAAGGCTGAAATTGAAATATACCGAGCCAAATTTTTTCGTTTTTCAAATAACAGATTACAACATTCAAGCAAGTGCACCCGTTAGGGTTAGATGAATAAACCGAAACGTGCAGAAGATTAAATCCAAGATACAGAAGGGAACTCAACGTCAAGTATGTGCTACCCAATCCAAGGTGGAGTGAGGGGCGACCATATGACGGAGTGATTACAGAAAGCAAAGCTTGAAAAGAAATGCTGAATAATAAAACTACTCAACACCCAAAATGTGCTTGCTCATCCAGAATGGGAAGTAGCTACCATAGGGCGGAGTTATACTATCTCAACTAATACTGAAAGCAACTTGAAAGAAATGTTGAATATTGAATCTACTCTACACCCAGAATGTGCTTGCTGACCCAAGACGGGAAAGTAGCGACCATAGGGCGAAGATCTAACAATTACAATAACTTAATTGAACTGAGAATTACAACCAGATTTGAATAAGAAAGAAGACTGCCAGTACTACTGTCAGTTTGTACAAAATCATAAGAATTTGCCTGCCAATATCACTTGAATTTAAAGGATCAGCATTGTACCAAAGAGAAGCACTTATATCATGTTTAGGAAGTGCTACATCCAAATGTTTCGGAGATCAAGATATTGTCTTCTGTTTTCTGTTACAAATCTGCTCAATACAATAATATGACAGCAGTCTATAGAACTATTCAAATGCTCACAAAACCCTAATGACTTGCTCAAATGAAGAAATCTCTGATGCACAACAATCCTAATATTATAACACTCAAACTAATAACATGAAACCAACTCGAAATGCCCTTAATGAATATTGCACAAATTTCAAAGCAAGTACAGTGGTACGGCCTGCTGAGAAATTCGACCTTCTCTTAAAAATTCATGCATTCACTAAAAATTCTACAAACTGGGAAACTAGGGCGCCTATGACAAACCTTTCTAATGATGCAATACCCAGAATGCTATTTTTGTCTTTTTTTGAAATATGATTAAAACTTCGAATCTGCTGTCTACAATAATGCAAGAAGCTGAAACATGAATGTGCCAAACTAATCTAAGTTTACAATAAACTGAACATACAATGAATGAACTAAAGATGCACTCACACATAGACTGAAATTCACCACTAGATGTTGTTTCTCAAACACGAAGTGATGCCCAATGGTTAGGAGGTCTTCATCCCTCGAAGTGATCCAGATTCAATCCGGCAGCATAACGGTGTATTTTCCAAGATGAAGCAAACTGATGCACAAGCCCTCTTTTTATAAGTTTCGTTTGACTTCACGAAACCCTAAAATCATCTTTTAGGTCAAATTCCCTGATCTCCTCAAGAGGGCGTACTTTCTCCTTCAAAGATTAATAAATGATATTTTAATTAAAAGCCAAGCTTGAAAAGTGCGCCCAACATAAGCTTGCTTGACTTAGGCAATAATTAAAATAATCATTTAATGAGGGCGCCACCCTCAAAGGCCCCTTTTTTAAAACATCTTTAAGTCATTAATTCTAGGCCCAAGGTCAACATTAAAATATAATATTTAAATGTGCCTTTTAATGAAATAACTTAGCTTATCCCTCCGGAGGTGCACTGAAGCCAAAACTGAGCCAAACATCTGACCACTGAAACAGGAAGTCAACCGAGCTGAACATCATCTGACAAGCTGCCAAAAATAGAATTTACTAAAAATAGTAAATTCCAAAAAGTACCCAGAATGCCGGGATGATCATACCGCTGCGAAGCCCTCTGAAAACCCAGAAGGAATCCGCCATTAAAACTAACATCCTCGAACAATAACCTCCTCAAAATTAGGAAACCCTAATTTTAACTTCCGACTAGCCTCCGGGTTCCCAAGGAAAGGCTAACGGTCATGAAAATGTCAGCTTGAAAAGGGGACATTACAGAAATCAGACTTCGTCAGTATATTTCTAGCCTTGTGCATAGACCAGAGGCCATTAACACACTCCCACCGATGCTTGAGCCTCCAGCAGAGCAAAGTCAACTCAATCACTTGGTTGCATATGGCAAGCGTTTGGATGAGTGGGAGGAGGAGTTCGTTGCTAGAGGCCGTGCTATGCTTACAGAGTTATATCAGTTGCGGTACAATGCACGAGAGCTCCGTATTCGTCTCCAGGATGAGGAGCGAGATATGGCAATTAATAAACCCAGGGATGAGATTATGATTGCTCACCTGAGTGTGGCTTATGATACAGTCACAGATGCAGAGGACAGAGAAGCTATCTACTCTTGGAAAACACAGTTGGTTTTCAAGGTAAAGATAGAAGACACTTTGGCATCAGAGTTGGCTGAGAGTAGAGAGCACGTCACTAGTGCACTCCGGTTTGTGAGGACTCTAGTTTCTCACTTACCATGCCGTTATCAAATCGAGGGTGGTGCCTATGTTGAGCTTACCAATGTTCAGTTAGAACTCCAGGCACTCATTCATACCATTTTCAGTGGGGAGACCGTTGGCTGTAAGGTTACTCAACTTACAGTCATGTCAGATTGTTCAACGAGGCAACGAGGAGTAGGGCGAACTTTAGTCTCAGATCACACCGTGAGGATATGCTGCATCGACATAGCATTCTTCGACAGAGTCTCATAGCTCCAGATAGTGATACAGTTAACAATCTCATTGAGGTATTGATTGCCCGAGATACGACCAGAGACACCTCGGGATAGACATTACACAGAGTTAACTTGGCGTTACCCTTTCAAGTTAACTCGATGTTGTCATCACATGCATATCTATTCTGAGATCAGCTTTTACACTTGGAGTTTCTTTTAGGGTTTTCGTTAACTGATGATAGTCTTCTAGTTAACTTGCTTTCAATAAGGACGTGCATGCTCGCACAATTGTCCATTTTTAGATTAGATGTTTCGGTTAACTGATGGTAGTTTTCCAGTTAACTGTATAGTTTACTTCATTAGGGTTTGGCGCATCTTGCATGCATTGCAAGACTGTAGATGACTCAAGGTGATTTTAGGGTTCCCTACACCTTGATGTATATAAATAAGAGCTTTTGCTCATTTGTAAATAACTTTTGCTTGAGAGAGAAATATATGCTGCCCCTACCTTGCCCTCAATATTGCTCTTTTGGTATTTGTTCATGTGTCTTCGCTATTACAATTAATTGTTATGCCACATAGGGTTTCAAGAGATTGTAATGGTGGATTCTTTCCATAGTTTAGATAAATCTGTTTTGAACATCTTTACCATTGTGATCAATTGTTATGCCACATAGGGTTTCAAGAGATTGTGATGATAAATCTGTTTTGTGTATCTTTACCATTGTGATCAATCGTTATGCCACATAGGGTTTGAAATTACGGTGATAAATTTGTTTGTGAAGTCTTTACTATTTTGATCAAGTGTTATGCCACATAGGGTTTCATAAGATTGTCATGGTAAATTCTTAAATCTGTTTTGTGCCCAATAAACTTATTCAGGTTGAGATAATAGTCGCGCCACCTTGCCTTCAAGTAGAGAATCTGAATTCGTTTATCGTCAGATAGTCAAACCTTGCTCCGTTTCCTCATGCTCTGTTTTCCTGAGGAGATTGGATAGATTAAGTTTAGTTGTAGTTAGTGGATCTGCAAAACCAGAAAATACTCAGCTGCAACGTATAAGTTCTTTCAAGAAAGCCTTGTGCCTCTACAGCTGAAACAAAAAGACAGGACATAGTTTAGCTTATTTCCCTTTGCAAGTATTTTTGTCAAAGCACAACGAGGGAGCTTCCCCTCCTAATTTGAAGAGCACTCATTGCATAGTGTACATAGGCTGTTCATAACAACTTTTACTCCAGAGGTGTTAGTTGTTACGCCAACAGATTCAATTAAGCCTCTAATTAAAGCAAATTATGCATTTATAAGCCTAATTAATTGTATTTTCCAAAGGGAGAACTTGCAATTAACTAATGTCTATACTTAATTTAACATCTTGGAAAGAGTGTGTTCTAGGCTTAGGGCCTAGGACCCATTAAGCTTTAGAATCCAATTTTTAATATGTTTTTGGCAGCATTTTTATGATCCCAAATTCAAACTTTAAATGTCAGCTTATAATGTTTAATTGTCGGGAAATTAGAAAATCATCTATAAATACATAGTTATTTTATCAATTCAACATTAAAAAAAAAAAAAGGCAACTTTCACATGAGCAAAACTTTATTGTCAAGAGCATTGAAGACAAGATTTATCAAGCATCTATAGCAACAATCAAGATCAAGATCATCATGTCAAAGTTATTTGCATTCATGCATGTTTTTGGAGCTAACATTGTGATGTAGGTTTCAAGCATTCAAATCAAGATTCAAGCATCAAGATCAACATCCAATCAAGCCATTTCATGCAAGATCAAGACCTTGGAGAGGTGTTAGATTTCAGTCCTTCAAGGATCTCCATTCAAGGGTTTGGTGAGTTGCAACATAGCATTGTTCATTCATCATTCCTTCAATTCATGTTTGATTTCATTTCAAGGTTTGATTACCAAAACAGGGTTTGACTAAGGCAAACCCCCATTCACCAAAAACAAATAATTTTTCCCTTTCATCTGTATGTGCAGATCTTAGGTTGAAGAAAGGATTGGAATTGAAGATCTCAAAAGTGCAAAATTGCAAAAGTTGTCAAGATCGTGGAAATTCACTTTTAGAATTTATTTCTGAATTTCCGAATGTGAAACTCGAAGGAATCGGGAGTGCAGACCAAGGACCAGAGGACTGTGAGTGCAATTTTCAACCCCCTATAGCAAGACACATTCGCCCTTGGGCGACTGAATCCCAGGAGGACACTTAGCACAACCTTTTTGTGGCAGGTGCATAAAATCCAATCCTTCCCAGATCTGTTAAAACTTTGTTGGTTTTGTCAGATTAAGGTTTAATTTAGAGGTTTCATGTGTCACATTGCATAATTGCACTCATTTGGTATTTTTCATTCATCTCCCAAAAGTGCATTTCAAGCTGATTTACCCCGTTCTAAGTCATAAGGAAAATAGCAAGATCTCCACCAAGTTTGACTCACCTAAGGGTTGAAAGTCAATCTTGCCCTAGGGGATCTCTTTTTCCTAATGAACTAAGGAAGATAAATGCATGATACCCTCCTTTGTTATCATTTCATTGTGATGAACCCATTTTTCAATGTTTATTTTGGTGAACCCGACATTCTTGCACTAAAAATTTTCTGATTTGGAGTCCATTCAAACCCTAGATCTAGGATTTGCATTAGTTTGCATTGCATTGCACTAGTTTGCATTCCATTTAGGGTTGTCAAAATTGCATTAGCTTGCATCTCACACAGGGTTTTAAATTGGCATTTTGCATTGTTTAAAATCTGAAAATCCAAAACAATTGCATGCATATTACATTGATTTTGCATAGTACTTGCATATTAGTGTATTTTCAGTCATTTACATTCACAAATTTGGTCAAAATTGCATTTCAAAAAGTGTCATATTGTTCACTAGTTATCACTAATTGCACTTGCATTTAGACACCAAAATCTGGAAAAATTTGTTATAGAAACCACAGCTTGCAACCTAAAACACAAAGCACAAATAACAATTCAGAATTTGGATTTTTCATTTAAACCCTGTACAAGGACCCATTTTCCCTAGGGCGAATGAGTCCTTGAAGGCCTATCAAAACCATCTTTTCTAGGCATTTTTGTGGTTCCCTGCACTTCCCAGATTTGTTGGTAAACCACTGTTTCAATCTGACAATTTTTGGGAATTTCTACTTTATGCACTAGGACTAATCATTCATTTAGTTTAGGCATTTCAAATTGGGAAAAATTGTTGCATTTCAGATCTGTAGAACAATTATTACATCATGTTTTCATTACAAAAGTCTCTTGTTATCATACTTCATGTTCTATTTTCAGATCTTGTTGAATACTCTAAGAAATTGTTGTTGCAAGCATATGAATATGAAGTCCTTTCCCCTCTTTTCTCGTTTTCCATTGATCCCTCTCCCATGTGTGCAACTAACTTAGTGAAAGAGAATACAAATCTTGGACAATCATTACAATCAAGTTTGTTGTTCTCCCAATCTCTCATATTTGTGAAGAAGATATTTTGGTGTTAAAGGAACCCATCATTGAGAGCCATGAGAATCCTATTTGTTTCTCTTCTCCTACTCGGGAAAACATTATTGAACAAGAGGATGCAATCATTGATAAGCAAGAAAATCCAACCATTGATGTCTCCCCTACTTGTGATGAAGTTATTTTAGAAGATCCGACCATTGAATGTCATGAAAATCTAGTTTGCTCCTCTCTTAAAAACTCTCCTACTAGGGAAGATATCATGGTGCAAGAGGATGATAGCATTGGTACATGTGTTTCAAATAATAGTAACGTGGCTTCCTTAGATGAAGATGATGACATGACATTAGACTCCCCTTCACTAAAAGATCATCAAAATAAGGATAAGTCTGTTGAGATTCTGAACATTAGATTTCTCTTGATTATTAGACCTCCTAAGAGTCCTCTAATCATTGGACCTCCTAAGAGTCCTTTAATTATTGGAACCTCCCAAGTCATCCCCTAAGCCGCTTCTTATCATAAGACCACCACAACACCAACCACAACCTCCAAGAGCTATCTTAAACTTTGCAAGGCAACTCACTAGTAACAATGTTTCACAAAAACCAAGTTATAATACCATTGCTCATACATACAACACAAGGAACAATAGGTAATCACAAACCATACCTACTTCATTACCACTTCCTCAACCTATCTTGCCTAGTGCTCCTCGTTTTCCTTTGCATAGTGGAAAGGAGTATGATCTTGTAAAACAACTTTGCAACACTCCTGCTAAGATATCCTTGTGGGATTTGATTCAAGCATCACCTAATTATCATAGCATGCTTCAAAATGCTTTACAACAAGTTGTTATCCCTCCTAGTGCACAACCAGATGATGTAGCAGCCCTAATTCAAGGTATGAACTCAGTCAACTTAGACATTACATTCCATCAAGATGAGTTACCTCCATTAGAAGTGCAAAAACAATATGATGCTTTGATGATATTGGCTAGTATTAACAATTGTGGAATTAAGCATACTCTCATTGATAATGGTTCGGCACTCAATGTTTGTAGTGTAAACCTTTTGGATAAAATTGGAGTGTACAAGACTAAAATTCAACCAAATTATTTATCTATCCGTGGTTTTGACAATGTGGGAAAACAACCGCTTGGTTTGATAATATTACCTATTAAAGTTGGTAGGGTTGCGTTACAAACTCCTATCCATGTCATGCCCAATGATCTTTCATATAATCTTCTCTTAGGTAGACCATGGATTCACGCAATGAATGCGGTGCCTTCCACGTTACATCGTCTAGTGAAGTACACTTATAACAACAAGATTTATACGATAAAAGTAGATCCTGAGTCTGAGAGTTATTTACAAATTGAAAAAAGAATAACAAATCCTCTTACAACATTGACACCAACTACAAAAGTAGCCCGAAGAAGTCACAAAGCTATTAGATGATGATTGGGGTTCATTGGATTTCACACCTACATTCATGGGAGAATACAAGATTACACACAAACCAGGAAAAGAGAAAGAAGCTGGCATAATATCAACACAAGCTGAGTCATCCAAAGCATGTGAGTCCACAACCTTTAGCAAAGAAGAAGAAAATAACAATTACACATCCACATATGAAGAGTGTGATCACGAAAAACCACCAAATCCAAAAGAGATGGAAAAGCATTATGGAAGAGGTTACAAACTTTTGAAATAACTTAGCTATAATGGAAAAGGATGTGGTGCTAGAGAACAAGGTATCTATGTCCCTATAGAGCCTAACACACAAGAAACAACTAGTGATCTTGGCTATTGTCCTTCGAAAGAAACGAAAGCATCAAAGAAACCTTCGCTTAATATCAATGCCATCACGCAAAACACTCCTAGGACATCTTCAAGCACATGTCTTAGTAATGATTGGGGTTCATTAGATTTTACACCCTCCTTTACGGGAGAGTACAAAATCTCACAATCTAAAGAGTCGTGTATGTATGACACCTTGTACTAAGCAAGAAATATCTCTATCACAAAATAAAACTACATCTTTTACCATTGATCAAGAGAGTGTCGTGGTGAAGCTTCTCCAAGCTTGCTTGATATCTCTCCCTCCAAGAACACAAAAGAAATTTTACAACAAAAGTTCATTTTGTGCATATCATAGAGTTCATGGTCATTATACTAATGAATGTAAGGCTTTGGTGATAAAATTCAACTTTTTAAGGATTGTGGTGCTCTTCCTTGTGTTGATGCACCTATTTCCTCTAATTGATAATGATTTTCATCTTATCATGATGCTAATCACTATGTGGCATTAGTAGCTTTATGTGTCTTGCTCATTGCCATTCATGGTGGTACAATATTAGGTGCAACCATATCTCTCTTGGAAGCAACATGATAGTTCTTGGTGGTTTTATTTGTCTCTATGATTGGGGGGCAAGCATAACTAGTTTTTGGAGGTGTGCACTCTTTCCAAGGGTCCCCTCTTCCTCTCTTTCTACTTAAAATACCAACATAGCAAGTATGTTGACATTTTAAGTGGGGGGCATATTGTCCCCCGTTCATTGTTTGCATGTTCCCTTCTTAGTGATGATAGCATAAATCTCCTAGGAAGGGTGAACTTTTTATTCAAAGTGTGGTCTTTTCAATTCATGTGATGTGTCTTTTTGGTGGTGACATTTGGTTTGATGTCCTTCAAGAGTGTGACCTTTTTTGGCATATGTCATTCCTCTTAGTGGTGATACTACAGATTGCATTCCCTAAGTTGCAAATCTTTTATCCTCGACTAGTTCTCTCTTGGAGACATTAAGTACAATGTTCCCTAAGGTGAGACCTTTCATGAGAGCCTATAGACCTGGCACGACTTCCCATTAGCCACTTTTTGGGGCTCACCTATTGGACACCAAGTTTTACTAGCCCTTGTGAGCGTATTTCTCATGGCCACCGAGCATAACAAAACTTGCTTTCCTATGGAGCCATGTGTTTCATAAGTGATTTTACATTCTTATGAGTGTATTTGATGGACGTGGTATAATGCAACTTGTGATTCCATCTTTGCATCAATTTTGGCATTGCGTGTTTGTGTATCTTGTCTTGCTACTTCATATCATACATTCATGTGTGTCCTTTTGTGCTTATGTTGGTTTGCCATGGGATCTTGGATCTTGGGGACTTGGCCACCTCCTTGATCTTCCTATCCCATCAACATTTGTGCACTTGGACCCCTTTTGACGTATATTTGTCTACTTTAGTGTGAATTTGAACGTAGGACTCATCCTTTCACTAAAGTGGGGGCTAAATGTAGTGTAGAAAAATGTACACCTTTACATTTTCACGCTATGTTTGGGTCCCTTAATTTAATTGGAATCAATTAAACCTCTTATTAACCCAATTATGCATTTATAAGCCTAATTAATTGTATTTTTTGAAGGGAGAACCCACAATTAATTAATGCCTATACTTAATTTAACATCTTGGAAAGTGTGTTCTAGGCTTAAGGCCTAGGACCCATTAAGCTTTAGAACCCAATTTTTAATATATTTTTGGCAGCATTTCTATGATCCCAAATTCAAACTTTAAATGTCGGCTTATAATGTTTAATTGTCAGGAAATTAGAAAATCATCTATAAATACATAGTTATTTTATCAATTCAACATAAAAAAAAAAAAAAGGCAACTTTCACATAAGCAAAAATTATTGTCAAGAGCATTGAAGAGAAGATTTATCAAGCATTTACAACAACAATCAAGATCAAGATCATCATGTCAAAGTTATTTGCATTCATGCATGTTTTTGGAGCTAACATTGTGATGTAGGTTTCAAGCATTCAAGTCAAGATTCAAGCATCAAGATCAACATCCAATCAAGCCATTTCATGCAAGAAAAAGACCTTGGAGAGATGTGTTAGATTTCAATCTTTCAAAGATCTCCATTCAAGGGTTTGGTGAGTTGCAACATAGCATTGTTCATTCATGTTTCATTTCATTTCAAGGTTTGATTACCAAAATAGGGTTTGACCAAGGCAAACCCCCATTCACCAAAACCAAACAATTTTTCCCTCTCTTGTGTATGTGCAGATCTTAGGTTGAAGAAAGGATTGGAATTGAAGATCTCAAAAGTGCAAAATTGCAAAAGTTGTCGAAGTTGCAAAGTTGTCACAAAAAGTTGTCAAGATCATGGAAACTTAGATCTTGGATTTATTTCCAACATTTTTGCAATGAAATCTATGGGAAAAGGCATCTCAGATCCATCTCTAGAGGCTCCCAAAAATTGAGGAAAAGTTCTATATAAAAACCCATTCGCCATTTTAGGACGCCTTGCAACACTTTTTGTGACAAGTTTTTAGTATCTTACCTTCTTCCAATCTATTCGGAGTTTGTTGTTTCTATTAGTATTATGCTTCATCTACATGATTCAGGTCTTACATTGCAGATTTGAGTTCATTTACTATTTTATTTTTATCTCCCAAGAGTGTTGTTCAGGCTGATTTTACACTTTTTCTGTCATAAAGGAAATTGCAAGATCTTTCATAGAATTGACTCACTTAAAGGCTGAAAGTCAATTCTATTATTGGGGGATCTCATTTCCTAATGAAATAGATGAAAGATAAGTACATTACACCACATTTTGCTCTTTCTATTTTTAGTGAATTATTGGTGAACCCTCATTTTAATAGAAGGAACTATTTTTCGATGTTTCAAATATCAAACAAAATAAAATAAAATATGAATCCCTAAAAATACCCCACACTGTATATAGCAAATATAAATTTATAATATATAATACAAGTTAAGACTTCTCTATTTTCATACAAAAGGATAATACCTTTGAACACTCCAATCACTTTGTGCAAAAATAAACCAAGGTGCTGGTTATAGGAACGGTTTTGAGATGAGAGGGAAAGGTTTTGTTATACCCAAAATAAAAATTTTGCTTCAATGAGACATTTTGATAAAAATGGTCTAAATCTTGTAAAATTGTCGTCAAAAGTCAATTTTAGGTCAAACCAAGCATGGAATTTGTTGGCGTAACAACTAGCACCTCTGGAGTAAGAGTTGGTACGGACAGCTATGCACACTACACAATGAGTGCTCTTCAAATTAGGAGGGGAAGCTCCCTCGTTGTGCTTGACAAAAGTACTTGAAAAGGTTAATAAACTAAACTATATCCTGTCTTTTTGTCTCAGCT
The DNA here is from genome assembly GCA_007258455.2 of Sequoia sempervirens. Classification (NCBI taxonomy): domain Eukaryota; kingdom Viridiplantae; phylum Streptophyta; class Pinopsida; order Cupressales; family Cupressaceae; genus Sequoia; species Sequoia sempervirens. Next base: position 35,746,109 of record VDFB02000020.1, read on the forward strand.
GTAAGAGGTACAAGGCTTTCTCGAAAACTATATACGTTGCAGCTAAGTATTTTCTGGTTTCGCAGATCACTAACTACAACAACTAGGCTAATTACTTAAAATCTATCCAGTTCCCTCAAGAAAAAAGAGCATGAGGAAATGGAGCAAGGATGACTATCTGACGATAAACAAGTATAGATTCTCAACTTGAAGGCAAGGTGGCACATCTATCAGCTCAATCTAAACAAGTTTATTATTCACAAAACACCATACGATAAACAAGAACAGATTCTCAACTTGAAGGCAAGGTGGCACATCTATCAGCTCAATCTGAACAAGTTTATTGAACACAAAACAGAATTGATCTATTAAGGAAATAATTCACCATCATAATTGCATGAAACCCAAGTGGCATAACAATTCATCATAACAGTAAATACGCATGAACAGATACATAACGAGTAATATTGAAGGCAAGGTAGGCACAGCATATATTCCTCTCTCGTGCAAAAGTTATTTACAAATGAGCAAAAGCTCTTATTTATAGACATCAAAAGGTGTAGGGCACCCTAAAATCACCTTGAGTCAACTACAATCTTGCAATGCATGCAAGATTTATTACTAAACCCTAATAAAATAAACTATACAGTTAACTGGAAAGCTACCATCAGTTAACCAGTACATCTAACCTAAATGGACAATGTGCAAGCATGCACGTCCTTATTAAAAGCAAAGTTAACTGGACACTACCCTTAGTCAACTGAAAACCCTAACCCTAACTCCTGTGAAGATAATCCCAAGGAAGAGATAAGCATGTATGACGTCAGCAAGTGAACTCAAGACTGAAAGTCGAGTTAACTGCTTCTCTTGATTCTATCCTTGAAATTAACTGCAGGTTTCAACTAGCAGATCACTCCACGTCATCTCGGTCTAACACTTCGACCAAGAACTCATCAATCTCTCTGTCTTTTGGCACTTTGATGTTGTCCAAAACAACAATCTGTTTCTTCAGTTCTCTGTCACTTTCCTTGATTGTGTGCATGCATTCTCTGACATCTTCAGCCGCCTTCTTGAAACTAGCTGAAATAACTAAAATATTCTCCAACTTAGCCGCCATAGGATCTCCCTCAAGGTTATCACGAATCAGCTTTTCGAACTCAGCTTGCACTATGTTCAATTCAATATACGTGCCATCTTCAAGAAGGTAATGACACAGAATCTGAACAACAAAACCACTGACAAGTGCAAGAGCTCCAACAACATTATCTTCAAGTGAAAACAACTTGGTAGAGATCTTTTCACATATCTCCATTTTGAAAAGGTGTTGCTCCCTCCAAGTAAAAACTTTCTCTTGATCTTCATCAATCTCCAAGGCATCATATGCAACAGACAACTGAGACACAAGAACTCGATCCTTGGCTAAACTCTCTGCGACTGAAATCTCGAGCAACTGAATACCTTGACGAAGTTTATGTGCATCACTCCTCAACTGATACAAATCCATAAGAAGATGCTGACCTGTAACAATTAAGCTTTCAATCCGGTTATCCAAAAGTCTGCCATGATTGACTAACTGATCCAACTTTCATTGTTCTGCAGGTGTATTCTAAGGAAGAACAGGCGCTCTACTTGAATTTCCGTGAACAAGATCAGAGATATATTGACGAAGTTGACAATTCTCAGCCTTAAGTAATGCCTTATCCTCTCCATCCGTCGTGATGCGTTCTTCAAGATTATTGGTGACAATCTTAAGAAGGCTCACGTCTGTCTCTCGAGTGGTCCTGCCAAGATTTGCCTTGGTGAAAGTAAAGTCACCGACTTCAACCTCATCTAGGCTCTTACCCTCTGGAGGAGTAGCAACTTCTATAACAATCTCTGATTCCGGAGTCTTCTCGATATGCACCTGCTTCTTGATTTTCTTGTTCGACCTTCTCTGATAAGATTCACCGAACTCAGATAAATCAAGATTATATGAAGGTTCTCGCCTCTGTCTCCCCAAAGACCTCTCGAGCCAACAAGACTGAACAATATTATCAATTCGAGGAGAGACTGTCCTTGATGTATCAACCTGTGGTGGTTCAGTTGTCTCCAATCCTACTCAAACTGGTATCTCAGGCTCTGAATCTATATCAATAGGTTGCACATGTGGTGAACTAGGAGGTGAAACACGAGGCTCAGCCTGAATGACTGTCTCTACTGGAATCTCAGGCACATTCTCAACCTGCTTCTGCTTCCGTTTACCAGTAGTCCTCTTTCCTATGTTTCCACTGAGTCTAATTCCTTCAGGTGGCGTTACAATAGCCTTAACCCGAGGCCTTGACCTCGAAGTAGAAGGTAATGAAGAAAAATTCACTGGCGGCTCTGTCATAGGAACTGACTTTCGCCTTCGTTTACTCTCCAAGAACTGCTTACTGGTCTTGATAACCGATCTAGACACATCCTCAATAGAAGCATTCTCCTTAGCATACCAATTTGGTGAGCGAAGTGGCTGCCGAGCAATTTGATCCTTGACATATGAATTGAGAAGAACTTCGCCATCGTCATCTGATAGACCATCAACATCTTCTGATAGGTAATCAGAGAGTTGAGCGATAGTGAGTCTACAATAGTGACGACGACGAACCTTGAATTCATCTTCACAATTAGCCCAGAAATCTTCAAGTGTTGGCTTATGTGCAATCCCTCGCTCTAACCTGGCTGCATAGTGACCCAAAGGATCATAGGAATGCCTCTCAGTATGAGTTTTAAGTTTGAATCTTTCCATCTCAGTTGACGTATGCTTGGCATCTGCCGCAGTTCTAAATGTGAAAATGCCCAATCCGAACAGAAAAGTAGCTGCAGTCTTATGACGACTGCGAAGAAAGGAATGAACGTGTTGCATCTGTCTGAGAAACTCCATGAAGATGATCTTGTCTGAAGGATACCTCGGCAACATCAGAGGCTCTCCAACATATCCATAAACCCGGATGTATGTGAAAGTAGGGAATTGGATAAACCAATCCGCCCAAGTCTCCATTGCTAATTTTTCCTCGGCAGAAATACGGATATGCATTTCATTGTCAAGATCTCTGACTGTCCTCGTAGAAAAGTGATCATTCATTGCTTGGAAATCTTATTCAGATTTAGAAAACTCCAACTGAGAATAGTACTCGTGAACACGTTGAACACCAAGAGTGCCATTAGTTTTTAGATGTTTGTAGCTGCCTTGAAATGCAACTAAGTAGACCAAGTAGGACACCATACGAAACTCATGAAACCTGAGAAAATCAGTAATCTGCTGATGTAGGCAATCACTAATCAACATAGCCCAGTCAAAATGTTTTGTGCCATCAAGAATTCTGGAGATAGGTAAAACATCCATGGTCGGAAAATGCTAGCATCTTCTTGACCTGTAACTCGATTGAGAAAAGTTATCAAAATAGCAACCTCATCCTTGAATTCACCACGACCAACCTTTTTAGGCATGTTAGTCTTTTGAACTTGCAGCCATCTCTGAGCCACCTTTCTCTGTGAGCGTTCTTGATCTCCATCTCATATCTTCTCACAGGCCTCAATAACCACAGTGAAATTATCTGAACGAGAAATAGCGAAGCATTTCTCTATATCCTTCGGTTTAAGACTGTAGATAACCCTCCCATCAGCTGATCTAATTTGTCGTGAAGACGAGTCATAATGCTTGATGCAAGCAAGAACAAACTCGAGATCAAAAGTGGTGACAGGAATAGATGCCGCTGCCAGCAATCCAGAACGTTCAAGATTTCTCAATGAATTGCTGCTAACACCCTCCAAACTGCTCAGATTAACCACTGGATAAACATGACTTAAGTCCGTGTTTGAAGTTCTGACAAAATCATGTATAAGAACCGATTTGGTCCTATAATCAATGAGATTGAACTGCATTTTGAAAATGAAGACTTTTGACTGTAAAGTCGAATATACTCGGACAACTTTCTGGAAAAGCTGAAAATCTCTTAACAAGGCTAAAAATAGCCTATGGCGGGAAAAAAATTCGAAATTTTTCTGAAACGTGGGTTTTGTGTAGAATCAAATTCTAAGACAACCCAGATAGTTTGATTCTCGAAAAAATGTGTTTTAGGCCCACACGCAAAGAGATTCTCGGAAAAAAGCACAGAGCTTCAGAATGAAGGCTACGAGGCAATTTTCTCGAAAAAATCTAAGACATGGGTTTTGCTGCAAATACTAAAGTATGCGAACCCAGATGATCAAACTTTGAAAATATGCTGAATTTCTTTGACATGCGAAGAAAGTACCTAAGATGAGAAATAGAAGAAATAAGACAAAAGAAAGAAGGTTTTATTTGCTCTGCTTCTGTAGAATTTGCCTATCTCTGTTTTGAATTCGATGAAACCTGCATGCAAATTGAAAACAAAGTCTGGAATATTCTTCTTTTGAACAAACTGAATCCGTTGCTACAAAGAACGCTGAAATCTGACACCTGTAGCACCTTCAAATCGTTGCTTGCTCAAGAAGAATGTATTTCTCTAAGCTTGGGATGAAGAATAATGGACGCCTAACTCTGAATAAATAGACTTTCATCACTAAAATTCATAACAAATGCATGCAACCTTAAAAATGGCACTTGAATTATGATTGGACCTCAAAAATCCACGCCTAGCTAATGATTGGCTCTCAATTCAGTTAACTAAAGACTAAAATGAGCTAAATAAAGCGCCATGCTTTAAGACTAAAAGTCGCCATATTAAGACTTCAGTTGCAAAATCCATTTAAAGCATCATGCATATTAATCTTCAGTTGACAATCCATATTAAGGTCGCCATATTTGAGAACTCAAAAACCACGCTTTAAATCTTTAGTTAAAAATCCTAACTAAAGCGTCCATTTTGAAGACTAAAGTTAAAATCCATAATGAAGCGCCAACTTCACAAAATCTTCACAAAACTCAAATATGCGCCATGCATTAAAGCTCAAGTTGATTTTCAAACATGCACTTCAGTTAAGTGAACATGCAAAACAGAAACTCAACATGCAAAGTCAGTTGACTGAACATGCAAATTAGTTAACTCAACATGCAGAACTGAAAGATCACTCAACATGCCAAAATGTTAACTGGAGATGACAACCCAGAAATCGTTCAGTCTAACTGAAAGTCAAAATTCAAATATTTAACAATATTCAGAATTCCTTTTTAGGCGCACATGTGGTTTTCAAGTTTTGAAAAACCATCTTTGGCGTTTTTCTCCGGACTTAGCCATTTTCATGAAAACTAAAATTTGAACCTCTTCCGGGCCCTCTGTTCAACCCCTGACACTGGCTGACTGACCTCACCGATTGACTGGCTGATAGGTGCATTGCAGAGCAAGACAAAAACTGACCAAAAGATACCTTGAGACTGAAGGCCATAAAACAAAGATCTGAAGGGTCAAAAATCCAAGCGCCCTCTTCAAAAGCTGCTCTTTTCCTCAGACTTGGTCAAATTTTATCGTCTTCATCTCGTACGAAGGGAAAAATGAATCCTCCATAACTTTTGACTGACAAGGTTTCAGGACTAGATAACTGGTTCACTACGGCGCTAACTTCATTCCATATGACAGTTGCAAAGGTACATTTCTTCAGAAAACATCATCTGAGGGGTGAAAAACAAGGGCGCCTTTTTGAAAAGTTGCTCTTTTTCCTCCAAAGATAGCCATTTCTGGAACTGACCAAAATAACACTAAAACTCCGACTGCAGGCTGACAGGTCATCTTCTAATCTGACGGAGATAGGCAACAGAAAGTTGAACGTAACACGGACAAGTTGAATATCTGAGAACATTCAGAAGAAGGCATTAAAGGCTTCAAAAGCTCAGGCGCCTTTCTAAAAATGTGCTCTTTTGTTTTTTTCCTTGATATTTTGACCAAGATTTGACCCCATGTTTGACCTCTGGCTCAGGTAATCCAGCAACTCAAATTCACCCACTGACGGATGTATTGCGAAGCCTAAGCAAATGTGAGAAACATCTCGGGTGGCATTTAGTCAAAAACCTTCATTTGACACCTCAAAAAGATGGGCGCCTTTCCCAAAAGTTGCTCTTTTCTCCAGTGTTAGCCAATTTTGCCTTCATCTCGTTTTCTGCTATATCTTCCGTAACTCGAACAAAAAAGGTCCGTTTGACAGGCTTGATAGCTCGTTGCGAAGCTGGCGTGGTACTGAACAAATGTCTACTGGAGGTGACAAACCCTAAAAACAGGATTTGAGCCCCTAAAAGATAGGGTGCCTTTTTCAAAATGTGCTCCCCTCTCCAGAGATGGAAAAATTTGACGATCTTCCTTCAGATTTTCACTTTTCTTGAATTTCCTTAGTAATAGACTGACATGAAACTGACACAAGCTCCATATTTAAAAAGCCCAAAATGACCTTCTGACATCACTTTAACAAGATTAAGACTCAATTAAGCAAAATGCCTTAGTGAAGCAAAAAAATTGGTTTGGGTACAACAGAATTTTTGTGGGTTTATTGTCAAGAGAATACTTGCAAATTTTGAAAATTAGGGTTTCAGACCCCTGTTTTTAGAAAAACCCTAAAAAATGGGACCTTTCCAAAAATAACTCAAAATGATTTCGATAGGTCAATTTCACTTCACGATCACACTGGTCAAGTCAGAATTGCAAGAAAGTCAAGTTTGCTCTAGTGGGTCTATTTCACTTTTTCAGGAGAAAAGATAGGACCTCTGAGGTCATTAATGGCAAATGGCCAATACCAGGTATCAAGATCTAAGCCTCAAACACTTCAAAGAAGAAATCATGGCAAAATATGCTCGAAAAGATGCTTCATGGCGGAGGGGAATTTAAAAATTTGAAAATGCTAAAAAAATATTCTAAGTCTAGAAGATGCACGCCTTGCTACAAGGGAGATGCCTTGAAAATCAACACCTTGGTCAACTTTTTCAAATGTTCGTACACACAAAATGGTGATTGCAATCAGAACGTTGAACGTGTTCGCGTCGTCGACAGTGGTGATTAACCCAATCAAGCAACATAGTGAACGCAAAGCGCAAGGAATGTTGGAAGCTTCACAGATCACACACACGCAACGACAGACCCAGTCAACACATTAGCAACGGCAATGACACAATCGAAAAACACGTAAATGGTTGGTGTTGGTGTTGTACGCAAACGGTAAGCGCAGACAGTGATCGCGGTCAACACAGTTGACGACACGGTGAACGTGAAGCTCGAGAGGGATGAAAATCATCGAAAATAACTAACTCTAGAGCCAAATGCACCCTTGCAGGCCAGGGGGGCCCATGAATTCAAGAGGCCAACTGCAATTGTTAAGAGCTGCAAAACTAGTCATCTTCTTCAAAATTCTGCTAGCTTTCCGATGTGTTGTACCCCAAAATTAATTTTTTTGTTACACTTAGACATTTTGAAGAAATGAGTAAAAGTCTAGTTAAAATTGTCAAAAAAAGGTCAAAATTTGGGTGTGTGTGTCTTGCATGAGGGGTTAAAATGTGAAATTCCCAAAATCTGACGATTTGGGTCTATTCAAAGCGACCTAATGTACAAAACCCAAATCTCATTTTTTCATCCCTACTTTTTAGGAAAACTACTACTTTTAGAAATTTCCTAAAATTAGTAACTTTTTATGGGTTTTTTTGGGTTTCTTTCGAAACGGATACTAGCAAAAATTTCTAAAAATAGAAAGTTGGTCCGATAGGGCTCAAACTAATTTTGTTTGGCTCAAAATACTTCCATATCAGGTTGGTGCAGTCAGAATCTCAAAATAATCAGTTTTGCCCTAGTGGGTCTATTATGCTTTTTTAGAACCATATCAGGAGCTCTGAGGTCATCAATGGAGGTCAGTCAACTGCCAGGCGTCAGATTCAACACTCAAGCGCTGAACAGAAGGTGAGTTGGTGAGCAAGCACGAAGAACGAGGAAAGAAGGTGAAAACTGTGAAAAATATTCTAACACTACTTGTCATGGGCGCCCTAGGAGAGAATAGGCGCCCATCTTTTTAGGGCATTAAATGTTGAAATTAGGGTTTGGGCCACCAAGCAAAGTTGCTCAGTCTTCTTCCAGCTTCGCAACAAATCCAACGGTGCAGTCATCAGATCATCCAATCATTCGGGATTCAAAATCAAACAGGGAAGATCCAAACAGAAGTTAGAATGAAAACGAATGAAAATCACCAAAATTTGACTAAGTCTGGGAACTTTGGGCGCCCCTGGTGAAGAAGGGCGCCTAGCTTTTTGAAGGGGCAAATCCAACAATTAGGGTTTGCTAAAATACTCAATCTCTCTGGAATTCAGTTTGCTTCGCAACGAATATCTTTGTCAGAGCATCCGACTGGCCGATTTCCAGCAAATCCAGGTCAAAGTTGACAGTATAAGATAAATATTCAAAGTTGAAGTTGAAAATCAATGAAAATATTCTAACACTGGATGAGTTGGGTGCCCCTGGAGAGAAAAGGTGCCCAAGCTTTTGAAGGCCCAAATCTAACTTTTTGGCGAAGTGACTCCCAGAGAACCCCCTCCAAAATCTTCTCAGCTTTGCAACAAGCCCAGCCATTAGCCAATTTGGGCTCTGAAGCACCAGAATTGATGGGATCGTCTGTAGAAGAGAAAGTGATGAAGATATCATAAAAATGGCTAAGTCTGGTCAAGTTGGGCGCCCCTGGAGAGAAAGGGCGCCCAAAATTTTGAGCTCCGAGATGATGGAATTCGTCAATGAAGCATCTAAGATCACCTCGTTGGTTTCAACCAAGCTATCCAGTGAAACTATCAATCAGTCGATCTGATCAGCATAGCTCCCGGAATCAAGATTTCATCAGAAGATCAAAGGGAAATGAAGAAATTGAAAATCATGAAAAAATGGCTAACACTGTGAAAGTTCAGAGCCCCTGGAGGAAAAAGGCTCCCATGAATTTGAAGGTCAAAATGAAGTTTTCCGCTGGAGACGCTTCCAGAACAATCTTCTCAGAATCAGTCAAGCTACTCGATGAATCATCTAGCTCGCCCATCAGATAATCTGGAAGCCGAAGATCGAGGTCAAAGTAGGAGGTCAAAATTGTGAAAAGTTGAAAATTCCTAAAAAGTGGCTAACTCTGAAGCAAATGGGCGCCCCTATCCAAGAAGGGCGCCCAACTTTCCATGTCTTAGTGAAATTTGCAAGATTTTCAAAAAAATTCAAAATTGCAAGAGGATGAGGACGTCCAAGTTCATTGAACAGGCCAATTTTAGGGTTTTGAAGATAAAAGCAAAAGAAAGCAAACCTAATTCAAACCCTAAGTCTATTTAATGCATCTCTTCAATGTAATTTTAATTATTTTTGCAGGTAGCATTCAAAGGAGAAAGTTGAAGCAGCAAGTTTGAAGAAATTTTTCAAGATTCAAGAACTCAAGTTTGTTGATTCTTCATCAAATTTTTCAGACCAGCAGCATAAGGCCTTGCTTTTTCATGCCTTTTCATCCAGAAGATCAAATTTTTCAAGAAGAAGGCCAAGATTTTCAAATTTTCAGCCATTTGGGTCTTATCATCTCATTCTTCTGAAGAAATTTTCAAGAAGTTCATCAGGTTGCAGCGGCTACTTTTTATTTGCATGTCAATGAAATCCTCAGTGCATTCAATTTTTGATCATCTAGGTCCTCTCAAATCAGTCTTCTGAAGAAAACCCATATCACAACTTTTTTCAAGCAAATTTCAAATTTTAGGGTTGGCTGCTTTTTCAATCAGCCATCAGTGTTTTTCAAATCTAATCAACTGGGTCCATTTCTAATTGCATTTTGAACAAAACCTAGGTGCCAACTTTTTTCATGGAAAATTGAAGAAATTAGGGTTTGCTGCTTTTTCATTCTAAAATCAAAATTTTCAAAAACGGACGATCTGGGTTGTCTTGCAACGAAATTCTGAGCAAAACCCATATCTCAGAAAAAAATTCAAAAATTTGTCCGTTGGAGGAAGAAAAATCAGCATTCTAAAAATAGTAAGTTGCTCAAAACTTGTCTGAACATAGGCGAATTTACAGTCATTCTTCAAGGTTTTCGAAATGGAGTATACTCCCAATGTTTTCAAGACTGAATCAGCTCTCTATCATGATTACATCAAAACAGCTGAGACGAACTTGCATCACATTAAGCCGGTGTTTGATCTACACGCTTTAGAGAGCGCAGGCAACACTTCAATCAGAAACCTGGGACACTCTGGACTCCTCGCAGCAGCGTCTATTCCTTTTTCAGTTCAGAACCTTGAGTTCGTAATCGCTTGCATCAAGCATTACAACCCGGCTACAAGGGAGATTCAATCAGTTGATGGCAGATTGATTTGCAGTTTGAAGCTTGATATGATCGAGAAATGCTTTTCCATTCCCCCTTGGCCTAAAAGTGTCACTATCTCAAAGGGTGAATGTGAAAGGATGTGGGAAATGCACAAGGACAAATATAGCAAGAAGATTGCACACAGTTGGATGAAGGAGAAACATAAGACTTTGCCTAAGAATGTCGGGTGAGGGGAGTTCAGAGATGAGATTGCCATCATAATCACCTTACTCAACAGGGTCACTGGATAGGAAGATGCTACCAAGTTTCAACCATGGATGTTCTACGTGATTCCTCATATCATGAAGAAGACCGAGTTCTATGATTGGCCCACCTTGATCAGTGACAGCCTTCATCAGCAAATAATAGAATACTTCCAGTTTCATGAGTTCCATATGGTTTCTTATCTAGTCTACTTGGTGGCTTATCAAGGTCAATTCAGAGGGTTGAACACCGAGGGATCATTGAGCATACAGCATATCCACAACTACTATCCCCAGTTGGAATTCACAAAGTCACTGCATCACTACAAGAGGGTGAATGAGGCTTTTCTGATGTACACAGTGCAGAACCTGGACAATGAATTACACATCTGTATCTCTTCAGTCACCAGGGCAGCGATGGTAGAGTGGGCTGATTGGTTCATACAATTTCCTACTTTCACCTATCTCAAAGTCTATGGCTATTCAAGTGCCCCACTCATGTTACCAAGGTACCCGTCAGACGAGGTCGTCTTCATGGAGTTCTTAAGGCAGGCACATGAGGTCCACACACTCTTGAGGAACAGAAAGAAACCAGCCCTCAGTTTTCCATTGGGGTTGGGAATTTATACATGCAGAACAGCAGCAGATGCTAAGACCATGGGGGATGAGTTAGATAAACTTGGTCTCAAGCCTTACAACAAGAGACGATCTTATGACCCTCATGGCGTCTACGCTGGCCGACTTGAGAAAAACTATGCTCACTTACCTGCTCTCGAAGACTTTTGGGCCAATTGCATAGATGAGTTCGAGGTGCAGAGGCGTTGTTGCAGCAGGCTCACTCTTCACCAAACGAAAGACTGCTTATCAGAAGACATATAAGGGTTATCAGATGATGATGAGGATGTGCTTCTCCTGATGTATGCTCAGAAGCAAATTGAAGATCAGCCCCTTCCTCAAGTTAATTGGGCCAATAAAGAGTCCCTCTCAGTTGAAGACAGGACAAGACAAGTCCTTGAGCATAGCAAGGTTTTCCTAATCCTTAAGAGGAAAAACTCCATTCCAGTAGTAGAGCTGCCAAAGACACTTCCCTCTTCTTTCAGAACACAGTTAAAAGGGAAGGGCATAAGTCAATCTCAAGAAGGCGTCAAAGGTGGTAGATCAAATAAAAATGTAAGAAGAAGGTTAGACTTCTCGGGCATAGTCATACAAGAGCAACCTACAGTTGTAACAGAAGTTCCTCCTGACAAGCCCGTACCTCAGAAAGAAGCAAAGGAGCCGCCTTTAACACATGTTTTTGTACCTTTGGAAGAGCCTTCACCGAGTCACATCGACCTGGATATTGAAGAAGATGAAGAAATTGCAATTGTACCTCCCAAGGAAGTTAGTAAAGATACTACCGTGTCTTGGCTTGAGAGTTCCTTGGGAAGGGAGAGAAGAAGACCTTCATATCAGGTAAATTTTGATGATCTTGACAACATCTATCAGGAACCTCCTAAGAAGAAAGCAAAGAAGCAAGTTCACTTTGATAGGAATCCTGATGGTGAGATGGTTATGGAGACTATCGTACCTCCCATAGATAAGAACAGGGATGAGGTGAATATGGATGACTTCGTGATGGTCAAGGCTAATCTTGGTAGAAATACCAAACATACGGATGTCAGTTTGTTCAAAGTTGTGTCCAAAAACCTTCAAGAAAGAGTGCTCAAGGATGGGGAAGACAAAGCAGCCCTCAAGGCTGAAATACAGCAACTTAGGCTTTATATTTCTAACCTTGTCCATGGTTCTTCTCAGGCTACTGGTTATTTTAGATACACCAGCTGATCATCATCAGTTGAGGCAGCTGGTTATTTGTGGGAAGGAGACTCAAAAGTGGATCGAGAGTTTCATTGTCAAAGGAAAGGAGATCTTGGCACGGATGTTTTAGTTGAGAGAAAACGCTCATGAGCTACGTCAAGGTATCCAAGGGTTTGAACAATCAGTGGTTGAAGTAAAACCAAGGCATGAAATCATCATTGCTGATTTAGATACAGCCTATGGTTTAGCGGTTTCAAAAGAACACAATAGGCAGATTCTTACCTGGAGAGAGCGTCATGTCTTCAAGGTTACAACTTACGAGAGGATATCTGAGGAGTTTATTGCCTACAGACAAAGGGTGATTGAAGCTTTTCTTTTCATTAATGAGTTTGTCACAGAGATTCCTTCTCGGTACAGTCTTGAAGATGGTTCCTACGTCGGGCTTGATGAAGTGCAAGCTCAATTTCAGAGTGTTGATCGCAGCTGTGATAGCAACAATACAGTTGCTGGCAGAATGAATCACCTTGCCATGATGTCAGCAAGATTTCAAAAAGCGGCCAATGAGGTCGAAGATTTCCTAAGATCAATTGCAAATGGAGAAGATATCTTGGAAAAACGCAATTTTGCTATTGATGGGATAGATGCACCGAACTGGGACACAGTTTCCTTCTTTTTAGCGAATGTCATAGAGATTTAAAGCAATTTTCTTCTAAGCTTTCTTTCCGCTTTCTTTCTATTCTTGGAGTAATTCTTATCCATTCTTTGAAGAAGAGAAAGAAGATGAATGTAATAGTTGGCGTTTCCCACTTTTTCTGCTTTCTTAGGTGTTAGATGTTATCTTCTTTCTAGATTTAGAAATAAAGTTTGCTTGCTGAGCAAGCCCTAGATTGTGAAAGCAAGGAGATTTTAGGGTTCCCTACTCCTCTGCTTGCCTATAAATAAAAGCCTTTGCTCATTAGTTTTCTTTAACCATGCTAGTGATAACAAAACACTGAGCCTATAGTGCCTTCTATTTGTTATTGAGTGTTGTTCAATTGTTTTATGATAGCGAATTGTTGAGTCTCTTTTAGCCAACAAGGAGTTATTGTAATTGTTGTTCCTATTGTGTAAGAACAAGTTTTGCAAGCCTCTTTAGCTACAAGCTCTTGTTCCAGGCATGTGCTTCGTTATTTTTGTTCCAGAAGTTTGAGAAATAAAATCATGAGCCTCCTTTGCCTTGGTATAACGTCTCAGATTTCCGTTATTTGTGTTATGCTTTTGTGATCTTAATTTCAGCTCACATTGAAGTGTGTAAATGTATGTTGAGAAAGACTTTATTGAAGCACTTTGTTAGAGAATCAACCTTGTTCATTTCTAGTTTCTCTTGCTCTACGTATTACTTGAGAGTTAGAAACGTCTTTAGCTTAAGTTAGTCGTAGTTGAAGTTCTTAAATCAGAAAATCTTAGTTGTGGCGTTTGTGTTTAATAAACCTTGTGCTCTAGCTGATCAAAAAGATAGGCAACTTAGTTTTTAGTTTACTTTCTTTCAACACCATCAGCAAGAGGGAGCTTCCCCTCCTAATTTGAAGAGCAGTTTTATTGTGCATAGTTGTCCGTTTCAAATATGCATTCCAGAGGTGCGAATTGAAATGCCAACACGATGGATCGTCAAGCAAGTCCAACAGATTTGTCAAAAACTGGCAAACAAAGGCAAAGGCGGAAGATGTTGAAGGTCAATAGTCATCAAAAATGGCAGTCTATCAAGGAAAATGTACCCCTGTAGCCCAGGGGCGCCCAAGAATAAAAGCCATCATATGTCAATTTTTGAGTTGGTTATCTCCAAGTGATCTTCTCGGCTTCAACCCAGCTTCGCAACGAATTTGTTCGCTAGTTTAGAGGACATATCAAACAACAATAGATTTGATCAAACAAGCATGTAAAACAGAGGATGAAATGAAAGTCAAAAGAGCACATGTACCCTTGAAGGCTAAGGGCGCCCAGCCTTTTGGTCAACTAGATGAGGTTTTCAGCAACTATCTTCTTCAAGAGATCCACTCAAAATCCTTCCAGCTTTGCGATGAGCCCAGCAGTCAATTCACAGGACCTGTCAAATGCTCGCAAACGAAGATCAAGTGCGAAATGTTGAAAGTCAAGACAAGTTGAAAAACATAAAATATTGGCTAAGTGTTAAGGAAAATGGACCCTTCTTGGAAAAGGCGCCCAACTTTTTGGGACCTCAAATGCAGCTTTCACCAGATACAAATCCCAGCAAGTCCTCTATTTTGATCGGTCTTCGCGATGAATCTATCAGCATGAACATCAGAGCAGTCAAACTCCCAGCAACGAGAGTCGAACTAGAGCATCCTGTTGAAGGTTGTGAAGTGAAAATTACGGCTCAAAAGTTCAAATGCACCCCTACAGGCTAGGGGCGCCCAAACTTTTGAGCCCTCTTAATCAACTTTCAGAACTTGCAATACCAGTCATCCTTTCCGAAATTGAATTGGTTTTCCATTCCATATCTCATCATGTTCGCAGGATTCAACAGTCACCGGTGATTGCAAATCGAAGCACGAGAGGTCAAATTGATGAAATTGAATCCAAGAAATTGGCTAAGTCTGGCAAGAAAATACACCTAATCTCAAGAGGTCGCCTAGAAATTTGAGCTCTCAGATTCAGTTTTCAAGGTTCGCAGCCTCCAATGACATCTCTTCAAAGTTGATCCAACTCCGCAGTGAATCTGTCAGCCAGGCCTCAGAATCAATCAAACGATCGGAATTCTAGATCAAACAAAGGTTGTCTATCAAGCAAAAGTTGAAAATCTTCGACACTAGCAAGGTGGCGTCCAAAGTCAACTCCCAGTTGCAGATTTTGAAGACTTTCTCAAGCCTAGGCGTCCCAAAATTGGTGGATATTGTTCCAATTAACTCCCAATCACGCAAATTGACTCCTCAATCAAGATTTTAGATGCCCTAACTTGATGTTTCCCTCCAAATTCATATTTATCAAACATCTAGGCATCATAATTATTCTTTGCAAGTTGAAGAGCTAAAACACAGATATTTTCTCTCCAACGCCATTTGAAGGATCAAACGGAGGCCATTTTCAGTGTTCTTCATATTTCTAGGTTCAAGTTGTACAAAGTGATGTTTTTCACAAGACTTCATCTCCAAGCATCATTTTCCAAGACAACAGCTTATAACTTCTAGCTTCTCCCCACAAATTTCTTCTATTCCTGTCTTAGGTATTCTTGCATGTCCAAGTAAACAACATTTTCTCGCAGATCTGGCCTTTTGGGTTTACCCAACATGAGATTGACCATAAAACCCATGTGCTAGATTTCTTCGAAAAAGTTGCCCCATTGCTTCCAATTTTTAGGGTTTCTACAAAAAGTCACTTTTTTCATAAACTGATGAATTGGGTTTGATCAGCTCACAAGCGCCTAATATACCCATGTGCCACAATTTTCCGGGAAAAATAAACTTCTAAAAAGCTTCTACAGCTTCTGCCTCCGAGGGGTTGTTGCATGTAAGGAAAAGTCACTTTTTCGAATTTCTGACGGTCTGGGTCCATTCAAAAAGATATTCCTAACAAAACCCATGTCTTGGAAATTTTTGTAAAAGTTACCCGTCGGCGAAGCTATTTTTAGCTTTCACAGAAAAAGTTGTTCAAATAATGTCGTGTGCCCAATCAATCTTCCAAATTTTCAAAATGCAATTCTCTCAAGTTGAATTCAAGACCAAATCGGCCTTGCTTCATGATTTCTTGAAGACGACTAACACAGATTTACATCAAGCACATCCAGGGGTTGATTTAGATAAATTGACAGGCGTAGACACTCAAAGTCCACGGATTCCATATGGTTTCATACCTTGAATATCTGATAGCCTTTCAAGGCCAATTTAGAGGGTTGAATACCGTTGGAACTCTGCGTGTCAGCGAGTTCGTATGCATTTCTCACAACTAGAGTGTTTGCAGTCAAACTTCGCGGTTTCATCATGCAGCACTCTTCCATGGAGAAGAATCAAGAAAAGCGTCTAAAGCATCAAGTTGTAGAAGAAACAGAGATCATCACTCCAGTTACAGAGCAGCCAAAGTTACCAATCAATGAACTGTCATTTGAAGCGCGCAAATATTTCCGAGATTGCTCAAGTAGCTGACAAGCAATAAACTGACAGTTGAGGCATGTGAAGATCTCCAGATGATGAGGTAGTTAACAACTGGTTGGAGGAGATGATTACTCAAATTGATGAGGCGTGAACTATCAGTTAGGACATCCCACCTTCTCCAAAAATAGCACTGAAGACAAGCAGTTAACTTGATGCCTTTTCCAAGTTAACTCGCTGTCCCACCTTTTATTCATGTCTTTTTTTGGACACAACTTTGTACAGTAGAGTTCTATTTAGTTTAGAATCAATTAACTAAAGTAGTCTTTCCAGTTAACTATTAGGTTACATTTGATTAAACATAGGAAAAAATCTTGCTGATTGGCAAGAACTAAATGTTAACTCAAAGAGACTTTAGGGTTCCCTACTCCTTTGAGCTTCTATAAATAAGAGCAATCTTGCTCATTAGTTTTTAACTTTACTTCACGGTAGCAAAAAGTTGAGCTCGAAAGCCTACGACTTTGTTCAATTAGTATATTGTTGTACCCAAACCAAATTTTTTGCTTCATCAAGGCATTTTGCTTAAAAGAGTCTAAACCTTGCTAAAATGATGTCAAATATAGTTTTTGGGCAATATCAAGCATGGAGTTTTGTCAATGTTTTGTCAGTCAAAGGCAGTATCCATTGATTAGAACCTGAATTGGGGACTCAGAACGAGGCATTTCACGATGGAGGAGCATTTCACGACGACAATTATACCTTTGTATGGTCATTTCAGTGACCAAGACGAAGATTTCAGTGGTCAATTTATGAAGATTTCTCAAGGAAAAGCAAAATTTCGCCCTTGTAGCCCAGGGGCACCCTTCTTTTTGAAGGCCCAGGTTTTGTGGCATATGCTCATGAACACAATCAATCTCTTCAAAATTACCCCAGTTATCCGATGAGCTATCCTACGAGGCTATCCGAGACTCGTAACTCCGGTAACTGACGTCAGAAGTTGAAGATTCCAAAGGTTGCAAATTGTAAAAGCTTGTCACTTTTCGGCTTTTGCGCCCTTGTAGCTCAAGGGCGCACTTCTTAAAGGGGGGTTAGATCTTGGTGTTCCTGATTGTTGATGCATTTGATCTCTTCGCGACTAGTCTGCCTATCTGACGAGCTATCGAATGCAGTCGTCCGAGTCCCAGAGCTCCGGCAGTCAACATCAGAAGATGAGATTACAAGGAGAGTTCATATCACAGAAATTTCTCAAATGGTGAAATTGCGCCCCTGTAGCTCAGGGGCACCCTTCAAGATGACCTATGAGATGATACAGTTTGCAGATAAGGTCTTCTTGACGTCTATGCTACACTAGTCCGGTTTCGCAACGCACCAATCAGCCTGTCAATCCGATATTCTAAAAGATCGTGGCCGAGATTTTACCAGGCACGTACATCAGAGGGTGGAGGAACATGAAATATTCACTGTAGCCTCTGTAGGCCAGGGGCGCCTAGCCTTTTGACCTGTCAGATGGTGTTATTCGCTTTCAAAGTCTTCACGAGACTTGTGCGCAATTACTCCAACTATCCAACGAGCCCAGCCGTCAGCCTCCAGGATTTGGCAAATGCTTGTACGTGCGAGGTCTTTTGCAAAATACTGAAAAACGAACACAGCTCAGAAAATGGCTAAGTCTGGTCGTCTATTCCATCTTGGGAAAGGCCCTTTCTTTTTGAGGTCTTAGAAGCAGTTTTCTTGCTTCGTCACCTCCAGAGACATCTCTCGTAGGTCCTTCTGGCTACACGTTAAGATGGATAGTGCTCGAATCAGGCTACCCCACATCCAGATATCAGAGGTCGAAGTAGGGCATCTAGTTGAGAGTTGTGTTTTTGTCAAAATGGTGTTTGAGCCTTTTCAAGCCAGCGACGCCCTTACTTTTCGGGTCCTTAATGCAGCTTGCAAATGCCTTGCGTATATTCGTTGGATGCGGAATACCTCTAGTCACGCAGTGAGCCTGTTATTCAGTCAGCAGGGTTCACCGTTCGTCGTCAGCAGTCGTTTGAAGCGTTAGATGGCAGTTTGGAGAAATGGTTGTCTGACATCTGAAAATCAATTTAATCAAGGGAGCCTAATTTTCTGAGGTGTTAAATGATGGATTTTGCAGTGATGACTCCCAGCAGACATTTCTTCCTTGTTCTGCAGGCTTCATAATGAATAGACCTGCTCAGTCTCAGCATCACCTGGTCACTCGAAAATCAGTGTCGAAGATGGCCAGTTGTAATTTTGTAGTCAGCTACAAAATAGGAAGTTAGTAAAAACCGTGATATCTTGAGCAAATGGACGCCTGTGAAGACAAATGAGGACTTTTTGAAATCAGTGAAGTTCGTCGGGTGAATCCAAAAGGCTTTACTTGGTTTGTCCACTGATTAAAATAATATTTTATATTTATTTTTGCATATTTGAGCATTAAAGGGCAATTTTCTAAAATTGGCGCCTCTTTGTGCTGGATTTTCAAATTGCATGATGACTATTTTTATTATTATTTTTATTCCGAACTTCAAGTCAGTCTCAGTTCGACCTGAAGGGGTCCAATCAGAAGCTTTCTATTTCAGTCGAGGTTTTAAATCTTGCAGTCAACATTATGGTGCGAATTTTCTCTATTTATTCATGGCACCTATCATTAAACATTCATCCAGCTTAAGTAAAATTCGTATTTCTTCATAGCAAAGGCGAATTCTCACAGGTTGGGCGAATTTATTATCAGCAATCAAAATCAATAGCATCAAACAATTCTTTTTGCAGGTTCAAGTTCACATTCATCAGCAAATTTGAAGAACAAGGGGCGATTTTCACAGAAAAAGAACATAGAAAAAACGTCTTTCTCCTCTTTGATTCTCAAGTTTCTCTCAAAATTCAATTCGCATGTTCCTGAAGTTAGCAAATTTTGGCAAGTCTGATCATTTGGATCGTTTCTATATAGCTTCCTCGAATTAAATTCATGTGCTTGAATTTTTAGGAATTTTTAACTCCAAAGCATCAGTTCTCGAGTTTCTAAATTTCTCAGCTGAAAATTCTTTGCATGGTCGAGTAGAAGTCAGATTTTCGCATTTCTGACGTTCTGGGTTGTCTTAGAATTTTTTTCTGGACAAAACCCATATCTCAGATTTTTCGCTGAAAATAACTCTTCAATAGGCTATTTTTAGCCTCAGTAGGCTATGTTTAGCTTTCCAGAAATCTTGTCAAAACATAGTCAAGTTCACAGCCAACAGGCGAGTTTTTCAAAATGCAGTACACTCAGCTCGAATACAGGACCAAATCAGTCCTTACTCACGACTTCATCAGGACAGTTGAGACGAATCTCCATAAGGTGCTGCCAGAGGCAGTCCTAAATCCAGTCAAAATCAGAGATTTGATTATTCAGAACATTCAGCACTCCGAGTTATTAGAGGCCGCTTCCATACCTCTCCGTTCAATGTATTGAGTTTGTGATGTCTTGTATTAAGCATTACAACTCTGCTACTCGTGAGATAGTGTCAGTAGATGGACGAGTTATTTGCAGTCTCAAGCCTTTGGACATTGAAAGAAGTTTTGGTATCCCTCAGCACTCAAACAGTCTGGTTATTTCTATGGAGCAGTGCAAGCATGCATTCAACGCTGATGTGGACAAGTGCCAAAGTAAAATGGCTGAAAGATGGTTAAAGCAAGCAAAGAACAAATTGCCAAATAATGTGGGTCGTGGTGAGTACAAGGATGAGTACTCGATTCTAATTACACTCTTGAATCGTGTCTCAGATCATTCACATGCAAATGTTTTCCAGCCTTGGATGTTTTACATCATTGGTCGCATCATATCTGGGCAGGAGCATTATGATTGGGCATCCTTCATCAGCGATGTTATCCACGAGCAGATCATTGGTTTCCTTGTTGCTCATGAGTTCCACATGTGTTCTTATCTCATGTACTTGATTGCCTATCAGGGTCAGTTCCGAGGACTAAACACCGTGGGCATTCTCAGTGTTCAGAAAGTCTATCACTATTATGATCAGCTTGAGTTCACTAAGGCTGAACATCACTTCAAGCGTGTTCACGAGGCTTTCCTGACTTATACAGTGAGGAATTTGGACCGGGAGTTGCACATTCGTATCTCGGCAGTTGCTAGAGCAGCGATGGATGGTTGGGCGGACTGGTTCATTCAGTTCCCGACATACACTTATATCCAAGTATATGGATTTACAGAAAATCCAGCCATGCTTCCACGCTATCCTTCGGATAGGACAGTTTTTATGGAGTTCCTGAGGTAGTTACATGATGTTCATCGTCATTTGCGTCGCAAGCATAGACCAGCTACCAATTTTCCTTTTCAGTTTGGAATATATTGGTGCAAGACGGCAGTTGATGCCAAGGCTACAGGACAAGAGCTCGAGAGGTATCATCTCAAGTATCTTGTTGAGGTACGTACCTATGATCCTTGGGGTCATTACACAGCTCACCTCGGTGGTCGCGCATATCATAAGCCTTCCATGGAAGACTATTGGGCAAATTGCGTGGATGACTTCGAGGTTCGCAGACGTAGCTACGGCCGCTTCTCTCTCTCTCACAGATTTTTGTTTTCTTGTCAGAAGATGTGGGAGGTTTATCAGATGATGAGGGAGAAGTTCTTCCTCAGTTTTTCAGAGAGCAGGTTGACACATAGCCGCTGCCAGCAGTTGATTGGTACGCCAAGGAATACACAACAGTAAAAGAGAGGTCAAGTAGAGTTATTCAAAACAGTATACTTTACCTCGACAGCAAAAAGACCAGGAGGGTAAGTGCGCCTAGAGCAGAGCTGCCAGTGGTGGATCCTTCGCTACCTTCCTCGTCGAAACCTAAACAGAAGAAGAGTAACCCTCCCAAGAAAATTCAAGCACCTAACAATTCAAAAGGCAAGGCGCTTGCCACTGATACACACACGAACCCTGTCAGACAGCCTGTCACAGAGCTAGTTCAGAGTTCGCCAGTACCTGAGGTTCAGCCTCAAGTTCCTATACCAGTTCCGGAGCAGTCACCAGTCCCAATTCACATTGAATTGGATTTAGACTCCCCATCTCACAGTAGTTCCTCTACATATTCACTCTCGTCACAACCTCCTGTTGCTAATACAGATCCTTCCAGTAGCATTAGCCGAGACCAGTCTTGGATTGAAGCGCAGCTGGGAAGGAAGAGGAGGCAGCCATCCTATTTCCTTAATCATTCAGATTTTGATCAGGTTTATCAGGATGTGCCAGATAAGAGGATCAAGAACATGGTCCACGTGGAGAGGAATACTAATATGGAGATCGTCGTCGAGACTGCTATACCTCCACAGGGGAAGAGCTTGGACGAGTTGGAATCTCAGGACTTCGAGGTTATCACAGTCAGCCTTGGTCGTAGCACACGCCAGACTCAGGTTCATCTCCTACAGGTTGCTACAGACAGTGCAAGGGATAGAATGCTGAAGGACGGAGAGGACAAGGCAGCCCTCAAGGCTGAAATCAAACAGCTTCATCAGTACATTTCTAGCCTTGTACACAGGTCAGATGTTACCGCCACACTCCTGCCAATGCTTGAGCCTCCAGCAGAACAAGGCCAACTTAATCATTTGGTTGCATATGGCAAGCGTTTGGAGGAATGGGAGGAGGAGTTCGTTGCTAGAGGTCGTTCTATGCTTACAGTGCTATATCAGTTGCAGTATAATGCGCGAGAGCTCCGTCTATGTCTCCAAGATGAGGAGCGAGACATGGCGATTAATAGACCCTGGGACAAGATTATGATTGCTCACCTGAGTATGGCATATGAATCAGTCACAGATGCAGAAGATAAAGAAGCTATCTACTCTTGGAAAACACAGTTGGCTTTCAAGGCAAAGATAGAAGAGACTATGGTGTCAGAATTGGCTGAGAGTAGAGAGCACGTTACTAGTGCACTCCGGTTTGTGAGAACCTTAGTATCTCGCTTACCGTGCCGATATCAGATTGAGGGTAGTGCATATGTTGAGCTTACTGATGTACAGTCAAAGCTCCAGGCACTCATTCATACTATTTTCAGTGGGGAGACCATTGGCTGTAAGATTAATCAGCTTATAGTCATGTCAGCGTTGTTCGATGAAGCAACAAGGAGCGGAGGTGAACTTCAGTCCCAGATCACAGCTGGTGAGGACATGCTACGCAGGCATAGCATTCTTCGACAGAGTATCAAAGCTCCAGACAGTGATACATTTAACAATCTCGTTGAGGGATTGGTTGCTCAAGATCACGATCAGTAGACTTTAGTTCCCACCTCTCAAAATAGACATTACACAAAGGAGTTAAACTTGGCGTTACCTTTTCAAGTTAACTTGTTGTCTCATCTCATGCATATCTATTCTGAGATTAGCCTTATTCACTTGGAGTTTTATTTAGGGTTTACGTTAACTGATGGTAGTGTTCCAGTTAACATGCTTTCCTCATGCTCTGAATTCTTGAGGGGATTGGATAGATAGGTTACTTAGTTTTGAGTGTTGTAGTTAAGTCTTGCGAAACCAGAAAATACTTAGCTGCAACGTATAGAGTTTTCCTTAAACCTTGTGCCTCTTACAGCTGAGACAAAAAGACAGGATATAGTTTAGATTACTTTTCCCTTTTCAAGTACTTTTGTCAGCACAACGAGGGAGCTTCCCCTCCTAACTTGAAGAGCACTCATTGCGTAGTGTGCATAGCTGTCCATACTAACTCACACTCCAGAGGTGTTAGTTGTTATGCCAACATATATGTTCTTGAATCATACTTGTTATAGCAAAACGTTGAAGTTGTTTGCTTGCATTCTTGTTGTTCATGTACTTGTGTTCAATATTTGTTAAGTGTATTTGGTTGATTGCATGTTGTGTGATTGTCCTCTTTCATACCATTTGCTGTCCCAAAAGTGTAATCTTTGACTGAGTTTGAGATAATAAATCAGGAGAGCAATGAGCCTTTGATCCAAAATTCTCAAAGATCTTTCATATTTGTTGTTTCTGTAATCTTCATTTCGATCTACACCTTGAAAGAGCAATGAGCCTTCGAGGGAATTTAGAGATTAGGATTATCGTTTGATGCTGTTTCTAGTAATCTTCATTTCAGCCTACACCTCGAAAAGAGCACCTCGCCTTCAAGGGAATCCTGAGACTTAGCTTACCATTTGATGTTTACTTGCATAAACTCAATTTCAGGATAAGTCTGAAAGAGCAATGAGCCTTCGGATGCATTCTAAGAGACAATTTGTCTAAGTGAATCCAACCATTCCCAATTGCTCCTAAATCCTCTCACTCTAAAATACTTGAGGAGATAGGATAGTTATAGCTTTAGCCTAGTTGTAGTTAAGATCTGTAGAAACCAGAGAAAACCTTAGCTGCAACGCATTGCGTTTTATAACCTTGTGCTCTACCGCTGAGTAAAAAGATAGGAAATTTAGTTTACTTTACTTTTTACGCAAAAACAGCAAAAGAGGGAGCTTCCCCTCCTAATTTGAAGAGAAGTTCATTTGTGCATAGTTGTCCATTTCCACTACGCACTCCAAAGGTGCGAATTGAAACGCCAACAGGTTTGAAGAAGACAACCAAAAGAAAATGAAGGGAGTATCATTGATTACCAGGGTCAATCCCTAGTTTTGGAGTGCATGATTCTGAACCCAGCATATATATAACGTTTATAACTGAAGAAATACTGTTACTTGTCATTGGTTCAGCAAAGGACTTGGTAAATGCAGAACATCCTAGCCGAGTAATTAACCCTCCACATTGCTTATAATCTCATCAACTCTCATTGGAAACTGCTAAGGAAAAAGTTAAGCAGGCACCTAACTTAGGAGCTTCCCTATGTACCACAGATGGATCAGGATTGGTTCAAATGCTCTATGGGTCTGAATTTTTTAAGTATGAACACAGTTTGCTCTGGATATGCCCAGGACATGCCTAGGACAAATTCAGAGTCCCAGGTACATACCCATGGGTGAAGCAGCCCAGAACCCATACCCGGACAAGTTTGGTACAGGTACATCCCAAAAACCAGGTGAACTCAGTAACTTAGGATTAAACTAATAGATATATATAACCAGAACAAGATTCTCACATTAAGTGTAATATAAGATTCTCATTGAAACTGAACATTTTCATGATTTCTAAGAAGAGCTAGATTATTCTGTCATAAGCCTTGGTCATATCCAATTTGATCACCATGAATTCTTTATTTACAGAAACGCTTATAGAAGACAAGAATAGGACCTTGTTACAAGAGATCCATTGAAAATAAAAGACAAGAATGGAAGTGGATTATGGAAAGCAATAGAAGTAAGGTTACAAATCAACTGAAATGAAAGCAGTGGTTAACTATCTGACACAGATATGCTATTGAGAATCAGGGAGGTGGGGAAGAAGCACAAGGACGGATTCTGGAAGGTTCCAATGCTGTTAAAGGAAAATAATATGTTTTTTACTGCAGAAGTAACAAAAAGTGAGGTCTTTACAGCACTCACTCATTTCAAAAGGATGGATCATGGGATATGATGGCTTTCCTGCATGTTTTTTTAAGAATAACAGAATATTGTTGGTCAGGGTGCAGATAATGTTGTTCAAGGTTATGGTTAAGTAAAGATCACACTAAAAAAAGTGAACACTTACATTGCACTAATTCAAAAAAGGGAAAAGGCTCTTTATTTGATGCCTTTAGGCCAATCTCTATTTGCAAAATGGTCTACAAAATTATTTCATATCTGATGGTACAGACAGTCAAAACCATTCTGCTAAAAAACATAACACTGTAAAAAGTGGGTTTTGCAAACAAAAGACAAATTTTGGATGGTATTATAATAGTTCAATGACTGGAGGGACTAAATAAGTAATTCTATCAATACTCCAAACTTTTCTATCTTAATTGATAGCTATCCAGTACAATAAGGAACTAGATAATTACTTGTAAGATGTGTTGTATACTCTATATATTTTACACCCCTTATAAGTAGTTCTCTGACCCGTGGTTTAATATCCATTGTATCATAATATTATTTAGTGGTTTTCTACAGTGATCTGCCTATAAGTACTCACACATAGATTAGGGATATGTACAGATGTGAAATAGTTTATTGTATTGTGAATGGTTGAGTGAATATGGCGAGTGTTGTTGCTGGGCTTTTTATCAAAAAGGTTTCTTGCAGTGAATTATCTTGTTATATTGCAAGTGTCATTATTTTCTTTCTACTATATTAAAGATTCAATTTGTTTTGCTTCTCCTACATAGGTTTATAGATATTATTTCTCTTCATTTGCCATCAAAGCTAGGTTTTAGCTAATTCTTTAAGAACAAGGGTATCTTGCCTTTTCATAGACCTTTTCTTGATTGGAAGCTCTACATGTAGGGATGAATACCATGCATGAAAGAAAATGGTGAGTACTTCAAGGATGGAGATTGAAAAATTTAGTGGTCAAAGGCCAAAGCTTTGAGTTATGGAAGCTTACGAAGGAAAATCTTCTTGTGGATAAAGAGCAATGAATTATTGCATTAGAAAAGAAGCCCTTGGGTATGGCATCAGAAGACTGGAAAAAAATTAATAGGAAGGTGAAAACTGCAATCAAGTTGTCCTTCTAGACTTAATGATGTTGAATGTCTTAGGAGATGCCAATGTTAAGGAACTATGGAATAACGGGTTTTGTATCCAACAAGGTCTGTCATAAACAATTTGTTTCTTCGAAGGAAGATATATTCTCCAATGATGATGACAACAACATGAAAAAGCATTTGAATGATTTTAAAATTATGGTAAGTCAATTAGACTTAGTTAATATTAAAATGGATGAAGAAGATAAATGTATTACTTTGTAATGTCCTTTGTCAAATTCATGGAAGAATCTCGTTTTGGCCATTATCTGTACATCTAAATTAAGGCTTGAGAATGTGGTCACATCCTTGTTATCAAAAGAAATGAGGCATAAACTAATGGAGGATCTAACAAAGGATGTTTTGTTTGTGAGAGGTCATTCTCAAGAGATTCAAAAACAAGTCAAGAGAAACAATCAAAGTCTAGAAGTAAATCTAAATCTATTAAGTTCTATGAAGAAATGTGGAAACTATAATAAAATCAAGCATTTAAGAAGTCGAGCAAATTTAAAAAGGTTGACAAACGAATGAAACCCAATGATGCCCCTATTAATGTTATTGAGCAGCTTCGGGTTCATCCTTCCAGCCACGAGTGAAGACATAAATAAATGTAGCCTATCGGCTATTCATTTATATGTATCATTTAATGAGAATATGCGCTTCTCTTGGAAACAATATAATTTCTCTTGGGCGGACCTTCCTTATGATTTGTATTTATTATTTGTAATTATATTATTGTATTCTGGCCAACCTTGTAATATGAAGAGGTGCGACCTGTTGACGTGGTTTTTGAGACCGCACCAACACAGAACAAAGTTTCCCAACGGATACTCTATCCTCTCTTGAACAAAGTATTCAGCATGCTGAGATTGCGAGTGAGTTCATGCTTTCAACTCCAAGGTTCCTTAAATGCGAATAGACTCAGTTGGCTGATGTGTATTGCTGTGTTCTTACGAGGGGACTTACACAATTGTTCAGACTTCTTGCAGTTAGTAGTTGGTATATTATTTGAAGGGGATTCTTGCGTGTATGATTTGGCAATATAGTTCGTTTTCCCAAAACTAATCAGAAATATGCGGAAAGTAAAGAGTATAGGGCCTAAGAAACTTATCTTCTATTCTAAATGAAGGATATGTGGAGCTTTGTTTTAGTAGACTTCAACCGAATTTTACCTAGCCTCGCATCGGACAGCCTCAGTAAAATTGGTGCAATCTTCAAAGGGATAGCAAAGGATGTTCAAATTATGATTTAGCATACAAACACCATCACAACGACGCATATAAGCATACAAACCACAATCGAAGTCGAGCTCAAGGTACTTTCCAGTGGACCACGCAAGGCGAACTTATCATCAACAAGCCGCTAGTGGTATGGAATAAAGTGAAGCTACCTCAATAAAACACCACACATCAAAGTAAACTATTTGCATGAAATGAAAATTATGCTACTTGGATACGAAAGGAAGAAGAGACCTTGCTAGCTATTCATGACAAGACGAATTCCATCATCAATGAAAAGATCTATTATCATGAAAAGTGTTACACAACAATCTCCACAAAAGTTTTCAAAGGGAAAACTTTCTTTCTTCTCCACTATGCAAAATGTCTACAATGCTCTACTCTCTAGCCTCTAGCTCTATTGCTAATGTCTGATATCTGCCTCTAATCTAATAAATTACAAATGAGGGGGACTCCCCCTTTATATAGCTAGCCAAGTCCCAAAAGACGGCTAGGGTTACAATCAATAGAGTGGCTAGAATCATGCCATCTCAGCCCTAACCCTAAAAACTGCCAGAATAGGGAGTGGTACATTAAATGAATCAAAGATTCCCACTCACTCCCAAAAATAGTAAAGGCAATAAATGCCCACAATCAGTCTTCTAGAAGATCCTCGTCCAGCAGTGTGTTCCTGTTCTCCTTCTCTCTAGCTGCAAGCTCAACAAATCTGCCAAGTACAGCCTCAACCTCCTGAACTGAAATGGGTGGAACACAATCTAGCTAAAACTCTAATACTATGACTGATGTCTCATGCCGTGCACATGACTTTCTCCAAGCAGCTAAGGAATCCTGCGTGCTCTGAATCAAATTGGAGAAAGTGGAGGTGTTCTCAAAGTCATCCTGTGTGAAGTTCTTCACCTCTGAAAAGAATGGTACCAGCCTACCCCTCAAATTATCAACATTAATCTCATCTGGATTCAGCCGCCTAGCGAATATGGCCTCAAAAGTATTCTGAACTCCCTCGATGATATTGGCCATAGCCTTATGTATCCTGGCTGAATCCGCCTGTGCTGCGTCGAAGAAAACCATGCCCTGTGATCGCCGAAGAATACCATCTAGAGAAATCATACCTGTCATTCTCCTGAATGACACCTCCATCAATCAGCAATCGCAACGGAACATGCCTCAATGCCTCAAGACGCTGAATTACTCTACTCTGATAGATAGAAGCATCGCCCCAAGCATGATCAATCGCCTCCATCCATGCCAAAATACCAGAGGCCTGCTAGAAAGCATAAGTAAGGTCCTCCATAAATTTCTCTGTCTCGGCACGAACTCCCGTGACCCACTTGTCTGCTTCCTGTGCCATCTTTCCTAACTCCATCAAGCCACTGATTGATTCTCTAGGTATCTCCGTTGGAGGCTCTATTACTGGAATCTCCTGTCCTCGAGAATGAGACAACTGTTGTACATACCCAATTAAAGCCTTGTGTTCTCTTTTTAACTTTTTGTATTTTCCTTCCTTCTTGAATAATCTGTCTTTGAGGGCAAGATAGGAGTTATCACACTCCTCTACAATCTGCGCACCAGTGGGGCATCCTAAATCCAACGTCGTGACCACATAATTCTCAGGCACTGCTTCATTTTGGTCACAATCAACTTGAGGCACAGCAACGTGAAGAGTGCGAGAGCCATCCCCTTCAGTGGAAATCTTCGAAAACTTTCTTGCTTTCTTCTTCTGTGGAGGCGCACTGATCCTATTCAAAAATTCTTCCATCTCAACTGTTGGATCAATCTCCTCACTGGGGCTTCTTCTCATTCTATCCTTGAGCCAATCAGGCACATCGTACTGTATATCAAAGGGTTGCTGCTCCTGTGCCTCTACTTCTCTAACTTGCTCAACTTCTATATCATTCTGGCGAGGCTCATCGTCCTCAAGTGGTTGAGTGTCTCCTGAAACTATACCATCATCATCATCATTCATAGCCGCCTCTAACTCCTGCTGAAACTGAGGGTCAGTAATAGTCCCCTCATCATCCTGCTGATCAACCCTAATAGGTGCGTTGACACTCTGGCCAACCGACTCTCTCCGTGGAGGCTGAATATTATCTTGTACCACTTGCACCTGATTTAGTGCATTCCTCTGATCAGCAAATAAAGAGACCTCCTATATACTTGGAGAACGTGTCTCCAATGGTGATGCAACTGTGACTCGTGGAGGTTCTGGCTGAGTGGGCTCCTGTCGAACTAGCTCTTTCTTTTTAGACTCTGGACCTCGTGTGATCTGTTTCTTCCTGCCAGTGGTGGGCGTCCTGTGATCTCCCATCAAGTTGTAAGTCAAAGCAATTGACCTACTCTTCAACCTACTCACACGCCTATCAACCCATGCCCTAGTGAAAGTCAGGACCGGAATAGAAATTGTGTCCAAATCTGCAATCTCAGGATCTGACCAATCTGGAGGTGGGAGTGGATTATCTCTCACTGCTGCATAATCCGGATGAACAACATTCATATCCTCATTCACCTGATCTGGAACCGGCACAACTTCACACTCCCTGATCAAAGTAATCGACAACCGAGAGAACATCCTTTTCCTTACTTCAATTTCATCAGCTGCATCAGCCCAATAATCCTCAATGGTGGCCTTATGTTTAAATTCCTCTGACAGTACCCATTTGATGTTATGATGTGGGTCGTAGTGTTGTCGGCTGGTGTGATATGAGAAATGATAAAATTGAAGTTCACTTTCAGCCTCTCTAGCTGCCTGTATTGAGGGACACACTTCATCCGAGTTGCCCATGACAATTGGAAATTCTACTCCTCCCTTCTTCTTCTTCTTCTGAATTTTATCAAAGGCGAGCAATTGCCTAGATATCTCTAGCATTATAACTCTATCTGTTGGGTACTTAGGCAGCCTATATGGGTACGATGAAAAACCTTGCAGCGTAATGTAAGAAAATTTTGGAAACTGTATGAACCAGCACCCATACCTTTCAATCAGCTCTTGGGCATCCCTCAAGATTCTGTGGTGCAACCGCTCCTGAAGCAATCTCGTAATATGCATGGTGAAGGAATCGTTGACACGCTTGTAGTGAGTTGTGCTCGCCAAATGCAACTGTGGACAGGCATCATATATTTTAAACTGGTGGGAGCCACAACCGACAGGTTCCTTGTAAGAGATACCCCTGTACTTCGTCATACGTGCCAACATATAAATGATGTAAGAGCTCATGTAAAATGTCTTCGTCCTTCTGAGGTTCAGGAGCTACTCATACAAATTATCACTGATCATCTCGGCCCAATTGACATAGTCCTTCCCTTCCAGCACGAGGTTGATGTAGTAAAACATCCAAGGCTCAAAAATGAAGGACTGTGCACAGCCACCAACTCTGCTCAGCATCATGATGAGATCACAATATTCTTGCTTCAAGTCATCCGCTATGATCTGCTTCAGCAGCTTTGTACGAGAGGGCTTGGGAGTGCTCATCCAGTGAGTGTTAATTGTCTCCGTGCATCTCTCGAAAGCAAAAGCGTACATTCGCTCCGCTCGCTCTCTGGATTTGTAAATCATGTTCCTGTGCACCGGGATCCTGAAAGCTTCACCAATGGTAGCAGGAGTAAGATTGGCTAGTACTTGGCCATCTGGTGACATGATCGATCTATGATCCTTCTCATAATAATTGGCGCACTCCATTATCAGCTCCGAACACTGAATGGCTGGTGGGAAACCAGCAGCTGCATATAACCCACTTCGAACAATATTGTGTGAAGTGGTCGAAGGCCGATGACTTCCAATTCCCAACATCCTGTTCTTGAAGGTCTCCAAGTTGACGGAGCCCAAGTTGGTGTCTGTCAGCTTGCCCAACTTTGAAATGAATTTTGATTCTGGCATGAATGTTTTACTCAGCTTCTTGATCACAGCTTGCCTGGATGCACCGTTGTTATCCTTGCCAGTCGCCCTTGCCTCAGCCATCTGCAACATAACAAACTTTCATCAGCAAATTAAATAAGATAAGACATTGCGTAGGGGCTGCAGTCGACTTCAAGAAGCTGCAATAACTTTTCTTATTTGCAAACCTCAACTTCTTCTCTTGAACTTCAACACTTAGAAAAAGTTTCTAAGTAAATTTCAGTGACTTCACTACTCTTCAGCAACTCCAATCTGCAACTTGAACTTCTATAAATTCGTATTTCACCAGCAATCAGCAATCAGCAAATTCGCACTTTTAAAACTCTCAGTAATATCCTCACTTCAAGGCGTCCCTCCTCAACTGCAGATTTGAACACCTCCAGCAATTTGCAAGTGCGCCCCTCTTAGTTCTGGCAACTTCAAATTTCAATCAGCAACAAATCCAATCCTAGTAATCAGCAAGTGCGCCCCTCTTCAGCAGCCTCAGCAACTTCAGCAAACTCCAGTCTTCAACAGAATTTCGAACTCTTCAAGCTTCAACAATTCTCAGCAACACTTTACTTAGAGCAAATTCGAATTTTCTCAGCTGTGAAAAATAAGTGAGAGACTTCTTCATTTTATAGCCAAAATTCGAATTCTAGAAGAAGCCAATTTTAGCCAGTGCATTAAACTTCCACTACTCCACTTCAAGAATTCGAATTTTCCCTCTCTGGTATTTCTGACACTTGTCTCTCGACGTCGGGAATCTTGCTCTTCTAGAAATTTGACTTTGACTGGTATCTTTGAATTTATTTTCGAAAAATTTAATTTAAATTCATCCTTTTTAATTCACCAGCCGGAACTCTGTCATTTGAATTCGAATTTAATTCTTCATCAGCTCTGGAAAGTTCATCACTGAAGAATTCAATCAAAATTATCTAGGCAACTCATTCCGAATTCATCATTCGGAGAAATTCACTTTGAAAACACATTTTATTCATCTTGCCTTAGAGAATTTTAAATTTTCCCTTAGGAAAATTCACAATTTGAGCACTGATCAAATTCTTCACTGAAAAAGTGTTGGCGAAGTGCGGAAAACATAGAAATTCATCTATCATCACAAATGTTCAGTACCCAGAAGAGAATTTTCTTCAGAATGCTTCGAATCCATGGGTACCCAACGAACGGGTTCATTTAATTTTTGAATTTTGAACCTTAGAAAATATTATCCTGTCAAATTAAATCCATCCTTCGCCTGTGATCGTCTGTGTTGCTCCAACTTGAAGAACTTGAATTCATCCTGCATTATCATCATTCTCTGACTTCATCCCTGAAAAGTTTGCCGGAGTTTCACGAAAGAAAATTTCACTACCTTGAGCTCTAGGGGTATTTTCCAAGGGAGAAAATATTTTTGCCTTAGAAAAAAATTTTAAATCATCACTTGGGAAAATTTTGCCTTGGAAATTTTGCCTTAAAATTTTTATTCAATCTTGCCACTTGCATTTTACTCCACACTTGAGAGGCAATTTTATTTAAAAACTCCAACGCCTTAGAAGAAATTCCTTACTCACCACCCTAGGCGCATATCATACTTAGAAGAATTTAAAATCACGCCTTAGCACTTTATTTCCACCCTTTGGCAATATTTTCTAACACTTACAACACTCATCACCTCTGGCGCCTAGCACTTTTGAAGAAAATCAAAAACTACGCCCAACATTCATCCTTCACCACCACACATGCCTTAGAAAATTCCTTACCACCTTGGGCGCATATAGCATTTGTAGAAGGATATTTAACTTCATCACGCCTAGGCAACACATCCATCACCTTGCAATATTTTCTAACACACCACCTTGGGCGCATTTTGGACTTGAAGAGGGATAACGCCTAGCATTCACCCTTCCTTTACCACGCCTTTGAAGTATTCACTCATCTTTTACCTTATTTACCACCCTACACTCACCTTTACCACCTCAACTTGGGCGCATTTAGGCATGCAAGGAGGATGACTCTTCAACTTCACCTTTTTTGTCTTCACTTGACCTTGTTTGGGCGCATTTTGCCTATGGAGGAGGATGAAATATGTTGACTCCTTTGACCTGTTTGTCTTTTGGGCGCATTTCACCCCTTGAGGAGGATGGGCGCATTTTGGGGGGTGAGGAGGATATCCACACTTAGAAAATTTTTTCAACTTCCATGAGCTTCCCTTGGGCGCATTTTGACATGCCTTCAGGATAAACGTGTTGACTTTCATTGACCACTTGTACTTTGGGCGCATTTTGCCCCTGATGAAGGATAAACTTCATACTTAGAATTTTTTTGTGCTAGGCATTGCCTTGAAGGCGCATTTAGGCTAGGTAGAAGGATGAAAGGCGTTGACTTCCTTTGACCTTACTGCTAGATTGGGCGCATTTTGGCCTGTGTGAAGGACGAGCTTCATTCTTAGAAATTTTCATGCCTCCTCATCAACTGGGCGCATTTTGCCATGTCTACTGGATGAAGTTCCAGACTTAGAAATTTTTCCTCGTTTTCACCAGCTTTTCATGCCCTGCTATTTATAGTAAGCCCTCTCAATTTTGCATCTCTGAAGCTCAGAACAACTTGAAATTTTAAACACTGCATCCTCATAACCTTGTTACCCTGTCGACACTGCCATTTTTAGCTGACCTGCTATTTTTAGCCCATTTCTGAAGGTGATTTACTATAAATAGTAACTGCTTGTTTCCAATAGCCCCACTGCTCTGATTGACTCGAAATTTGAATGTGGCGCTCCTCACCACGTGACCTGTCTATTGATATCACCGCATGCGCCTAATTTACTATTTTTAGCCTGTTTCCAAATTTACTTACTATAAATAGTAAGTGCTCCGTTTGACTTGAAATTTTACCAGCAAATAGCCTGAAGGACGTTGATCGCGGTGGTTTACACCGGTTTTCGAAAATTCTGACTTTTTGCCCTTCTTTTCAGGCTCCGAAGTTGGAAACCCTAATTTGCTCTGCATGCATATCAAATGACATCTGTTTGCTCTCGTTTCTGTGGCACTGCGATCGGCTTGTGATTCTGAACTGCTGGGAAGCGGCTGCCGGGACACACCTGCTAAAAATAGCAAGTTCCTTACTGAGTGGTTATCTCTGTTTGCATGTCACACCATCGCGAAGCTCTCGAAAAACCCATCAGGAATCATCCGACATGCAAAAGAAACCCTGACATGCAAACCCTAAAAATAGCCTCGGAAGACTGAATTCTGAAAGTTCTCGTCTCGACTTGCATGTTACATCATTGCGAAGGTCTCGAAAAACCCAGAAGGAATATCCAGACATGCAAAGAAAAACTCTGCATCTGAACCCTGAAATTTGTCCTGGAAGCAGGACTGCTAAAAATAGAAAGTTGTCCGTTTTCGCTCAAATTTAGCACGCGAGCAGCCTGATGTGTTTTGAATGTCGTGTGACTATTGGAATCTCAAAAATGCTGACTGATTGTCTGTAACTGCACACTTACTAAAAATAGTAAGTACCCCAGAATCTGATGAAAACTTGCTGAGAGCCTGCTGGAAACATGCTGACAACAACGTTAGTCTTAATTTTCAATTTATTCACTTTGTTCGACCTTGGATTGACCGGGAAAGATGAAACCCTAATTCTTTAGACTTGGTCAATTTCATTCTTAAGCTCAATGACGGGCACAACCCTTGAAAGGCAGACATCAGAAAAGAGACAGAGAAGGAGAGAAAGAGAGAAAAACCCAAGCCAAAAGACCAGAATGGAGCGAAAATTAGGGGGTCCCCATTTTGAATGGGGCGATGTGTGAAAAGGTCACAACACGACCTCTCTCACACTTGTATATATACAAGGTCACCTTCATCTCTTTATCATCAAGCAAGTTCTATTCATTCTCTCATTAAGGTGCGAATTTCTTCAAGAGCAGAAGTGCGAATTTCTTCAAGGGCAGAATTGCGAATTTCTTAAGGGCAGATTTAGCAGTCCAAGGAAGTGCAGATCTTCATCTGTTATTGCATCTGGTATAGGTGTTGAATATTGGCCTTGTGATTGGCCTCATTGTAAAGAGAATTGTTGCCATTACTTTTATAAGAGAGAACTTTTGTTGCTGGGTTTTTCTCCCTCAAGAGGAGGGTTTTCCCAGGGTATCTGCTGTGCTATTGTGTCTGATTTTGAATTAATTTTCTGTGCATATAATCTGTTCACTAAAATTTACATAGTATCAGAGCGGGTTTGAGAGGATCGTGATCAGATTATTGCTAATCAGCATACCCTATTGTTCACTTAATCAAGATGGTGAATGGTTTGAAGGTTGAGGATAGACTCGAAGGTGCATTCAACTTCACATCATGGAGATTCAGGATCATGCTTACCTTGCATGAAAATGACTTGGGTGAATTCGTGGAGTCTAGCGTTTCTGAACCTGAGGAGGAAGAAGAAAAGTTGCAGTGGCTGAAGAAAGACATTAAAGCAATGAAGATATTGGTTGATTCCGTAAAGGATCACATTGTTCCTATCATCTCTAAGTTGAAGACAGCGAGAGACATGCTCAAGACCTTGGAAGAGATGTACGAAATCAACAATACCAGTCGGGCACTTGCACCGAAGCAACAACTTCATCATGTGAAGATGGCGAAAGGTGAATCAGTGATTGCATACTTTATGAGGATTGCAGATTTGAGAGATCAGCTCTCTACAATTGGGCATATGGTTGATGACAAGGATCTGACTATGCTCGCTCTCAATGGGCTGCCTTTGTCTTGGGAATCATACATTCAGGGAATCAGTGCAAGGTCAAAATTGCCTAAGTTTGATCGCCTAAGATCTGATTGCATTCAAGAGGAATCAAGGTTGGTGGCAAGAGGCGTTGGTCAAAGTTCAAAGAATGAAGATATTCATGTTCTCGCCTCCCATACTTCAAAGAAGAAAGGAAAAGATGGAAGGAAAGGATTCTTCAAGAGGAATCGGGACAAGGGAAATGATGATGCACCTCCATTTAAGAAGAAGAGGGATATGTCCAAGATTCAATGTTTTAGGTGTGATAAGTTTGGGCACTTCGCCAAGTATTGTCCAACTAGACCTAAGCAACAGTCACTGTTGCGGATGTTGATGATGCCTCTCCTCAAAAGGATTCAAGTGAATATTTGTTCTATTCAGCATTATCAAGCAGTGTACCTTCCGACACCAACACTTGGATAATCGACAGTGGTGCTTCACGACACATCACCGGCTTTATGGAGCACTTATCAAGTTTGGTGGAAAAGGAGTCTTCTGAACAAGTCATCATTGGAGATGATGCTAGCTACTCCGTGAAAGGAATTGGGACCTCTACACTTCATTTGGATTCCGGCATATCACTTCAATTGGGTAATGTTCTTTATGTTCCTGGAATCAAGCGCAGTCTTATTTCTATATCAGCTTTGGAAGATAAGGGATATCAAGTTGCCTTCTCCAAAGGCAAAGTTCTAGTGTGGATGGAGAACTCCAGATTCAAGGATGCTCAAGTAATTGGAGTTAGACACGAAAACCTTTACAAAATTTGCACACGTTCTTTACAAGCTTTGATTCATGACTCTTCAAGTCTTTGCGATCTTTGGCATCGGAGATTGGCTCACTTACACTTCCGAGCCTTACCTATCATGGAGAAGATGGTGATGGGCCTTCCTAAGTTCAACCAGGAGCACGAAGGTACTTGCAAGGGCTGCGCATTGGGTAAGAATATAAAAGCCCCTTTTCATAGTAGAGAAAATAGATCTAAGTGTATTTTAGACCTTATTCATTCTGATTTCGTGGACCTATGTCTGTTCCTTCTTCGAGTGGTTTCTTGTATTATGTTCTTTTCATTGATGATCACTCTAGGAAGACATGGATTTATTTTTTGAAATCTAAAGAGTCTGAGGAAGTGTTGGATAGGTTTAAAGAGTTTAAAGCCTTGGTAGAAAATCTTTCTGGTAAAAGAATTAAGGTCCTCAGATCTGACAATGGTGGAGAATACACCTCTGGTAGTTTTGGGAATTTTTGTATTGATGCAAGGATTAAGAGGGAGTTTTGTGTTCCCTATAATCCTCAACAAAACGGTGTTGCAGAAAGAAATAACAGAACGATTGTGGAAGCAGCGAAGGCCATGATCCATGATCAAGATTTGCAAACCTTCCTATGGGCAGAAGCCTCCAGGACAGCTGTGTATGTTCAGAACATAAGTCCTCATAAGATCTTGGAGAATATGACTCCAGAAGAAGCCTTTACAGGGAAGAAGCCTGAAGTCAATCATTTGAGGATCTTTGGATGTCCTGTCTATATTCATGTTCCCAAGGAAAAGAGAACCAAGTTGGAGCCTTCTGGCAAGAAGGGAATATTTGTGGGCTACAATGAGACATCAAAAGCCTACAGAATTTACATTCCAGGTCAGAAGATGATCGAGATCAGTAGGGATGTCACATTTGAGGAAGATGTTGCATTCAGGAGATCCCAAAATTCAATAAACAAACCAGCAACAAGTCACTGATTAGCGTTAGCTCCAAAAACAAATCAGCATGGAAGTAACTCTAACCAAGAATGTTCACCAAGATCCCAATGTGGGCGAGGTGATAGCATATGGTCAGAGGATCATTAGGAGTAAACTGAACTGAAATTACAATTCATCTGCTGATGCAGGCATCCACAAACAGTGGGGATACTCCACTTATTCAGTGGGTGAGATTATTACATTATTAAAGGCGGCAAGCCAGCCATTTAAATCCTCACTTCCACTTATTAACGTGGGGGGAATACAGTCCACACAACCACTTATTTAGTGGGGGGAAACTTACAATTAAGAAAGATGATTATTTAAACTCAACCACTCAATCGTGGGAGTATGAAATTTAAACTAATTGCAGCAAATAAAATAAATAGCTGTTAGTACTACTAATCAGCTTTACAATGAATTAAACAGCTGCAAATAAGAAAGATATGCTTCCAAATCAATCAATGGTTAGAGTAACACTTCCTCTAACTCTTACAATACAATAATGATATAGAAATGAAGCTCAAACCAACATTATATCAAAAACTAACAAGTCTGATCAGAAATAGAGAATACAGAAAATCAGACCAGCAAACTGTACATCAATGAAATGCACATAACTTTATCAATTTACCTCCAAATTGAGTGAAATCAATTGCAATGAACCTCTAGAAGGATAGGCGCCCATGTCATGATGATGAAACAGCTTCAAAAAGCAACCATTAATTTACTTGCACAATTCTCAATGCTCCCAACATGGTATGGCCCTTAGCAAGGGCGATTTTGCAAGAATAAAAATAAATACTTTGAAATAAATTCTAATCTTCTATGGGAAGGGGCGCCCAAGTGCTAGGAATCCATATCTTCAATACCCAGAAGCATATTAAAATCGTACAAAGAGCTGTTAATGAAAATCACCTTCAGCCATGAATAAACCAGCAAGCTCAAAAACTGAAAAATACTTCAAATTATCCAACAATGAAGCTCAATGTGCACTTCTGAATGAAGCACACTCTCAATCCACCATCTAGGGAACCATAGTTTCAGGTCCGAAGAATGGAGACAAATTGCTAAGCTTTCCCTTAGCCGGATTCTGGATTTCAAACCAGCAGCATAACTTTACAATATTTCCAAAGATAATCAGCTCTTCAAACAGCAGCAATATATAAGCTTCAATTGGCAAATGAAGCAACAAGAGACTCTTCAAATTCCAAGAAGTTGAATCACTTCAACTTCCAAAAGGAATGCCACTTTAAGCATTTCACTTTTTGAAATAATAAAATATTAATCAACCTCTTTTAGGCATCCAACTTCACTTTGCAACAATAAAGCATTTAATAATTCATTAAATGCACCATTGACCCCTTAATGACCCCTTTTAAAAACAACATGAAGTGATCATTCCTAGGCGTGGGGGTACAACTGAGAAACATAAAAATGACTAAGTATAAAACTTAATCCATGGAGATAACCAAAGCCAAACTGAAACTGAAGGATAGCAAAATGACTTGAGCTGAATTGCTGATGATGCTACTGCCAAAATTAGACTTACTAAAAATAGCCAATTGCTATAAATAGTAAGTTCACATCAAAACAACAGAAAGCCAAACCGAACATTGAACTGCAAAGGATTGAACTGCTGCTAGACAGATACGCCAAAAGATAGACTTGCTAAAAATAGTGAACCTGCAAATAGTAAGTTGCACAACAACCCTCAGAACTAAAGAGACATTGAAAGAGGAAACCCTAATTTTCCACCTCAGCTTAGCTTACGATTTCCGGAAATAGGCTAAATCCAAATGAAGAGTAGGGAAGAGTGTGAAATGGGAACATTACGTAAGCCCGATGTCAATCATTTGAGGATCTTTGGATGTCCTGTCTATGTTCATGTTCCAAAGGAAAAGAGAACCAAGTTGGAGCCTTCTGGCAAGAAGGGAATATTTGTGGGCTACAATGAGACATCAAAAGCCTACAGAATTTACATTCCAGTCAGAAGATTGATCGAGATCAGTAGGGATGTCACATTTGAGGAAGATGTTGCATTCAGGAGATCCTGGGGATTCATATGGAGATTGATAATGAAGAGTCTCCTCGGATATGGAAGTTGACCATACTCCCGAGATTCAGAGGGAGACTTCAACCAAAAAGAAGATATTGATCCTGAACCCTTGGAACCTACTGATGGGCCTACCGACATTGTAATTGGGAGAAAGAGAGACCTCTATGGGCCATGTACTATGCAAGAGGTGAAAGCTTTGCAACTCCTAGAGGCACATTCAGGAGAGCAAAAGGCCACATAAGTTCTCCAGTTATGTTGCCTTGATGAGTCGATTATAGAATCCGAGCCTACCTATGTTGAGGAAGCATCTAGTCTCTCAAGTTTGGAGAGATGCTATGACAGAGGAGTATCACGATTCTTAAAATGATGTTTGGGATATTGTTCCTAGACCCGAGGGCAAGTCTGTGGTATCTTCTAAATGGCTATTCAAGATTAAGCATGTTGCAGATGGAAGCATTGAGAAGTACAAGGCAAGATTTGTGGCTCGTGGGTTTTCTCAGAAAGAGGGAGTTGATTATGATGAAACATTTGCTCCTGTTGCTCGCTACACTTCAGTCAGAACCATCATTGCTATTGCTGCATCTAGAGGATGGAAAATTCACCAGATGGATGTGAAGACAGCTTTTCTCAATGGAGTAATTGAGGAAGAGGTTTATATAGAGCAACCTGATGGATTTGAGGTTCATGAGAAAGAGTCACATGTTTGCAAGCTGAAGAAGGCCTTGTATGGTCTTAAGCAGGCTCCTCGTGCATGGTACGAAAGGATTGATCGGTACCTGTCAAGTTTGGGCTTCTTAAAGAATGATGCTGATTCAAATCTCTACTTCAAGGTAATCAATGGTGATGCATTAATTTTGGTTTTATATGTTGACGATCTAATCCTTACTGGAGAAGATCACCTGATTCTTGAGT
Source organism: Sequoia sempervirens (assembly GCA_007258455.2). Lineage (NCBI taxonomy): Eukaryota > Viridiplantae > Streptophyta > Pinopsida > Cupressales > Cupressaceae > Sequoia > Sequoia sempervirens. Next base: position 35,786,617 of record VDFB02000020.1, read on the forward strand.
GTAAGGAGGAGTTGACTTCGGAATTTGAGATGAAGGACCTTGGGCTCATGCATTACTTCCTTGGATTAGAAGTCTGGCAGAAACCAGATGAGATGGTTCTAAGTCAAGGAAAGTACACCATTCATATACTTAAGAGATTTGGCATGATGGATTGCAAATTCATGTCTACACCTATGGAGACCAATCTACATAAATTGAAGGAGGCTGCAGCTAGTTCAGATTTGGTGGATCCTACATTGTACAGACAGCTGATTGGATCCTTGATGTATCTAGTTAACACTAGACCTGATATTTGCTATGCAGTGAGTGCACTTAGCCAGTTTATGTGTGATCCGAGACAGATACATCTTGTTGCAGCCAAACATATCCTGAGATACTTGCGTGGCACAGTTGGATATGGGTTGAGGTATTCTTCAGATGCAGACTTGGAGTTACATGCTTTTTCTGATTCTGATTGGGCAGGTTGTGTCACAGATCGGAAGAGCACCTCTAGTTGTTGCTTCAGGTTGGGTTCTGCTATCATTTCTTGGTGCAGTAGGAAGCAGTCATCTGTAGCTTTAAGTACAACAGAGGCCGAGTACATTGCAGCTTGTATGGCAACTCGAGAAGCAATATGGCTTCGTAAGCTCCTTGCAGGATTGTTCGGACAATCAATGGAGCCTACTATCATTCATTGTGATAATCAGAGTTGTGTGAAGCTTTATGTCAATCCTGTGTTTCATGACAGAACCAAGCATGTTGAGATCAAGTACCACTACATTAGGGATATGGTACTAAGAAAGGCTGTACAGTTGAGGTACATCAACACTGATGAGCAAACGGCAGATATTCTCACCAAGCCTCTCGCCAGGATAAAGTTTGTGTACTTTCGAGATAAGCTTGGTATGGTGGAGAATCCAGCCTTGACTGAGTAAGAGTCTCAGTATCAGTGAGCCTTGTTTAATGAGTTCTTCTCTGAGAGAGAAGTTCGAGGTGAAATCCCTTGTTAATGCATTTTCCTCTAAGATGGAGGAATTTGAGGTGTAAGCCCTTGTTAATGCATTTTCCTCTGAGACGGAGGAATTTTAGATGTAAGCCCTTGTTTCCACCCTCTGATCCTGAGTCATGGTGGATGTCATGTGTGAGACTCCATGACACATTTTGTACTTGTGAATGTCATGTTGAGGTGACAACATCACGCAAGTGATGAACACTTGTACACACCATAGTATGGTTGTAGCCATTATGGTTGATATCGTGTTGAGGCGATATCTAACATCATGTTGAGGTGATTTTTCTTGAGCAGCTGGAAGTTCTCTCCCTAGCTAAGAGGGAGTGTTAATGTTATTGAGCAGCTTCGGGTTCATCCTTCCAGCCACGAGTGAAGACATAAATAAATGTAGCCTATCGGCTATTTATTTATATGTATCATTTAATGAGAATATGCGCTTCTCTTGGAAACAATATAATTTCTCTTGGGCCGACCTTCCTTATGATTTGTATTTATTATTTGTAATTATATTATTGTATTCTGGCCGACCTTGTAATATGAAGAGGTGCAACCTCTCTCACACTTGTATATATACAAAGTCACCTTCATCTCTTTATCATCAAGCAAGTTCTATTCATTCTCTCATTAAAGTGCGAATTTCTTCAAGAGCAGAAGTGCGAATTTCTTCAAGAGCAGAATTGCGAATTTCTTAAGGGCAGATTTAGCAGTCCAAGGAAGTGCAGATCTTCATCTGTTATTGCATCTGGTATAGGTGCTGAATATTGGCCTTGTGATTGGCCTCATTGTAAAGAGAATTGTTGCCATTACTTTTATAAGAGAGAACTTTTGTTGCTGGGTTTTTCTCCCTCAAGAGGAGGGTTTTCCCAGGGTATCTGTTGTGTTATTGTGTCTGATTTTGAATTAATTTTCTGTGCATATAATCTGTTCACTAAAATTTACAGCCCCTTCCACAGAAAAGTAATCCTCTAAAGAACCTGGTGATGTATATCTCGCATCTTCAAGTAAACACTCATGTCACAATGCATTGTTAATTGACTTGGGTGTTTCCTTTCATGATTCCTCACAAGCAATGATTTTGCAAATATAGAAATTATTATATAGGAGATGTCTTCTTAGGGAACAACTCTCATATAAGATCATAGGCCATGGAAAGGCTAAAGTGATGTTTAATAATGGAAGAATTAAAACCCTCACTAAGGTATTGCATATTCAAGGACTGGCTTGAAATTTAAAACCTATGATTTAAAAGAGTGATGCAAAGTGTGCAGGTAATATTTAACAAAGATAATTGTGAGATAGTTCAAGGAGCAATGGTGTTGGCAAGAGGGGTCCACACTGAAACATTTTTCAAGCTTGAGACAAGCATAGTGAGTGATGAATGTAATAACTCTATTGTTCTTGAGGTTGGCAATGAAACAAATAGAGCCCACATGTTACTTGTAGAGAAGGAAATGCTTTGGCATGAGAGAATAGGACATATTGGAGAGTTTTGCAAACTGAAGGTATGGCTAAAGGAAAATTTCATAGTTCCCTACATTTTTTTATTTTTATGAACATAGTGCATCTAGTAAACAAAAGTGAGTAAAGTTCCTCACTAGTGCTATAGGAGAAGATAGGCTTTTGTAAATGATAAATAGCAGTGTACCACAAGGACGTGCCCCCCCCCCCCAAATCCCCACGTTTCCAAGATGGGGACGTCTCTAGGACATGGGGACATGGGGAAGATGTCCCCCCCACAACTACACCACCTCTGCTTGGAATACCCGAGACGCCGCCAGGACGGCGAGGATGTTGGGACGTCCGAGGACTCCCAAGAGTCCCTCGATCGTCTCGGGGACACCCACGCGTCTGTTGCGGCCGGCAAGGAGGAAAAGTGTAAAAATTAAAAAAACCATTTTTTTTTTGGTTTGGGCACCCAAGCCCTAACCTTAATGGCTAATAGGCCCCACCAAACCCTATAAGACACCCTCAAATCCTCACAATCACTAATTCATTCCAACAACAAAGTTGAAGAGGAGCAAAAGAGTGAGAGTGAAGGAGTGCAAGAGTGTGAGTGAAGTGTTGCAAGCACAAGAAAGTTGAGGAGCAAGAAGAAGAGAGGAAGAAGCTTAGAAGAAGGATACTCTACCAAGTTGGGAGAATTTTTCAAGCACAATGCAAGATTCCATGACTTGTTTTTTAAATTCTTTTTTACTTTTTTAACTAGTTTCAGATTCTAATTCATATTTTAATTCTGTTCATAATTTCATAGACATGGCTGCAAGTGCATTAGCAAATAGCATATTAAATTTTAATTGTTCAATGTCCATTGTTCACATTGTCATCAAGATTTAAACTTTTGTCAAACTAGGATAAAAATTTTGTGTATCCTCTGCTTCAACGCTTCGTGCAACCTAAAGTAAGAAAAAGAAAAGTGAAATCCTTGGTTAACAAAAAAATTTATTTGTGTATCCTCTCCTTCTGTGCTTCATATGATTTGAAGAAAAACAAAAAGAAAATCTTTGTGTCTTAATTCTTTGTGTTATGCAACGCAGCTTCATGCATAGTTTGAATTTTAAATTTTATTTTACAATTATAAACTTATAAATTTTATATTGTTTATTGCAGTGTCACAATGAGTTCTCATGGCATAAGTGAGGATGAGGTTGAGGTTCACTCTCACAATGAAACTGAATCTAAGTATGCACCTGAGGCTGATGAAAATGTAGAAGCAGAGAGGGCTGACCGTGTGACCCAAACCTCAAGTTCCATGGCCAGTGCACCTACAAATATGAATTGCCCCTCCACACTACTGGCAGATTTCGCTAAGGGTCCCTTTGATCCTAAGTCTCTCTTGAAACAATTTGCAACAAAATTATAGCATAGACCTAGGACATCTGGGGGCACAAGGTTGTGGAAGTGCAACTTTTGTGACCTTGAATTCCAGGGTAGCATTACCAAAGTTACTGCCCACCTCCTTCATATTTGAGCAAAAGGTGTGGAAATATGCGATTTTTTGGCGTCACTGACTAACCTGAAATTCAGGGTTGAGATATGTAGGCTATGGGGTGTTGGTGGTGAACACAATGCACCTACAGTTGCACCTATATCTGTTTCTTTGTCTCATAGGCCAAGGGGTAATCAAGGCCATCCATGCAATTCTACTTCTACTTTGCAGAGGCAATTTACACATATACTATCTTCTACTTCAAGGGTCCATGCAACAGAGGCTAGGGGGAAACGCAAGTTGACAATTGAAGCTCCTAACCCAATAGCTGAATTATTCAATGTGCAAATGAAGGATGATGCAAATGATGCCATTGGCAAATTCTTCTTTGCCAATGGTATTCCATTCCATGTGGCTCGATCTCCTTATTATAAGAAGGCAATGGCGATGGTAGTAAGGGCAAGACCATCATATGTGCCACCAGGGGAGACAAAATTGAGGACCACAATCTTGGGTAAGAGCTATTCCAAGATAAATGTGTTAATGGAGAAAATGAAGGAATGTTGGGTAGCAAATGGATGCAATATTGTCATGGATGGGTGGACGGACATTAGGCATCGTCCACTCATCAATATCATGGTTACATGTTCAGAGGGCCCATATTTTGTTAAGGCAGTTGATTGTTCAAGGCATCGCAAGGATGTCGATTTTCAGTTTCATATCCTCAAGGATGCTATTGAGGAGGTTGGGCCACAAAATGTGGTCCAAGTGGTGGCAGATGTAGCCCATGTATGCAAAGTTGTAGGGGAATTGATTGAGACAACTTATCGACACATTTGGTGGACTCCTTGTTGTGTGCATGCCATGAGTAATGCACTCAAGGGCATGGGAAAGATTGATTGGATCAAAGAGTGGTCAACGATGCTAGAGATGTGCAGATGTTTATCTGCAACCACCACACTTCACATGCACTCTTTAGGACCTTCTCTGAGAATGAATTCTTGAAACTTGTCGAGACTAGATATGCATCTTATTTCATTCTCTTGGAGAGAATGCTTGAGCTGCAAGAGGCATTGCAACTAATGGTTACGACAGTTGAATGGAATCGGTGGCCCAAGTCCAAGACGAAGCAAGGGAAGAGGGTTAAGGATGTAGTGAAGCGTGATGTTTTTTGGGGTAATGCAAAATAAATAGTTTCCATCATTGCTCCAATTTTCTAGGTCATTAGATATGGGGATGCCAATGCACCTAGCCTTGGAGAGGTGTATGAGTGCATTGATTCTATGCTAGGCCAAATGAAGGTTGTCATGCGAGAGAAGGACCCCGCATTAGCATTCTACAATGAGCACATTCACCCAATCATTCACAAGAGATGGGAGAAGCTCAACACTCCCTTGCACATGGTTGGCTATGCATTGAACCCCAAGTAGTACGTGCAAAGGCCTGGAAGAGTTACACCCTTACATGATGCTGAGGTGAAGGCAGGGTTCTTTAGGGCCATTGAAAAGATGTATGATCTTGTAGAGGCCGGCATCATTTGTACTGAGTGGACAAAATTTGCCACTCTTAGGGGTTATTTTGAGGCAGCCAAGATGGATATGGGAATTATGGCATAGGAGGACCCAATTTTGTGCTGGAATTGCCATGGACTGATTTCTTTGACTACCACTCTAGCAATTGTGGAACTAGAAACAAAAATTATGGGCATAAGCAGAAAAAGCTTCATGTTACCTAATTAATTGGTCACCTTCATTAATGGTTGTGGGAAAAACTTCACAAGAAGCATAGATAAGTAAATACCCTTTGTTCAACATTTTGGAATTTTTGTTTGTGATGTATAAGCACATATTCTAAAGGGAAAGAGAACTGTGTTGGATTATAATGCAGTGAAGTGTATCTTTATTGGGTAAAATTATGGAATAAAAAGGGTAAAATCTTTGGACTTTACAAACAAAGAAGATTGTTTATAGTTGTAAAGCAATCTTCAGAAATGTTAAAAAGCCTCCAAAGAAAGAACCAACAAAGGAAGAACTAGAAATGGTGCAGTTTAAATTAAAAGATGGAGAATCTGTATTTGAATATGGATCAATAGAAAAAAGTGAACCTAAGCAGAAACAACCTCATACCCCAATCTTGAGGAGATTGGTTCAATAAAAGCCAATCAAAAAAGTATAGTCCTCCTGATTTTCATTCTACTTTTGTTTTATCTTGTATTGATAATGATTCTAGAACTGTTGGGGAGGCACTTGATTCAAAGGAAGGAAAATTCTAGAGTAGGACCATAGATGAGGAGGTGGAGGCCTTGGACAGAAACATGACATGAGATCTGGTCAAGTTGCCTACTGGATAAAAACCTGCTGACTACAAATGGGCATTCAAGAAAAATTACAATGCAATAGGTAAAGTAGAGAAGTACAAAGCTTGTTTGATGGCAAATAAATATTCCCAAGTGGAGCGAATTGACTTTGGTGATTTTCTATTGCTAAGTTAAATTCTATTAGATTTATTTTGGTTGTTACTACTACTTTTGATCTTAAAGTACAAGTGGATGTAAAGACAACTTTTGTAGAGCTTGAGAAAGAAATATATGTCACAGCCAGAAAATTTTACAATTCAAGGGAAGAAGCCAGTTTGTAAGATGAGTAAGTCCCTTTATGACCTAAAACAATCACCAAAAATGTGGTATGATAAGTTTGATTCTTATGTGCTAAGACTTGGATTTATACAAAGCAAATTATCACTATGTATATTTCAAACAAATTAGCGATCAACTCATTACCATTATTTTACAAGTTGATGATATGTTGCTAATAGGAAACGATAAGGAAATGATTAAGAATGTTAAATCTCACCTATCATCACATTTTGATATGAAGGATCTTGACACCACAACCTTTATTTTGGGCATGGAAATTAAAAGAGATCATTTAAATAGGAAACTATGATTTAATCAGGGGAAATATGTTGAGACTCTATTGCAAAGATTTAGAGTGCAGGAATCCAAACCTGTTAATATTCCTATTCTTGTTGCTTTAAAGTTATCTATAAATACCATCCCAAGGTACAAGAGAAATCTCATGTTCCTTAGGCAAGTGTTGCTGTAAATCTAATGTACACCAGGGTATGTACTAGACCATACATTGACCATCTAATAGGAGTTCTGAGCAGATATATGTCAAATCCATAGAAGGGAAATTGAACTACCATAAAGAGGATCTACAATTATTTCTGGCACTTTAGATTATGCAATCTGCTACCAAAGAAGACCTAAGGTAAATAGATTAGTTGATGTACAAGATTTTGTTGATGTTGATTGGGCTAGAGATATTGATTGTCAAAAATTTACAAGTGATCGTGTTCAATTTGTTTAGTAGAGTAGTCAACTAGATGACCCAGAAGCAAGCAATTGTTGCACTATTAACTACAAGCACTGAATACATGGCAATCACTCATGTATGCAAGGAAGTGGTATGGTTACAGAGGTTTTACTTAGATGTTGGTTTCTTACAAAAAGTTGTAAGGATATACTTCAATTCTCAAATTGCAAATCTATTTGGCAAAGAAACCTACATATCATGCTGAAAGGAAACATATTTATGTGCAAAATCATTTTGTTAGAGAAATGGTTTAAGACAAAAATGGTGTTGTTGGAGATTGATACCTTGAAGATTATTGTTGCCTTATTAACAAATATTGAAAAGTTTTCTTGGTGTAGGAAATCAATGAGCATGGCTGCTCATAGCAGTTGATTTTCCATATGCATGGCCCTTAATGAAAAGTATTCAACATTATTGCATTGTGAATGGTTGAGTCAAAACACTGAATATTGTTTTTGCTACATTTCTCTGATAGTATTTCCCGAGGCAGATTCTACTTTTATATTGTGAATGTGCCACTACTTTTCTTTCTATGTTTAAGATTAAGTTAGCATTGCTTCTTGTACATAGATTTGTCGGTATTACTTCCCTTCATCAAGGCTCCAAATTTTTCCCTTTAATCAACCATGAGCCAAGAGGCTCCTTCAATGTTTAAATGATATGTGGCAAGGGCATCCCATATCTCCCTATCTATTTATCATTGTGATTTATACTCTTGAATGAAGGATCAATGATGTAGGAGCATTCTAGGGGCCATAGTTTATAAACTTGTGGAGTACTTGTGAGGATTTCGCTTGGGCAAGTTTTCACCATGTTTACTGCCCAGGGGAATCAAGACTAGTTTTTGACTAGTCTAGGTGCCTATCTCACACAAGTGCTTGGTGAGTCCAACACCAAGACTCAGAGATGTGGGATTCACAGAAAAAAGGCATTTTGGACCAGGGATAAACAATAAAAAAACACTACATTTTCTTCTTTATAACCCCCATGTCCACACATCTTTCTCACACAACATTTGGCATCATTTGAGCATCCTTAAGTGAATTGGAGCAGGTTTGAGGAATTTTAAATTTCCAGGTTAGTTCTTTCTTTTCTTTTCTTTTCTTTTTTTTTTCCAAGAAAGTAAATTAGTTCTAGCATGTTAACATTAGGTTTGTAAACATTGTTTACAATTTTACACGAAATGAATTGGTTTACGAAAACTTTATTACTAATCTATGCTAGTTTCTATGAATGAAATAACTAGTTTTCTTTCCTGAAGTTGAACAAAGGATTTACACTTTAGAGTCAAAAAAATGTTATTTTGGTTAAATTAATCAATGACATTGCTAATCAATTACCATATTACATTTGAAATGCATCTTACATCTTTATTTTAATTTATATTTTCATGTCTAAATCAATGTTTTTTTTCCAATTTTTTTTATATTTAAACATGTTGCAGGTTAGATACAATAGTATCTTGCTCCACATCAGGCTCAAGATCAACTAGTGGAAGTTGTTCCACTAAAATCTATGACCTTGCTTGGAAATATGCCACCATGGGACCGATATCAGGGTGTGATTTGCCTCTTTTGCAGGAAGAAGCTTAATGGGGGCATTAACAGCATCAAACCCTATTGCAGGCTCAAGATCTGTTCGAATACAATGGATCGCTGAGAGGAGGGACGGGGGGTGCGGAATCGGTGATCTAATAGAACTTGTTCATTAGTCAACCCAATAGTTGTAAAAGCAATTAACGCCAACCTGCCAAAAACATAGAGAACAATAGAATCATGCAAATGAAACCATGACACAAGTATTTAAGTGGAAAACCCTAAGCAGGGAAAAACCACCGTCCAAGCTCATCAAAATCTTCATTAGGTCTCACTGATTACAGACAGAAGGAACACCAATTCCCTACACAAGAAGCACCAACTTCAAGTCCTTCAGGAGCACCCAGGCTTTTCAGGAGCACCAACTCCAACAACTTTTAGGAGCACCAACTCCATTGAGAAATGAAAAACAGAAAATACAGAGTACTACTCTGTTTACAACACATTCCAGACTCTCTTTCACATACAAACATTCAAGAGGTAACCCTCCTTGCATACATGAATAAAGATCTCTTGCAAGACTCCCCTTCAACAAACACCATGAACAAATAGATACGAACAATGAACAATGACCTCTGCACACACCTTGACTGTTACATTCTTTGGATGATCAAAAACATAGCACAAAATGTCTCTTACACAATCATGTCAAACATATAGACATTTGGACATTCTCTGCACACTCCTTGATTTCAAACCAAACTACATATACCTGTGATCTCAATTAGATTACATTAGTCTATGCAAAGATACATGGATCCTGTCAGACAAAGCCTTGTAACCCTTTTATAAACTGTTAATCAAACTCCCTCTCTGTGTATAGTCTTTGCAATAACAAGGTGCCACAGTTTTCAACATATTCTCACTTAACTGAGCAAAGAAAAAACAAACTCCATGAATACAGTCATAGAGCACTGTTACACACTGTTATTCCAATCTTCCTCACAACGTATGATATCAACATAAAAATGATATCATCGACTTCAGTCCACTCTCATCGAGTCCAGACCACAGTTGGATCCCACTCAATGCACTAGCAAAGATCAGTGATCATGTTCAGATCACACTGAACTATGCAAAGAAGAACATACTTTATGTTCAAGTCTCCTTTTCTGTATTTGATCTTAACAAAACATGGTACACTTAACTTCAAAACTCTCTCACGGTGCTCAGGCCTCCATCAACATTGAAACCCTCTCAATGCACTTGCTTCATTCTTCAATCCATCACTGTCCCAATTCAATTATAAAACTGTATGTAACTGAAAACAAACCCGATGACATTCAAATGCTTGTCAATGTTGAAACCTCAGGAAGTAACCGTTTAGAGATTTAAATGTGAACCTTTGATTTACACAGCCCGCCAATCTATCAAATGAATGATAACTTTTGATTTTGCTTTGAGCGATAGCATTTAGACTTTTGACCTGTCTAGCAGGTTAACCTAAAAGGAGGGGCAAGTTGACAACGAGATTAACACCCTCAAATAAACATTTAAGTGCCTTTCTACCGTTCATAGCAGGTCAACTCACAAATATAATATAAAAATAGCACTTCGTTGAAGACCTTCAAAAAGGCATAAACCCTAGGTCTTTTAGGGTTCTAAACTTCATAAGAACACCAAGTGAAATATTAACAACAATCTCTCAGCATACAACTGCCCATACCTCTGATTGATATATGAAAAATGACAACTTGAAAGATGACAACATGAATTGAATGATAAGTGAGCAATGAGCATAAACACCATGAAGTGAACCTTCGGATGCATCAAGATAGATGAATGACCAAGTAGCCTTGAAAACCGTGAAATATTTGAATGCATTAAGTATCAACAAGTCCTTTGCAAATCCATGGTGGATATCAATCCTTCTCTCAAGCTTTGTAGATTAGAGTGATAGATAACCACTGTGCTAGAGGCATCATCTCAAGACTATACACAAGTGAGAGGTAGATCTTCCAAAGAGTCTTCTCAATCTCTCATTGTCCTGAAGCAACTCTGTGAACCATGAACACCATGACATCCTTCACTTTGAATCAAGAAGCAACACCAACACTGAAATGACTTGAAGCAACAGTTTGGATGTATCAAATATCAATACCATGAAGTTGCATCAATCAACAAACTCCATCAACCTTTGACATCAATGACAAACCATGCCAACAAGATGAAATAGTGGAAGTTGTTCCACTAAAATCTATGACCTTGCTTGGAAATATGCCACCATGGGACCAATATCAGGGTGTGATTTGCCTCTTTTGCAGGAAGAAGCTTAATGGGGACATCAACAGCATCAAACCCTATTGCATGCATTCTTTGCAACCGCATCGAGCTATTTAAAAATGCCACAGAAGAGGTAAAACAAGAGATGCAAGCAGTCCTTGTATTATTGGATGAGAAGAAACTAAAGGTGAGGACACAAGCAACCATAGTAGAAGCCATAGAAGCAGAATACAGGAATAAATCATGATTAATTGCAAACTGCTACCATTTGCATCGTGATTTTATTTTTCTCCCTATAAAAATCAAGGAAAATTGCAGATTTTAACAAAAAATGAGTTCAATGATTTTGACTGAATTTTATTGCATTTAAATTGAAAAAAAGTCTCCTATGGATTTTTTATGCATTTTTCAACTACCCACCAAAATTTTATTGTTGTTTAGGGTTTTCCATTTTCCAGGCAATGTTTGGATGAATGCTTTAGGGCATTTTCGGCATTTTCGGACATGTTATTTACCATTTTGATGGCAGGTTTTAGATGATGCGAGTAGGCAATTTTTTTGTGGCTGGGCTGTTTTTCAACATGTTCAGGATGACATGGTGACAAGCAACACATTTGAGCCTTTTTTTCAAAGGTAGTCTATAAACTTTCCACACTGTTTTCTGATTTGATTAGAGAATGTCTCTTTAAAAAATTATTCAGCTACTAAAGGTTTCAATCTGCCGAAGGCTCTCAGCCACATACTCCATACATATATCCAACATCTCGGAATTTGGAACTTCTTAATTTTTGTTTGAAACTGAATGACAAACCTACAGCCTTAAAGAACCAGAAACATTGATCCAATGTAGAGAATAAAGAAATCATGACCATTTTGATTTGGGTAAAGCTTGAAAAGCAGTCACTTCATAAATATAGCAAATTTTTAATTTTTCCAGAATTTCAAACTCTTGAATAAATCAACCTTATTTACAGACTCACATTGTCAAATATCAGCCATTCGGACACTTAAAATATTTAGAAATGGACTTTGTTAATTTGGAACAATTTTCCTTAGAATATAGGGCCTGCCATATCAAGGTGTATTGGCTCACACATAAATTTCTGAACCTGTCTGATTGAATAACAAAAGGATTTCCATCATATATAAAAAGGCCACCCTTCATTTGATATTAGTTTGGTTATTAAAAACAAATGGATTGGTTTACTTGCTAACATCATTCGATTTTTCAAATCAAAAGAAAACTTTTAGTGTGGATACAATCTAAGGTCATGATTAATCTATTCTCAAGGTACCATATCATATAATCACAACAATATCTTGATAAGCATACCTCAGCTTCGCGGATTTGAGCCTCAATCCTAAGCTGCTGCTCAATTTTTTGTTCAATCATCTGATCTTCCATTGCCATGCGCACCCTTCGAGCTCGTACCCGAGCCTGAACTCTTACCAAAGCTTGCATGCATCGTAGGGTAATAGCAGCCTGTTTCCTCACTGCATGTCCTCTGACAAGGGCCTGAAGTCTCACCAATCCTTTCAAAGCACGAAGGGCTCTCCTTGCCTGTTAAACATTGAATATAATGTATGTCACTAGGCATCCTAATTGGTATTATGCATCTTTTTTTTATCAGAACCACAGAGCATTTCTTGTATATGCAAGGACTTACATTTAATTATTAAAACTTTACAAGGTTTACTACATTAATAATTTAACTAAGAGGAAAATTATTTGACAGAAGCATTTAAACAAACAGGACCTATGATACATATGTCAATAAATTTCAAAGCTGACAAAGGATAATTTCTTTTGCTAGATATAAATAATAAACATGTGGCCCAAGATGAATTGTTGTACATACAAATGGTATAAGTATATAAATAATATGACAAAATGATTGAAACAAATGGCACCTATAATACCACAATTGATGAATTTGAAAACTGGATAGCAATACCTCTTTTTGCTAGATATAAAAGAAACATATTTATTTTTTATTAAGGACAAACTGTCATACAAAGTGTAGAAAATAAAGGTAATACCTAGATTCTGGAAAAAGGCAATGCATCTTGTCACCTGGAATGGATAGGGATAATTCCCCTGTAGACTATTTTCCAGATTTTCTAGTCATACATATTGTACAATAGAAATCCTTTATGCTTTGAACTACATTTATATACAGGAATCTAACCTTGGACCAAAAATTTATGACAATAGATTTCAGGCTTTGTATCCTACCAAAGAAAATTAAAGCATATTGCCCATGGGGTGTAGACTGGATGGTAGGTCATTGAAAGACGCGGATAGTGGTTGCAAGTTCCAATTCCCGGCTTCATCCACTACATGAGTAACAGCAGCTCATGTGGCCAGAGGTTATAGGAGCTGAGTAATTAGGACCTCATCCTGGCTAGTGCTGATTCCTCCGTAGCAAAAATAGAATAAAGTATGTTGTACGCAAAACAAAAAATTTGCTTCAATAAGGCATTTTGATTAAAATGGTCTAAACCTTGTAAAATTGTCGTCAAAAGTCAGTTTTAGGTCAAATGAAGCATGGGCTTTTTGTGGGTTTACTGTCTAGAGGATACTGGCAAATTTTGAAAATTAGGGTTTTTGGGCCCCTATTTTTAGGAAAAACCCTAAAAATAGGATCTTTCCAGAATTGGCTGAAAATAATTTTGATTGGCTTATTTCACCTCACAATCACATTGGTCAAGTCAAAATCAAGAAAAAGTCAGTTTTGCTCTACTGGGTCTACTTCACTTTTTCAGGAGTTTAGTTAAGACCTCTGAGGTCAAAAATGGCAGATGGCCAGATACCAACTGTCGAAATTTAAGCCTAAAACGCATCACAGAAGATTCTATGGCGAAAGATGCTCGAAACGATGCTTCGCGACGGAGGGGATTTTCAAAGAGGTGAAAATCATCAAAAAATTTCTAACTCTAGAACATAAATGAGCACCTGCTAGCTAGGGGCACCCAAGGTTTCAAAGGCACAGATCAGCTTTTCGAGGTTTCTCACTTCCAAGAAGTCTTCTCTGGAATTCTTCTAGCTTCGTGATGAACCTGCCAGCCAGTCCAGGAGATCTACCTAATGCCCAAATTTGAAGATCAAATGAAGAACGAAGGAAGATGAAGGGAAATAAAGTTAGTCAAAATTTGACTAACACTAATGGGAAAAAAGCACCCTTGCTAGCCAAGGGCGCCCAAACTTTTGAGGCACCAAATGCAACTTTTTGGGCAAATGACATCTAAGATATTTGTCTCAAACTTGATCAGGCTTCGTAACGAGTTTGTCAGCAGATTAGTCAGAGTTGCCAAACTACCAGAATCAAGAATCAAACAGAAGAATTTAGTCATAGTCAAATTGTGAGTTTGAAATAAAGGTTATTAGAAACAAACATGAAACGGCAAGCTAGTTCTCAGGATTCCCAAGGAGGTGGAACACTCTATCTGAGGGGTAGGCTAAAAAGAAGATTACTAGAAACGACATGAAACAGCAAGCTAGTTCTCAGGATTCCCAAGGAGGTGGAACACTCTATCCGAGGTGTAGGCTAAAAAGAAGATTGCCAGAAACGACATTAAACGATAATCTTTATCTCTAAATTCCCAAGGAGGTGAAACACTCTATCTGAGGTGTAGATTGAAAGAAAGATTATTGAAACAGCAATAGTAAATATGGGACAGCAAATTGCATTATGAAACACACACACAATAGACGATCAACCCAGCTTTATATTAAACAATGTGAACAAATACTGAATAGCAATATTGCAGCCAAGGTGGCACAGCAATTTGTTATCACGAGCAAAAGTTAAAATACAATGAGCAAAGGTGCTCTTATTTATAGAATCTCAAAGGAGTAGGGAACCCTAAAATCTCCTTGAGTTAACATCAGTCTTGCCATCATGCAAGATTTATTCGTAAGTCTAAATAAAGATAACCTAACAGTTAACTAGAAAAGCTACCTCAGTTAACTAATTCTAAATTAAACTAGAACTCCAAATGTACATAGGTATCTCCAAAATAGACACGCAAAAGGTGGGGCAGCGAGTTAACTTGGAAAGAGGCATCAAGTTAACTGTTGTGTCTAATGTTTATCTTGAAAAGGTGGGACGTCCTGACTTTGTAGTTCACTGGCTGCGATCACGAGCAATTAACTCCTCCACCAAGTTGTTAACTGCGTCACCATCCGGAGCACTGATACTCCTCTGAAGTACTTGATGTCTTTGCAGCATCTCTTCACCGTCTGTGATTTGACTCTGCAATTCTCTTCCACTCTTGGCCACCTCATCAAATAATGCTGACATGACTACAAGTTGACCCAACTTATAGCCAACTGAATCACCGCTGAAAATACCATAAATGAGTTTCTGAAACTCCGACTGCACATTGGCGAGCTCGATGTATTCACCATCCTTACGTTGATATTGGCAAGGGATTTGCGACAAGAAAATTCGCACGAACATGAGAGCACTTGTCACCTTTTCTCTGCTCTCGGTCAATTCTGCAGAAATTGTTTCATGTGTTTTTACCTTGAAGATTAGTTGTTCTCTCCAAGTAAAAATTGCTTCCTTATCCTCTTTTGTAGTGACCGAGTCATATGCCATCCTCGAGTGAGAGACCATGATCTCATTCCGTGGTTTGTCAACCATTATATCTTGCTCTGAATCCTGAATCTCCATGCGAAGTTTGAGGGCATTGTACCTCAACTGGTACAACTCTGAAAGTATGAAACGGCCCCTTGTGACGAACTCTTATTCCTAGTCTTTCAAGTGCTTCCCATATACAACCAACTAACTTAGCTGATTTTGTTCTACTAGTAACTCTAACATCTGTGGGAGCAAGGTGGTGACATTTTCAGTGTTGTGCATAAGGCTGGAGATATATTGGCGAAGCTATTGGTTTTCACCCTTGAGGGATGTTTTATCTTCACCATCTTTTATCACTCTCTCTTTTATGCTTACTATTGCAACTTCGAGGAGATCCACATTTGCTTGGCATGTGCTTTTACCAAGGTTGACCTTTATCAAGGTGAAGTCATCAACCTCTACTTCATCCAAGTTTTTGTCCTCTGGTGGTGCAGCGGTTTCAATTACAATCTCTTTGTTAGCATTCCTTTCCACATGAACTTGCTTCTTGCACTTTTTATCTGGCGTGCCTTGATAGACATTGTCAAATTCTACAAAGTCCAGTTGATAGGATGGCTACCTCCTCTTCCTACCCAAAAGATTCTCAAGCCATGACGAATCTCGACTAATCTCGCTGGAAGGATCGGTGCTAGTCCTAGGAACTCCTGATGAGTGAGAATGCGTTGAAGCAGTGCTACGTGGTGGCGAGTCTAGCTCCAAGTCGATGTGAACCGGAGATTGTTGTGGTGGTGACGGAATGGGAGACTCTACTTCCATTTTTGGCATGTTCTCAGCTATATCTGTGGCTATCTCCATATGTTCTTGCTGGTCCAAATCAGAAACTGGTGTTTTTCCCTTTGTATGCCCTAACATTCTTCTTCCTTTAGGAGGATTACTCCATGTCCTTTGTCTAGGTTTTGATTTTGACGTGGAAGGTAGTGAAGTAATAACCGGTGGCGGCTCTATGTTTGGTACGGCTACCTTCCTTGTCCTCTTGCTATCCTAGTAAAGTATGCTATTTCTAACAACCCTGCTTTTTCTTTCCTTAACAGATGTGCTTTCTTTGGTGTACCAATCAACGGCTGGAAGTGGTTGCATGTCAACTTGATCTTTGAAGAATTGAGGAAGTGTGACATCCCCATCATCATCTGATAACCCTTCCACATTCTAACATAAAATCAGCAATCTGTGAAAGGGTGACCCTGCTATAGTTGCGCCTTCATACCTCGCATTCATCCTCACAGTTGAACCAATAGTCTTCAATAGAAGGTTTGTGTGAAGAACGGCTGCCAAGGTGTGCTAAAAAGTGACCCCAAGGGTCATATGAGCGTCTTTCGATGAGATACTTAAGGTTAAGTCTCGTCATCTCATGACTCATAGCCTTGGCGTTAGCCGCTAACTTGCACCTATAAATCCCCATCTGTAATGGAAAAGTGGCAGCTGTCTTGCGTTTGTTGCGCAGATAGGAGTGGACCTCATGCAACTACCATAGAAATTCCATGAACACCACCTTATCCAATGGATAACGGGGTAACATGGTTGGATGACCTGAGCATCCATACATGCGGATGTAGGTAAAAGTAGG
Organism: Sequoia sempervirens; assembly: GCA_007258455.2. Lineage (NCBI taxonomy): Eukaryota > Viridiplantae > Streptophyta > Pinopsida > Cupressales > Cupressaceae > Sequoia > Sequoia sempervirens. Next base: position 35,803,939 of record VDFB02000020.1, read on the forward strand.
GAATTGGATGAAACAATCTGCCCATTCTACCATCGCCAATTTGGCTTCTACTAAAATACGCACATGTAACTCACGATCAAGATTCCTCACGGTGTACATTAAGAATGATTCATGCACTCGCTTGAAGTGTTACACAGATTGTGTGAACTCAAGCTGCGAGTAATATTGATGAACCTTTTGTACACTTAGAATTACCACAGTATTCAACCCTCTAAACTGGCCTTGGAAGGCTATCAGATACACGTGGTATGAACACATATGGAATTCGTGAGCAACCAAGAAATTGGTCATTTGTTTGTGGAGAACATCGCTGATCAAAGAAGCCCAGTCATAGTGTTCCTTACGATTGACAAGTTGAGTCATGATGTAATACATCCAAGACTGAAACTTGTTGGCATCTACTTGACCGGCGACGCAGTTGAGAAGGGTGATCATAACCGCGTATTCATCTCTGAACTCTCCATGACCCACATGCTTTGGCAAATTACTTCCTTTATGTTTGAGCCATCTCTCTGCCATTTTTCTCTGACATTTTTCCCTTTTAGAATTGAACGCCTTCTCACATTCCTGTGTGGAAATGACCAAATTATTTGTATTTGGAGGAATACCAAAGCACTTCTCGATGTCTTTGGGCTTGAGACTACATATCACTCGCCCATCCACTGATTGAATTTCTCGTCAATGCTTTACACAAGCCACTACAAACTCTATACATTGTGTTGTGATGGGAAGCGAGGCCGCCTCAAGCAACCCAGATTCCTCAATGTTCTAAAGTGTTGTTTGGTCTATGCCTTCTGAAGCGTTCAAGTCAACCTCTTGATGCACCTGATGCAAATCTGTGTCAGTTGTTCTGATGAAATCATGAATCAAGACCGATTTGGTCTTGTATTCAGTTTGAGTGAACTACATTCTGAAAAACTAGACTGTTGACTATAAACACGGATATGTTTTGACAACTTTTTCCAACGAGCTAAAAATAGCTTCCGATGAGGCTAAAAATAGCTTCCGATGAGGCTAAAAATAGCTTGTTGAGGGGCAAATTTTACGAAAAATTCTGAGGCGTGGGTTTTGTAGAGAATGTATTTCTAAGCAAACCCACAACGTCAAAAATTCAAAAAAGTGATTTTACCCTTGGCATGCAATGACTTTTTGAAGCAAAAGCTAAAGGGGCAACGGGGGCTTCAGAAGCTTTTTCTCTCAAACAATTCTGACATATGGCTTTTGTAGCTACCAATGTGCTAACCAAACCCAGTTTATCCATTTTTCGAAATGATGATTTTTTGCTTGGCATGCAAAGGAATCTTCAGAAAAAAGCAGAACTTCAAAAAGAGCGAAGTACCAAGGCAATTTTCCCGAAAAATTCTGGAACATGGTTTTGTTGCCAACACTATGCTAAACAAACCCAGATGACCAAATCTGTGAAAAACTGTCGTTCACTTGGACATGCAAGAGAAAACCTAAGACAAGGATAGAAGAAATATGAGGGTGAGAAGATAGAAGTTATAAACTGCCTTTGTCAATCCTCAAGAAAATTGTCTCTATATAATCCCAATCTGATGAATTCCTGGCAAGAACAAACTGGAAAGATGAAGCATGAAAATGTATTCCACTATGCAATCTGAACCTGGAACTGTGAAGAACACTGAAAAATGGCCTCTGTTTGCTCCTTCAAAATGCGTTGGAGAGAAAATAACTGATTTTAGCTTCAACCTGCAAGAAATAATGAAGTTGTGACGCCTATGCTTGAATAAATAAGCATTTTGGAGATGGTACTGCCAGTTAGGTAGGTGTGCCAACCCTAATTGAGTTAATCCTCGTGCATGCCTTGTGAAGTGTAGTTCTCCTCCAATTTTGGACACCATATACAAGAGGTAGCATGCAAAAATCACAACTAAAACTTAAACGATCAAACTTTGACTTTTGGCGCCCAAGCTTGAGAAGGAAAAATTTTAAAGATTTTCAACTTCCGTTGTGATGAACTGCCTATGTTTGACCCTAAATTTTGGACGCCCAGTTGATCCTGAACCTAAGCTGACAGATTCATCGTGTAATCAGATCAAATCTGTAGAGAAGTCACTGGGAGTTGTAAATGCTAAAAACTAAATCTAGTGCCTTGAATTCTAGGGCGCCTTTTCCCAAAAGGGTGCTTTTTTCACCAAACTTAGCCATTTTTTGGATGTTTTTTCATCTCGTCAATTTGACCCTCCATGCTTAAATCTACAGCTGATGGTCATTGACGATCCCCACGAACTAGATATTGAATACATCATGAAGCTAGAAGAATTCTGGAATGGATGACTGTATGTGCGGGTTCTGAAAACAGATTCACAAGGTTCAAATTTCTAGGTGCCCCTAGCCTGCAAGGGCGCTTTTGTGCCTCTGAGATAAATTTTGCACTTCATAACTTTTGACGAAATGCTCCAATTGACCTTTGTTGCCGGGAGTTTGATTGCTCCGATGTTCGTGTTGATGATTTCATCGTGGATATTGATCAACTCTGAAGAGATCTTCTTGGGAGTCACAATGTCTAAAAGTTGAATCTGAGGCCCCAAAAAGTTGGGCGTCTTTCCCAAGAAGGGTGCATGTTCTTTGACAGTCAAATTTTCACATTTTTCAACTCGCTTTCGTCTCCAGTGTTTTACGCTTGATCTTCATTCACGGGTGTTTGGCGGGTCCCGAGAGCTGACCGCTAGATTCATCGTGTAGCTAGAAGGATTCTAAGCAGATCTCTAGAAGAAGACAGTTGCCGAAAATCTCATCTGATTGACCAAAAGGCTAGGCACCCCTGGCTTGTAGAGGTACATTTGACATTTTGACTTTCATTTTATCCTTCGTTTTATGTGCTTGTTGGATCAACAACTACTGTTGCTTGATATACCTTCTGAGTTGACTGTTGGTCTCATCGCGAAGCTAGGCTGAATCTGAAGAGATCGCTTGGAGATAGCAAACTCAAAAACTGACATCTAATAGGCTTTATTCTTGGGCACCCCTGGGCTACAAGGGTGCAATTTTTGTAATTTGACTGTCATCTTTGATGTTTGTTGCCTTCTCCATCTTCTGCCTCTATCGTCATTTGCCAATGTTTGACAAATCTGATAGATTCGCTTGACGATTCATTGGAAAGCCAGCAGAAATCTGAAGAAGATGAATACTTTTGCAAGCATTAACAACTGCGTTTAGACCTTCAAATTCAGGGGCGCCTCTGGCCTGCAAGGGCGCAATTAGCTCCAGAGTTGGTGATTTTCGGATGATTTTCAGCTCTTTCACGCTTCGCAAACACCGTGTTGCTATGTTGAGTTGACTGCATTGAAACATTGTTGCTGCTAACACGAGTACGTGACTACATTCCACCATTTTTACATATACGGATACTGCAAAGTTGACATAGGCGTTGATTGCACAAGCATCTCCCTTGTAGCAAGGCGTAGTGTTTCCAAATAGGATATTTTTCACATTTTTCACCTTTTGAAAATCCCCTCCATTGTGAAGCATCTTTTAAACTTTTTCGGCATCTTTCACCACAGAATCTTTGTTGAAGAGTTTGAGGCTTAAATTTCGACACCTAGTACTGGCCATCTGCCATTGTTGACCTCGGAGGTCCTAACTTTTCTCCTAAAAGGTGAAATAGACCCACCAGAGCTAAACTGACTTTTTCTTGATTTTGACTTGACCAATGTGATCATGAAGTGAAATAAGCCAATCAAAATTATTTTCAATCAGAGCTTGAAAACCCTAATTTTCAAAAATTTCAAAATTTGCCAATATCTTCTGGACAGTAAAACCACAAAAAGCACATGCTTTCTTTGACCTAAAAATGACTTTTGACGACAATTTTACAAGATTTAGACCATTTTAATCAAAATGCCTTATTGAAGCAAAAATTTATTTTGGGTACAACAGAGTTCAGAGCATAAGGGAGTACCTACTGGCTAGGGGCGCCTAGGGTTTTGAGCCCTCAAATGAAGTTGCTAGGGTTTGCTGAAATATTCATCCTCTTCGAAATTCTTCAAGCTTTCCATTGCATATCTCAGCCTGATCAAAAGAATTAACAGTAGCCGGCAACTGCAGATTGAACAAAGAACGAAGCAAGAAGGACAAAATTAGAAAGTTGTAAAAATGGTTAAGTCTGGCAATAAAGGAGCACTTGCTAGCCAGGGGCGCCCAAGATTTTAACATGTCAGAAGCAGTTTTTAGGGTTTATGCCCTCTAGAAGATCATGTTCAATTTTCATCCAGCTCCATAATGGACCTATCAGCCAACTCAGGAGATTTGTCGAGTGTCGGGAAATGCAAACAGAAGGGAGGTCAAAATCAAGTTTAAAATGGTGAAAATCCTTGAAAAAAAAATTTATCTAATGAGAAAAAGCACCCCTGCTGGCCAGGGGCGCCCAAAGTTTTGATGGCCCAGAAGTCAAAATTAGGGTTTGCAACCTCAAGAAGTTTCGTTTCAGTTTTGATCCTGCTCTTCAACGAGACTGCCAGCCAGTCTATTGGATCTATCATTCTTTCAAAAACAGTGATCAAACAGAGGCTTCGGTGCATTTGCAAAGGCTAAAAAATGAAAAATTTCAAAAAAGTTTCGAAGTCTGGGAAAGTTGGCGCCTAAAGTCAAACTTTGACTTGAAGATGTTTTTGAAGTGAAATGCATGCTTTGGCCGCCCTAAAATTTAGGGATTTCTCAACTGAACTCAAACTGATGATGAGACTTTAGTTCCACCTCCAAATTGCTCCATTCTTCTTGCATGCTATGCCTTTCCTTTTTTGCATGATTTTTGGTGCCTATTTATGGATTAGTCTACATTTTGTTGACTAAATTGAGGTCCAATGAGATCATTTCATTCCTAAATTTAGGAATTAATCGCATGTGACGTCTCAATTTATAAAAAATTCTTTAAAAAAGCATTTGGGCATCCATTTTCATCACAGGTTGAAGGCGAGCTCATATTTTCTCATGCAAACAGGATTTGAAGGCATTACAAGAGGAATTTTTCATATTCGTTCGAAGATTCATGATCGGGTTGCACAAAAGAACACATTTTCAGCAACCTTTTCTTCGAAGCTTCTACCCTAAATTTTACGGTTTTCTCTTCCTTTTGTCTTTTTTCTAAAGTTGATGAACTATGTTTACTCTATACAATTTTCCAGAATTTTTAGCTACTTTAGGCTAAAAGCTAGAGGCTTTGCATGGTGGCCAAAAAGACATCTTTTTCAAAATCTGGTCCTCTGGGTTCATTCAACACTGCATTGGCAACAAAACCCATGTTCCAAAAATTTTCGGGAAAATTGCCCCGATACTTTGCTCTTTTTGAAGTTCCACTTTTTTCCAAAGATTCCTTTGCATGGTGATGAAAAATTTGTTGGCGTTTAAATTCGCACCTCTGGAATGCGGATTTGAAAACGGACAGCTATGCACAGATAAACTGCTCTTCAAATTAGGAGGGGAAGCTCCCTCTTGCTGATGGTGTTTGAAAGAAAGTAAACTAAAACTAAGTTGCCTATCTTTTTGGATCAGCTTAGAGCACAAGGTTTTTTAAACACAAACGCCGTAGCTGAGATTTTCTGATAAGAAGTTCAACTACGACTAACTTAAACTAAAGACGTTCCTAACCTCTCAAGTAATAGCAGAGCAAGAGAAGTTAGAAATTAACAAGGCAGATTTTCTGACAAAAATACTTTAACAATCTCTCTCCCAACAAACAACTACACACTTCACTGTAAGCTGAAATAAAGATCATAAAAGCATAACATAGATAACGGAAATCTGAGATTTTAGACCAAGGCAAAAGAGGCTCATGATTTCATTACTCAAATCTCTGAAACAAAAACTCCCTTCTAACATGCCTTGAACAAGAAATTGCAGCTAAGGAGGCTTGCAAACTTATTCTTAACACAATAGAAAACAGCAATCTTACTAACTCCTTGTTGGCTAAAGAGGCTCAACAATTTGCTTATCACAATACAAATGAACAATACTTGAGCAACAAATAGAAGGCACAATAGGCTCAGCGTTTTGTTCTCACTAGCACGGTTAAAGAAAAATAAATGAGCAAAGGCTCTTATTTATAGAGAAGCAGAGGAGTAGGGAACCCTAAAATCTCCTTGCTTTCACAATCTAGGGCTTGCTCAGCAAGCAAGCTTTATTACTAAATCTAGAAAGAAGAAACCCTAAAAAGCAGAAAAAGCGGGAACTGCCAACTATTACATCTTATCTTCTTTCTATCCTCAAAGAATGGATAAGGATTATTCCAAGAATAGAAAGAAAGCGGAAAAGAAAGCTTCTAGAAGAAAGCTGCTTTAAAACTCGATCACATCCGCTAGGAAGTTTGAGATTGTGTCCCGGTTCGGTGCATCTATACCATCAACAGCAAAACACCGCTTTTCAAGAATATCTTCAGCATCTGCAATAGATCTCTGGAAATCTTCAATCTCATTGGCCGCTTTATTGAACTTTGCTGACATCATTGAAACATGACCTATCCTTCCACCAACTGGGCTGCAACTATGAACAACATTCTGGAACTGATTTTGTACTTCCTCAAGCCCGACGTAAGAACCATCCTCAAGACTGTACTGAGAGGGGATCTCTATGACAAATTCGCTGATGAAAAGGAGAGCTTCAACCACCCTTTGTCTGTAGGTGATGAATTCTTCAGATATTCTCTCATAAGTTTTAATTTTGAAAACATGACGCTCTCTCCAAGCAAGGATTTGCCTTTTGTGCTCCTTTGAAACCGCTGAACCGTAGGCTGTGTCTAAATCAGCAATGATAATCTCATGCCTAGGTTTTACTTCAGCCAGTGTTTGTTCAAATCCCTGGATGCCTTGACGAAGTTCATGAGCGTTTTCTCTCAACTGGAACATCTGAGCCAAGATCTCCTTTCCTCTGACAATGAAGCTCTCGATCCACTCCTGAGTCTCTTTCCCACATATGACCAGCTGTCTTAACTGATGATGATCAGCTGGTGTCTCTAAGACCTGGGGCAGCAACTGAGTTGTTTGTGAAGAACCACGAGCAAGGTTAGAAATAAAAAGCTTAAGCTGCTGATTTTCAGCCTTGAGGGCTGCCTTGTCTTCTCCGTCTTTTAGCACTCTTTCATGAAGGTTTTCAGATACAACTTTGAAGAGACTCAAATCTGCATGTCTGGTATTTCTACCGAGATTAGCCTTGACCATGACAAAATCATCCATGTTTACCTCATCCCTATTCTTATCTTCTGGGGGCACCGCAGTCTCTATGACAATCTCGTTATCAGGATTCCTATCAAAATGAACTTGCTTCTTTGCCTTCTTCTTAGGAGGTTCCTGATAAATGTTATCGAGATCATCAACACTCACTTGATATGAAGGCCTTCTCCTAACCCTTCCTAAGGAGTTCTCAAGCCAAGACACCGTAGTATCTTTACTAACTTCCTCAGGAGGTACTGCTGCAATCTCTTCATCATCTTCGATATCAAGATCAATATGAATTGGTGACGAACCCGTCAAAGGTACAGGAACATGTGTTGAAGGCGGCTCCTCTGCTTCATTCTGAGGTATGGGCTCGTCAAGAGGAACTTCTGAATCAATTGTAGGCTGTTCCTGTATGACTATGCCTGAGAAATCCATCCTTCTTCTTACATTTTTATTCGATCTACTGCCTTTGATGCCATCTTGAGACTGACTTTTACCCTTTCCTTTTGACTGTGCTGTGGAAGAAGAGGGAATTATCCTTGGCGGCTCTGCTACTGGAATAGAGTTCTTCCTTTTAAGCACTAGGAAAACCTTACTATACTCCACAACTTGTTTTGTTCTGTCTTCAACTGAAAGAGATTCCTTGTTTGCCCAATTAACTTGTGGAAGAGGCTGATCCTCGATTCTTTTCTGAGTGTACATTGGTAGAAGCACATCTTCATCATCATCGGAGAGTCCTTCAATATCTTCATTCAAACAGTCTTTCATCTGATGGAGAGTCAACCTGCTGTAACTACGCTTTCGCACTTCAAACTCATCTGCACAGTTAGCCCAAAAATCTTCAAGTGCGGGTATGTGATTGTAGTTCTTCTCCAACCGGCCAGCGTAGACACCATGAGGATCAAATGACCGCCTCTCACTGTAGGATTTCAGACCAAATTTATCTAACTCTTCTCCAATTGTCTTGGCATCTGTAGCAGTCCTGCATGTATAAATACCCAACCCTAATGGAAAGTGAAGAGAGGGTTTCTTTCTATTTCTCAAGACTGTATGAACACCGTGTTGGCGTAACAACTAACACCTCTGGAGTAGAAGTTGTTATGAACAGCCTATGCACACTACGCAATGAGTGCTCTTCAAATTATGGAGGGGAAGCTCCCTCGTTATGCTTTGACAAATGTACTTGCAAAGGAAAATAAGCTAAAACTATGTCCTGTCTTTTTGTTTCAGCTGCTAGAGGCACAAGGCTTTCTTGAAAGAACTTACACGTTGCAGCTGAGTTTTCTCTGGTTTCGCAAATCAACTAAACTACAACTTATATCTATCCAATCTCCTCAGGAAAACAGAGCAAGAGGAAACGGAGCAAGGTTATGACTATCAGACGATAAACGCATTCAGATTCTCTACTTGAAGGCAAGGTGGCGCAACTATCATCTCAATCTGAACAAGTTTATTAAGCACAAAACAGATTTGAGAATTTGCTATGATAATCTTATGAAACCCTATGTGGCATAACACTCAATCAGCATAGTAAAGACTCACAAACAGCTTTTATCATCAAAATCTTTGTGAAACCCTATGTGGCATAACACTCAATCGTAATGACAAAAGATTCACAAAACAGATTTTCCTAATCTAAGAGAAGATTCACCATGAAAACTTTATGAAACCCTGTGTGGCATAACACTCGATCAGCATAGTAAACACTTCACAAAACGGTTTTATCATGACAATCTTACGAAACCCTGTGTGGCATAACGTTCGATCATAACAATAAAAGATTCACAAAACAGATTTCTCTAAACTATGGAAGAATCCAGCATTACAATCTTTCGAAACCCTATGTGGCATAACAATCAATTGCAATAATGAAGACACATGAACAAATACCATAAAGAGCAATATTGAGGGCAAGGTAGGCGCAGCATATATTTCTCTCTCAAGCAAAAGTTATTTACAAATGAGCAAAAGCTCTTATTTATATACATCAAGGTGTAGGCAACCCTAAAATCACCTTGAGTTCACTACAGTTCTTGCAATGCATGCAAGTCATGCGCCCTAACCCTAATGAAGTAAACTATACAGTTAACTGGGCAACTACCCTCAGTTTAACTGGTACAAATAACCTAATTGGACAATGTGCAAGCATGCACGTCCTTATTTAAAGCAAAGTTAACTGGCCACTACCTTCAGTTAACTGGAAACCCTAACCCTAACTCCTGTGTTGATAACTCCGAGGATGAGATAAGCATGTGTTAAGTCAGCAAGTGAACTGAAGACTGGAAGTCAAGTTAACTGCTGCTCAGGACTCAACCCTAGAAATTAACTGCACGTTCTAACTGACAGATCACTCCATGTCAACTCGGTCTAACACTTCGACCAAGAACTCATCGATCTCCCTGTCATCTGGCACTTTGATGCTGCTAAAAATAACAGTCTGCTTCTTTAGTTCTCTGCCACTTTCAGTAATTGTGTGCACACCATCTTTGCATTCTTCAGTCGCCTTTCTCAAACTGGCTGCAATCACTGAAACATTTTCTAATTTTGGCGCCCTAGGTTCACCTTCAAGGCTGTCAAAAATCAGCTTCTCGAATTCCGCTTGAACTTTTTCCAACTCAACATACGTGCCATCTTCGAGAAGATAATGACACGGGATCTGAACAACGAAGCCACTGACAAGTGCAAGCACTCCAACTACGTCATCCTTCAGTGAAAATAACTTGGAAGAGATTTTCTCACATATTTCTGTTCTGAGAAGGTGCTGCTCTTTCCAAGTGAAGACTTTCTCTTGATCTTCGATCTCCTCCAAAGCATCGCATGCAACTGATAACTGAGATACAAGAACGCGATCCTTTGCCAAGCTCTCTGCAACTGCAATATCCAGCAACTGAATACCCTGACGGAGTTTGTGTGCCTCACTCCTCAACTGATATAAATCTGCAAGAAGAGTTTTACCAGCAGCAACTAAACTGTCAATCCAATCATCCAAAAGTCTGCCATGACTGATCAACTGATCCAATTTTCGTTTCTCTGCAGGTGTGTGCTGAGGAAGAACCGGTGCTCTATTTGGATTCCCATGAACAAGATCAGAAATGTATTGACGAAGTTGACTAACTTCAATTTTGAGTAAAGCCTTATCTTCTCCATCCTTCGTGATACGCTCTTCAAGATTATTGGTAACAATCTTAAGAAGAGATACATCTGTCTCTCGTGTGGTCCTGCCAAGATTTGCCTTAGTGAATGTAAAGTCACCCACTTCGACCTCATCCAAGCTTTTACCTTCTGGAGGCACTGCAACTTCTATCACAATCTCTGATTCAGGGGTCTTTTCGATGTGCACTTGCTTCTTAATCTTCTTGTTTGATCTCCTCTGATAGGGCTCACCAAACTCTGACAAATCAAGGTTGTATGACGGTTCACGCCTTTGTCTTCCCAAAGACTTTTCGAGCCAACAAGACTGAACAATATTTTCAATTCGTGGAGAAACTGTCCCTGATGTATCAACCTGTGGTGTTTCAGTTGTCTCCGATCCTGCTTGAATTTGTGGCTCAGGCTCAGAATCTATATCAATAGGCGGAACGTGAGGTGAACTAGGAAGTGAAACGTGAGGCTCAGTTTGAATAACTGTCTCTACTGGAATCTCAGGAATATTCTCAATTTGTTTCTGCTTCCTTTTACCAGTAGCTCTTTTCCCTGTGTTTCCACTGAGTCTAACTCCTTCCGGAGGTATTATAATGGCTTTAACTCTGGGTCTTGCTCTAGAAGTAGAAGGCAACGAAGAAACATCCTTTGGCGGCTCTGCTACAGGAACTGACTTCCGTGTTCGCTTGCTCTCCAAGAACAACCTACTAGTCTTGATAACTGATCTGGAAACCTCTTCAATAGAAGTATTCTCCTTAGCATACCAATCAGGTGAGCGAAGTGGCTGCCTAGCAACTTGATCCTTAACATAAGAATTGAGAAGAACTTCACCATCATCATCTGACAAACCATCAACATCTTCTGACAAGTAATCAGAGAGCTGACCAACAGTAAGTCTACAGTAGTGACGACGACGGACCTCGAATTCATCTTCACAATTTGCCCAGAAATCTTCAAGTGCTGGCGCATGTGCAATCCCTCGCTCTAACCGATTTGCATAATGTCCAAGAGGATCATAGGAACATCTCTCAGTATAAGGCTTGAATTTGAACCTTTCTATCTCAGTAGACATACGCCTGGCATCTGTTGCTGCATCACATGTGAAAATTCCCAATGAGAATGGAAAATTTGCCGCAGCCTTATGACGACTACGAAGAAAGAAGTGAACGTGCTGCATTTGCCTGAGGAACTCCATAAAGACAATCTTGTCTGACGGATATCTCGGCAACATCAGAGGCTCTCCAACATAACCATAAACTCGGAGGTACGTGAAAGTAGGAAACTGTATGAACCAATCTGCCCAAGTCTCCATTGCTGATTTGGCCTCGGCTGAAATACGAATGTGCATCTCATCATCAAGATCCCTCACGGTTCTCATGGCAAAGTGATCATTCACCACTCGGAAGTCCTGCTCAGACTGAGAAAACTCTAGCTGTGGATAATATTCATGAATATGCTGAACACCGAGAGTACCATTGGTTTTAAGAAGTCTGAAACTACCTTGAAATGCCACCAAGTAGACCAAATAAGATATCATATGAAACTCGTGATGCTTGAGAAAGTTAGAAATCTGCTGATGTAAGCAATCACTAATTAACATAGCCCAGTCAAAACGCTCTGTGCCATCAAGGATTCTGGTAATCAGGTAGAACATCCATGGACGGAAAGTATTAGCATCTGACTGGCCGGTAACTCGATTGAGTAAGGTGATCAAAACAGCAACTTCTCCTTTAAATTCACCACGACCAACCTTCTTAGGCAAGTTAGTTTTCTGAATTGTCAACCATTTCTGAGCAACCTTTCTCTGTGAACGTTGATGATCAGCATCCCATATCTTCTCACAAGCTTCAAGATCAACAGTAAAGTTATCTGAGCGAGGAGAAATAGCAAAACATCTTTCTATGTCCTTCGGCTTGAGACTGCAAACCACTCTTCCATCAACCGATCTGATCTGTCGTGAAGACGAGTCATAATGCTTAATGCAAGCAAGTACGAACTCAAGATCGAAGATAGAAACAGGAATGGATGCCGCTGCCAGCAACCCGGAACGCTCAAGATTCCTCATCGAATTGCTGCTAACACCTTCTAAACTGCTCAGATTGACCACTGGATAAACATGATTTAGGTCCGTATCTGAAGTCTTGGTGAAATTATGTGTAAGGACTGATTTCACCTTGTAATCAATGAGATTGAACTGCATTTTGAAAATGGTGACTTTTGACTGTAAAGTCGAATATGCTTGAAGAACTTTCTGAAAAACTCTGAACAAGGCTAAAAATAGCTTCTGACAGGAGAAATTTTCGAAGAAATTCTGGAACATGGGTTTTGTGCACAACTGAATTCTGAACAAACCCAGATAGCTGGATTTTGGAAAAAATGTGATTCAAGCCCACATGCAAAGAGATTCTCGGAAAAAGGCTCAGAGCTTCAGAATGAAGGCTACGGGGCGATTTTCTCGAAAAAATCTAAGAAGTGGGTCTTGTTGCAAACGCTGAAATATGAGAAACCAGATGAACAGATTCTGAAAATGTGTTGAATTACTCTGGCATGCGAAGAAAGTACCTAAGGTGAGAAATAGAAGAAATAAGACAGAAGATAGAAAGTTTTGCTTGTCTGCTTCTGAAAAATCTGCAAATTTCTTCTTCGAATCTTTATAAAACCTGCATGCAAAGTGGAAATGAAGTCTAGAATTGACTTCCTCTGAAGAATCTAAGCTCGTAGCTTCGAAGAACACTGAAAACGGACACCTGAATCACCTTAAGCTTGCTGGTCGCCTAAAAGAATACAAGCTTTCAGAGCAAAAGATGATGCAATAATGGACGCCACTCTTGAAATATATAGAATTTCATCATAAGAAATTCGCACTAAAGCAAGCATGCATTAAAAATGGCGCTTGGCTTCTCATTGGACCCCTTCACAGTTAACTAGAACTCAAACAAGCTTAAAAGGTGGGCGCATTAGGGTTAGCCTTTCACATCTTCAGTTAAAACTCAAACATGCGACTTAAGCTTCAGTTAAGACTTGTCTTAAGTTCGCCATCTTCAAATTCTCTTTGGATTCATCAATTTGCCCTAAGGCGTGGCCTTTTGCAACTTCAGTTAACACTCAAGAATAAGATAAGAGTGCGCCATCTTCATGCAAAGAATATGCTAATAATAGCGACCCTTTTGGAAGTTCAGTTAGCCTTCAACAAGTGCGCCAACTTCATACTTCACTTTTCAATTATAATCTAAAAATAGCAACCCTTTTGAACTAAAGTTGCCTTCCTTAAAAAGTGCATAGCTTCACACAAAAATGCTTCACTTTTCAACCTTAAATATGGCGACCTTTTTGAAACTCAAGTTGACATGCAAATTCGCCATACTTCACAAATCTTATGCTTCACGCTTCACAAACTAATGCTTCATCAAAATATGGCGTCCCTTTTCATGACTTCAGTTAACATTTGATGAAGCGTTATCTTCACTAAAATCTTCTCAATTTTGACCAAATTCGCCATGCATGCAAACTTCAGTTGACTTTTAGTGATTATCTTCAGTTAAACTTAACATGCAATCAAGTTAACTGAACATGCAAGATAGTTAACTGAACATGCAAACTGAAAGATCACTCCACATGCAAACATATGAACTGAAGATGACAACCCAGAAATCGTTCAGTCTAACTGCAGTCAGAACTCCAGTTAAGGCGTCCATTCAACTCACTTTCGAAAATTCAAATTTGAACTCTTGGGCGAATTCCAGACTTAGCCAAATTTTATGAAAATTTAAGCTAAAACCTCTGCCGGGACCTCTGTTCATCCTCTGACACTGGTCGACTGACTTCTCCGATTGGCTGGCTGACAGGTGCATTGCGGAGCTGAGTAAAAACTGATCAAATGATATCTTGAGACTATACGCCATAATACTGACATCTGAAGGCTCAAAAATCCAAGCGCCTTTTTCAAAAGCTGCGCTTTTTCTGAACTTAGCAAATTTCAACCGCATTCGAGGCGAAGGGAAAAACAAAATCCTTCATAACCGGTTATCAACTTTTCGGAATTTGGAACTTCGGGTTCAGCTGCTTGAAATAGCTCGTTCTGCCGCGACACCGCAAAGGCATTTCCCCGAGCGTTATCACGAGGTGTAGCCAGGCGCAAAAGTTACTCTTTTCATTCGGACTTAGCCATTTCTGGAAGCGACAAAATAATATAAAACTTCCAGCATTTGTGAGACATCTTGATGCAGCCGGAGGCGAGCGGCGGCTGAGCGTATACCGGACACATTGAATACGAAATCATCGGAAAAGCATTAAAAGGCACGAAAGCAGAGCAGCCTTTCCCAAAATATTATCTTTGCTCTTTCATACGATAGTTTAGTGAGATTGACTAGCGTTGCAGCCACCTCCGGGTTCGGTAGCCCGGCCTTTCAGATTCACCCTCGGCGGACGGCGTGTGAAAGCGAGCGAATGTGAGATAAACATCTTGGATGATGATCAAAACCCTCGTCACAACCTCAAAAGTGACCTTTAGAAAAGCTGCGCTTTTTCTCGATCATTAACTTGAATTCTTGCTTTAAGCCTCGATTTACCTTGTATCCTCCCGTGCTTTCGAACAAAGCGAGTCCGTTTAGCCGGGGCTTGATGATACAGGCTCATTCGCGAGAGCGGCGTGATGCGGACAAAGAAATTCTGGCGGAGGTGACAAACCTAAGCGAGTTGAGCCCCTAAAGATAGGGCGCCTATTTGATATACTCCCTTCTCCAGAGATAGAAAATTTTGACATTTTTCGTTCAAATTTTCATTTTCCTCAAATCTCTTCAGTAACAGACTGACATAGCACTGACACCAACTCCATATTTAAAAAACACAAAAACGACCATTTCACGACACTTTAACAAGATTAAGACTCAATTAAGCAAAAGAATGCCTTGGTAAACTAAAATTTTGGTTTTTGGAATTTTTAACTTACCGTGGAAGCTTGCTATCAAAAGAATTCCTGAAGATGACCTCGTCGGCCGGATGCCTTATGGCAACATGGAGGGGCTGAATAACCATAAACCCGAGATAGGTAAAGGTAGGAAGCTATGACCAATCTGCCCGCCATTGCTGCCACGGCGTAACGAAGAGATCGGACGTGCAATTCATTGTCTAAGTCACGCACCGTGTACATCAAGAATGCCTCGTTCACCCTTTTGTAGTGGTGCAACGACTTTGTGAATTCCAACTGGGGATAATAATTATATATGTGTTGAACGCTCAATGACCCCTCGGTGTTCAATCCTCTGAATTGACCTTGATAGGCCACCAAATAGACTAGATATGACACCATGTGGAATACATGAAACTGAAAATATTCTGTTATTTGCTGATGTAGGCAGTCACTTATCAAAGTAGGCCAATCATAAAACTCAGTCTTTTTCATAATGTGAGGTATGGCATAAAACATCCAAGGTTGGAACTTGGTGGCATCTGCTGAACCAGTGACCCTGTTGAGCAAAGTGATGATGATGGCAACCTCGTCCTTGAACTCTCCTCGCCCGACATTCTTGGGCAATGTCTTATGTTTTTCTTTCATCCATCTCTGTGCAATCTTCTTGCTGTATTTGTCCTTATGCATGTTCCACATCTTTTCACATTCATCCCTCGAAAGAGTTACACTTTCAGGCCATGGGGGAATGGAAAAACACCTTTCGACCATGTCAGGCTTTAGACTGCAAATCAACCTGCCATCCGCTGACTGGATCTCCCTAGTAGCCGGGTTGTAATGCTTAATGCAAGCGATTACGAACTCAAGGCTCTGAACTGATATAGGAATAGACGCTGCTGCGAGGAATCCAGAATGACCCAGGTTCTTGATTGAAATGTTGCCTGCTCTCTCCAAGGGATATAGATCGAACACCGGCTTAACATGATGCAAGTTTGTCTCAGCTGTTTTGATGTAATTATGAAAGAGGGCTGATTCGGACTTGAAAACATTAGGAGTGTACTCCATTTCAGAAAACTTGAAGAACAACTGTAAACTCGCCTTGGTCTAGACAAGTCTTGTGCAATTTCTATTTTTAGAATGCTGATTTTTATGCTTCAACGGACGAATTTTTTGAGAATTTTTCTGAGATATGGGTTTTGTTCAGAATATCAATGCAAGACAACCCAGATCGTCCGTTTTCGAAAATCTTAAATTTTGACTGAAAAAGCAGCAAACCCTAATTTCTTCAATTTTTCCTGAAAAAAGCTGGCATCTGGGTTTTGTTCAGAATATCATTAGAAATGGACCCAGTTGATTGGATTTGCAAAACCCTGACGCTTGATCGAAAAAGCAGCCAACCCTAGGTTTTCGAAAAAAGCTGCGATATGGGTTTTCTTCAGAAGACTGATTGGAAAGGACCCAGATGGTTGAAATATGAATGCTCTGAGGTTTTCACTGACATGCAAGATAAAAGCACTTGCTGCAACTTGATGAAGTTTCTTGAAAAATTCTTCAGAAGGATGAAGGCAAAAAGACCCAGATGACTGAAAAATTGAAAGCCTTGGCCTTCTGCTTGAAAAACTTGATCTTCTGGAACAAAAAGCTTGAAAAAGCAAGGGTTTATGCTTGCTGGTCTGAAAAATCTGATGTAAAACCAGCAACTATGAATTCTTTAATCACAAAAATTTCTCAAACTTGCTGCTCCAACTTTCTCCTCTGGATGCTACCTGCAAAAATAATGAAAAATACATTGAAAAGAGGTGTTAAATAGACTTAGGGTCTGATTTAGGTTTTGCTTTCTTTTCTGCTTTTATTTCAAAACCCTAAATCTTTGTTCTTTGAACTTGGACGCCACCCTTCTCCTCTCACAAATTTGAAAATTTTGAAAATCTCAAAAAAAAACTTCTAAGGCATGAGGATTTGGGCGCCTTTCTCCAAGAGGGGCGCTCAACTTCACCAGACTTAGTCAAAATTTCAACTTTTTCAACTTTCCTCCATTTTAACATGCCACTTCGCCTCTGATTTCTCGTTGACAGATCAACCCGACAGACGAGCTGAGTGATTCACGGCGAAGCCTGACTGATTCTGAAAAAGATGTTCTGGAGGCACCTCCGGCTAAAAATTTGATCTCGACCTCCGAATTCACGGGAGGCTTTTCCTTCTAGGGGCGCCCAACTTCTTCAGTGTTAGCCATTTTTTCTGATTTCCAAGCTCTTCATTAACTTCTCTTTGACAGATGATCTTGTCGAATTTTGAGCTTCGGGCGTCGGATTGCTGAATGTTTGTGCTCATCGCGAAGCTGACGGAGAATGAAGAGGGGTCTTCTGGAGACACTTCTGACAAAAAGTGGATTTTCACCCTTCAAAAGGTTGGGCGCCTATCTTGACTGGGGGCGCCCAGTTTACCAACACTTAGTTTATTTTTTACCTTTTTCACTTTTGCTTTTAGATTTCTCTATTCAACTGTCATCGGACCTTCTGTTCAGCTCTTCGAATCTGACGACTGCGAACTCCGATTGACGTGCCGAGTGTCTCGCTGGAAAGCCAGTTGAATTCTGAAGACCTCCCGTTATAGCTTTGACTGCAAATTCATCTGTTTGCACCCTTGAAAAGTTGGGCGCCTTTCTTCACTTAGGGCGCCCAGTTTCTCCAGACTTAGAAAAATTTTCAATTTCATCTTCTTCAAGTTTCAGATCTTCATTTAATACCTCCACTTTGACTTGAATCTGCCGGAGACTGGATCGTCGGATGCTCTGCCGGGGATATTCATCGCGAAGCTGACTGAACACTGAGCAACTTCCATTTGAGATCCAAACCCTAATTCTTTCATCTGGTGCCCTAAAAAGGTGGGCGCCTTTCTTCAACAGGGGCGCCCACTTTCAGCAGTGTTAGAAGATTTTCGAGACTTTTCAATCTTCTTCCTCGTTCTTCGTGCATGTTCATCGTTTCACCTTCTGCCGGAAATTTGAATGCTGAAATTGACGCCTGGCAATCGGATGACCTCAGAACTCCAGATATGCTTCTGAAAAAGCTGAATAGACCCAGTAGGGCAAAACTGATTATTTTAAGATTCTGACTGCACCAGCCTGATACGGACATATTTTGAGCCAATCAAAATCAGTTCGGACCCTGTCGGACCAACTTTCTATTTTTAGAAAATTTTGCCAGTATCCATTTCGAAGAAAAGAAACCCAGAAAACTTTACTATTTCGAAAAATTTCTAAAAATAGCAGTTTTCCTAAAATTTAGGGATGAAAAACTGAGATCTGGGTTTTGTAGGTTAAGCTGCTCTTAGCAGACCCAGATCGTCAGAATTTGAAAAATTTGTGTTTTAACCCTCCATGTAAGACACGTACACCCAAATTTTGACCTTTTTCATTAATTTGACAAGAGCTTTACTCATTTCTTCAAAATGTCTAAGTGTAACAAAAATTTTAATTTTGGGGTACAACAAAATTCATCTTTTTCGAAAACGGACAATCTGGGTTTGACCAGCATAGCATTCTCTACAAAACCCACTTCTCAAAAAATTTCCTAAAAATTGCCCCTTGATAGGCTATTTTTAGCCTCACCAGGAGCTATTTTTAGCTTTTTCTGAAGTTCGTCTAAACATATCTGAGTTTACAATCAAAAATCTAGTTTTTCAAAATGCAATTGAATCCAACTGAATGCAAGACCAAATCGGTCTTGATTCATGACTTTTTGAAAACTTTTGACACTGACTTGTGTAGTGTTCATCCAGTGATTAAATTGAGCACTTTAGAAGGGGTAGACAGTACTACAATCAAGCATCTTGATCGCTCTGAGTTGTTCGAGGCGGCTTCTATTCCCATCACAATATTCGATCTCGAGTTTCTCATTGGATGCATCAAGCATTACAACCCTTCTACACGACAAATTCAATCAGCAGATGGGCAAGTTGTTTGTAGCCTCAAGTCGAGTTGTCAAGACCAGTATGCTTTTCTTGGACAGCAAGAGGATGCAGAAGGTAGTCCCAGTTTTAGAGCCACCAATTGTACATCCTTCACTACCTTCCTCTTCCAAGGGAAAATCCAGAGTCAAGACCATAAGCAATTCGCCCGAAGGTGTCAAGGTTAGCGGAAAGACAAAGAATTTGAAAGGAAACGCAAGTCAAAGAGTGTCTACAAAGATGGCTGAAATTAAACAAAATGTTGCTGGTGCTCTCAAGCTCATAAGCAAATTCATCACACAGATCCCGTGCCATTATCTTCATGATGATGGTACCTACATCAATCTTGGTGTTGTACAAACAAAATTCCAGAGTTTGGTCTGTGATGGTTTTGATGGTGATCCTATGGAGTCCAAGTTGAATCATTTCTCCATGATATCAACAAGTTTTGACAAGGCAGCTAAGGAGGTCAAAGAATGTTTGAAATTGATCATAGATGGAGAGAAGATATTGAGCAAACAGAATTTCCTGGAGGATATGATTGTTCAAGATGGCTTGGAGTAGATAGCCAGTTAGATCCTACGATTTTCCCAAGGATAGAGTCAAAGGCAGCAGTCAACTCAACATCACTCTTGAGTTTAGATTGTTGATTTCATGCATGTTTATCTCTTCCTCGGGAATATCTTTTGGTGGAGGTGGAACTTTCAGTTAGGTTTCAGTTAACTGATGTTGGTTATTAGTTGACTCCCATATCAATAAGACTTGCATGTTGGCAAGTCCAATTAGTTTTAGTTTAGAATTAGTTAACTGAGGTAGTTTTTCTAGTTAACTGTTAAGATTGCATACATTTAGACATAAGAATAAATCTTGCATGTTGGCAAGACTGAATGTTAACTCAAGGAGATTTTAGGGTTCCCCACTCCTTTGAGATTCTATAAATAAGAGCACCTTGCTCATTGTATTTTAACTTTTGCTCGTGATAACAAATTGTTGTGCCACCTTGCCTGCAATATTGCTATTCAGTATTTGTTCACATTGTTTAATATAAAGCTGGTTTGATCGTCTATTGTGTGTTTGTTTCATCATGCAATTTGCTGTCCTAGATTTACTATTGTTGTTTCAATAATCTTTCTTTCAATCTACACCTCAGATAGAGTGTTTCACCTCCTTGGGAATTTAGAGATAAAGATTATTGTTTAATGTTGTTTCCAATAATCTTCTTTTCAGCCTACACCTCGGATAGAGTGTTCCACCTCCTTGGGAATCCTGAGAACTAGCTTGCCGTTTCACGTTTGTTTCCAATAACCTTTATTTTCAGCCTACACCTCGGATAGAGTGTTTCACCTCCTTGAGAATCCTGAGATAGAGTTTATCGTCAACCATTCACAATTGCTCCTAACTCCTTTTGCTCTGATTTTACTTAAGGAGATAGGATAGTTATAGCTTTAGCCTAGTTGTAGTTAAGATCTGCAAAAACCAGAGAAAACCTTAGCTGCAACGTATTTGGTTTTATAACCTTGTGCCTTTACCAGCTAAGTAAAAAGATAGGAATTTAGATTACTTTAATTTTTATGCAAAACAGCAAAAGAGGGAGCTTCCCCTCCTAATTTGAAGAGCAGTTAATACTGTGCATAGCTGTTCGTTTCCAATACGCACTCTAGAGGTGCGAATTGAAACGCCAACAAAGTAAAACTGAGTGCATATCAAAAATTCTATTAAGAAACTCAAAAATGTACTTGTCCAATAAGCAAGAATCCTATAAAGAAGAATTTTACATAGAAATCTAAATTCTTCAAGACCTATAAGGTGTTTCAGAAGGTTTGGTAGTGTAGCTTGAAAGTTGTAACTACTACCACATGTAAATTCAAGGAAACCTACACTTTTTAGAGTTCAAAAAATCTAGTGAACTTTTTCAATATTGAATTCTTAAGTTAACAATATTGAATGAAAGAAGAAATTATATCAATGTCCACAGATGACCAAAAGGAGGTCAATGGAACTCAAGAGTACAGTAATTTACAATGGAAAATTCTAGGGTGAGAAACCTAGAAAGGCCCCACAACGGGGAAGTACAATAGCAAATAAATAAAAAACAAGGGACCACTAACACAAGTGATCAAGAAACTTGTACATATAGCCAAGAAGGGGGAACATGAACCCCAAAGAGCACACACAGAGGAAAACTAGAGCTCATTAAGTATCATTATCTGAACTAGAAATGGTTAGTTCATTGGTGCCATCACTTATCACTAAGAAGGGACCATAGTTGCCATGAGACTGGAACTGGTATGGGAGACTGGTACCGCTACCGGTACGGCTTTTTTTTTTTAAATAGGAGACGGGGGTACTTGGAGACGCCATTTTTTTTAATATAAATACAAAAAAAAAATTAAAAATTAATAATTTATAGAAAATCTAAAAATAAAATTAGTAATTTATAGAAAATTTGAAAATATGACATTGAACTTTCAAAACAATAATTTAATCACTCTTAGACGCATCAAATACATTATGCTTTAATTTTTAAAGTTTCAAATGTTTAAACTTTAAAGTTTTTTTAGGTATTTTAGCGGGAGACGTCGTTTTCTACAGTAGGAGACAGCAGGGTACTCAGGAAACTTCGGCGGAAGTCCCCAACCTCCCGGAGACATCTCCGGAGACGGTACCGATCTCCGAGACACGTCTCTAAGGGGGGGAGACGCGTCTCCCAGCAACTATGGAAGGGACCAATACAAGATCTGATAATGTTCATCAAGGAGTGTTGAGGGCTTGGAAGATTAAGCAAGATACTCCCCCTAGGATCACATCTAACATCCAAGGCTAAAGTACCCTTGCATAAGCAAAAAGCTCATAATATGTTTGGGGGGGTTGCCAAAGAGGAGTCGATCTAGGGGGGTTGCCGAAGAGGAGTAGATCTATGCCAATGAGAAGAAGTTGAGCCACACCATCAGGAAGAAACATGAGGGGGAACATGTTGAGGCAAAAGCTATGAGAGACGTCATCTCACAAGTCTATGCATATCTTTAAGAGAAGTAGGAGTATCTGAAGGTTGTTTAGAGTTGTCAGGCTCCTACATGTGTTGGAATAAGAAGGTGATAAATTTGGGGGCTTTAGAATCCCAAGAGATTGAATGTAAGGATGTATGCCAAAGGGTGATGGCCTCCCAAAGATAAACAAACAAACACCACCAATCCAAATATCTAAAGTAAGTAGAGAGATTGTTGCCTAAGTCCCAATAGAGGCAATAATATCTCCCTTGGATCCCATAGTAATTGGGGCATCTAAAGATGAAATAGTCCTCAATCTCCATCTCTTTAATGGAGCAAAGATGGCGGATCCAGTTAAGAAAGCAATATGATACTCTGTCTAACCCATAGTTGATAGGAGCAAACCCTCATTCGGCCAAGGGTAAATGATAAGCCATGTGACCAATGACATTGGAGAAAGTGAGGATGACATTATATACCATCCTCCATTTATACGAAATTTCCAACATAAAAAGCAAGTTTCAAACTAAGTAGCACAAGAGGGAAGGTCCAACTGACATGGATGTATTGTTTGTAGATGTCCCTTCTAGCAACTTTGGTGATGGTCTCCAATAACTGAGCAATCCAATATGAGTTGTGCATAAACATACACTAATGATATCGAATAACTAAGCATTCTTGGTCTTCTATCCCAAACTACAAATGTCCATATGCAATGAAGAAGAGACCATTACAAAGCTTGTAATGAATTAAAATGCTCACATTTATCAAATCTTCATTACATTCAAACTAGCAAGTGTGGCAAGAGGAAGCCTAAGCTAGAATTTCCCTAATGATCCACAAATGGAACTATGGAGTATGGAGACATTTAGTTTCATACACCAATTACAATATTAATGACCTCTTATGACTTACAAAGGATGTTGCTCTAATGGCAATTGGATTTGCAAGAGTTGGAACCCTAGAAGCTCATCGACGCTTGCAATTGTGTGGAGAGTAGAAATAATCGACTGTTGTTCTAGAAAGCAAACTAATATTTATAATACTTTGTTCAATCGCCCAATCACTTACAAGAATCTAACCAAGAACTAGAGATGGCTTGCCAAGTAAGTGAAATCTTGTGGAATCCACAACATGGATGATTTAGATCAGGTGTGAGGAATGTCAACATCTAGAGCTCAACAACTACATTAATGGTGGCATGGTCGCCCTCATCCTCCATCATTGAATTTGCATTTGAATCCACACCCCTAAGATAAACAATAGTTTTTGAGTAAGAAAATCCTAGCTAGGGTAGTTGCAAAGTCAAATCTAGTCATTAATGGTGTCCTGGAAGGATTTGGGGAGTGGAGGCAAGTAATCTAGAAGAAATGCGATAGTTTGAGGTGGAGAAAGATGCGAGAATGGGAGATGTGGGGTTTTGGGTCAAGATAGGAGGTGGGAACTAGATGGGGGGAATGGAGATCCTGAAGTCCAATTAAACTTCATAGAAAGGGGTGAAAAGAGCAATGCAAGCATCATGGAGAAGTTGCGGGATTCCAATGCGGAACTAGATATAGTAGGAAGTGGATGGAGTGGAGGAGGTTTGATTGTCAAGTTGACCTCCGCATAAAAGGAAACGAACGGAAAAAGGCTTAGAAGATCTTTGCGGGATTCTAGTGTGGATGTGGGAAAAGGATCTAGATGTTGGAGTGAAAGTCCGAACGTCCAAGGGAAATCTACAATAAGGGCCTGAGGGAGAAATTGCGGAAAAGGAGAGGTTAGCTGGAAGTTATTGATGTCTAAAGGTGGGTAGGAGTTCTACAAGGGCAATGAGAAAATATGGGAGAAAACTTTGCGGAAGTAGATGGCGGAAGTGGCTGCGAGGAACAAGCAAAAATTTGGATCCACTTCGAAAGTTAACAAAGGGAAAGGAAAGGAAGAGCGCAAAGAAATATCGCAGAAATGGACATGGGAAGTACATATGGGGGAAATGGAGGAAATCCAAATCCACTTGAAAAGTCTGCAAAGGGGAAAAGATGGGAGATGAACAAGAGTTTGCAAGAAAGGAAGGAGCATTTGGATGTCTGGTGGAATCTCACAAAAGGAGGAAATGAACAAAAATGGAAGAAGGGAGGGCACCTAATAATCCTTGTGGGGATTTTATGTGGGATTGGATGTTCGAACCAGATACTAGACAAGAAAGAAATGTCCATTAGTATATAGGAACTCCGCAAACTCATATAAACACCAAAAAACGACCAAAACACTTTTGGACTTAGAATTTTCTCGGATCCTTGCACCTCCATCCAAAACCAAGGGCGAACTTGTTGGTAATTTTGAAGCCTCTATAAACTTGCTAACTCACCAATGCATCATCATGCTAGAACTTTGTCAGCGTTTCGACAAGTTCGCAAACTCGCAAACTTGCCAATGTCGAAGCTTGTTAGGTATTTGTCCTAGATTTATTTTTATGGTTTATTCTAACATGTCTTTATTTTAAGCAAGTGTTTTTTCAAGTCTAATTAACCTCATTTGGTCATTTGTGGACATTGATATAATTTATTTCCTTTTTATGTGATTAAAAACATAACTTATCTAGAGTTCATGGCATCTACATCTTTTGCACAAGAAAGGGGCAATAGACCTCCTTCAAGCAAAGAAGACCAAAGATGCAAATGAACAGTCCACCATATGTGCATAGGGCTTGCTTTCTGAAACAAAAATGAGGTCATTACCCTTACTTGTCCTAGCATTTCAAATTAAATGGTTTCCCATGCAGCTCTTTGCTAGGAAAATTTGCTACCCTTTTCTGGAGTTTCAAAATTGTAAGAAAACTACCACAAACATTGCTGAGAGTAATTCTAAAACGTTCATTTCATGGTGGATTGAACTGATTTATATTCTGCATGTATGAAACATGAATTTGCATTTTTCTGTTTTATAAAATGTTGTTCTGTGAGCAAAAAGCATTATTCATCTTGTTCTACAAAAACATCAGTGCTCACCAGCTCAGTCAGCCCTGCTTAGATGAGCAAATGAAAATTGGCACTAGTTGTAATAAGTCTGGTTATAGATACCCAGACCTGGTTAAAGTTCAAGTACAAACACAAATTCTTCATGAACCAAATGATTTCTACAGAACTTACCATCCTCAGAGAAAATTGAGCAAATCTGGATGCCAGCTTGCAGTCAATGCAATAGGGATTGGTTAAGGGCTTGTTTTTATTAAAACCTTTAAGAAGGGATCAGGTTTGAAACCTCACACCTCAATTATGAATTATGTGTAGTGTTCCCAGTGTAGATGAATTAGCAAGTTTGAATTTCTCACAAGCTTAGCTATGAGGTCTAGACAGAAGGATACAAACATGGCACGATACATAGAGTAAATGGGGAGAGTTCACCTGGTTGATTTCCACAAGGGGGTCTCATATGCCAAATTAGTGTCTGACTTGACCATGACCGAAAAACAACCTTTTACCTTTTAAAAAAATTTCTTTGTAAATGATGTAAATTATGTAAGAATGATTCTAGAAGATTTGCAATAAATATTTCCTGATCTCACCCATCATCTATTTGTCTATTGTCACATAGATAATGCTTTTATCAAAAACACGATGCAGAATTAATTATTAATCATCAAAAGACTTTATATGCATACTCTAAAAGGAAATGGAACAACAAAGGTTTTCAATCACCCTTTGAAAGAGTTAAATTAGTGCAAACTACAACGAACATATAATCCAAGGTAAATCCATTAAAGGATAAGAGACATACCAGAAACCCACGAAATGCAGTCTGGATGCAAATAGCAGCACATTCCTCTTTACCCGTCCTTCCAGAGGAGCATGTAGAATTGGTTGAAGTGTATTCAACTGGAAAATTGACAAAATTTGCATTTGCCTCAGAATCAATATCAAATGCAAGATCAGTGGCATGCTGAGTTTCTAAATTTTCCACATCTACAGTCCCTCCAGAATGTTTCCTCTGCTCCCACTCTTTCAGCCTTACACCAGGAACCTTTTGCTGATGCAGTAAAGAAGTTGAGTCAATGACTCCAAAACCAGGAAGCAAAAGAAATGTGCCAGTAAAACAAGGATCATTTTTAATTAAGTTGATCTTTGGTATCAAAATGAAAATCATTAACAGGAGAATTATCAGATGGGATGCATGACTAATAATTCTATTATCTTTGACAATAATATGTAATCATATACCCCCTTATATTATCTTAAAAACATGTCCCATAAAAGCTTTGGCGCAATTAGAATTTGGCGGTAGCCCAAATGCAGCAGTCAGCAAGAAAATAGAGAAAGATAGTAGAAATTTTAGAGAAACAAACTCTGTACACGATTTCCTTGAGTGCTTTTATAACTGATAAATATCAACATTTAGAGAAACAACTTATAGTAGATTTTGCGTGTAAGTAAATCTTTCTCATCATCCAAGGTCAATTGAGTTGTGCTCACTAGTAGAGATGGAGCATCGCCAGGAATAAGACCCAAGTTCAAACCCTGCCAACTGAGCTCCAGATAATATTGTATAAGAAACTTGACCTCAAAAGGTTGTACGGTCCGATCAACATATAGAACCAACTACCCAAAAATGCTTCTTTATTGTGTTTTATCTGCCTCTGTTCATAAGCATAGTTAGTAGTAAGGAAGGATTTCTTGAAAATGCAGTTAAGAAAGTCTCTAGAGGCTCTGTTTTAAACTTGGTTATCATTTGTTGTAGATATGAGAATACAGTAACATGAAGTCTCTAGAGGCTCTGTTTTAAACTTGGTTATCATTTGTTGTAGATATGAGAATATAGTTACATCCTTTCCTAATAATTTTTACTGGCAGTCCCATGAACTAATTCTTGGTTAGTTTTAAATATATTGATATAATTTTTGCATTCCACTTAAATTATATACTATTGCAGATATAAATGCATTTAATTTAGCAGGAAAGAACTTTGAGATTGATCTCTATTGTTCTACAGGAGTCGAATCTGACTTGAAATAATGAGACAAGACAAGGTGCTGGGAATCATCACCTTTATACTTGCATGAACACGCAATGGAGACAACCACCATGAGCAAATATGAATATTTGTCAGATATATGAATCAAGAATTGAATCTACAGAAATTGGTACAAACAATAAACCTGTTGGTAGATGAGCATCCCTTAACATTCATCATCATTCTCTTGTTAATAATTCAGCTCAATAAATTGCAAATCTAACCAACTTCTCATATCAGATTTTTCCATATAAAAATAAGTCACTAAAAGAAGAATAGAGCCACAAGCAGGAAAACAGATGTCTTGTCCAGAATATAGAATATTGGCATTAACAACAAGAAGGAACTACATGACTTCAAAAAAGCAACCCTGATGAATTGGAAGGAAATGTCAAAAGATATCCTTTATAATGAGGTTCATGTGGAAGAAAACTTGCTAAACCGAAGACATACTAGAGCATCCCTGAAAATGATCATATCAAGCTCAACCTTGATGGGCTTTGAAAGATAATCCAGAATGTCAGGAGATAGTGGATTTCTTTGAAATTGCAAGGGCAAACCAAGTTTGGCATATACAGAAGATCTGCAGACCACCACAAGCAATATGGCAGAAGTTTGAGCACTCTATTATGTTTCAGAGATTGCTCAGCCATTGCAGATTAAAAAACTCATAATTGAGAGTGATTCCATGAAAATTTTCAGAAGGAATACTCCACAAAGAATGCCCCTACTAGGTAACCAACAGTATTATCTAAAATAACAAGAAAATCCTGAAAAGTGAAAACTAATGAGGAATACACGATAACTCATATTGATAGAGAGAGCAATTCAGCAGCTGAACTACTTCCTGACATTGGTGTTGCTCTAGGTGCTTGAGATGGTGTACCTTGTTGGCTGTAAATTTACTACACCAAACCACTAGTTGCAGTACAGAAGTATAATTAAGATCTTGTTGTGACCCTTCACAGAGAGCCCCTAAAATTCAAAATTTTGGGGTCCCTAGAATTTTATCAAAAAATTATCAATTTCTTAAAGTTAGGATAGTTTTTGCTTTTATGTTTTATTTTGTTACAATCTATTTGCCTAAAAGCAATTGATTGAAGTTGCAGGTGCTTGACAAACCTTTGGGTCATTTTATTTTAATTTTTGCAAATTGTTTTAAGCTTTATTTCATAAATTGCAAACCTTTCAATTTCCCTGAAGCCTTTTTGAATGCCAAGTTGCAAGTTGCATTGGTCTTCCAAAGTCCAAAGTACCAAAACTTGTAAACAAATGAGCCAATCCATTTCACCATTCTGCATTTCTTGATTTTCCAATCGCTCCAGATTTTCCAGCAACCCAATCCTCCTGTTAATTGCGTGTCATTTGGCAGTTTTCTCTTGCACTTTTCGAATTTTCTCAATTCCATTTTTCATTTTTTTTCATTTTTGGAAAACCTAGGGTTTCCTACAATTCCATGAATCTAATGTTTCTCTATTAAATTGAGTCTTTTGATTCAATTTTCAGTTCAAATCTTCCAATTTCATTGTTTAACTCATTTTGATTTCCAATTTCGAAAATTTTAATTTTGGGTGTTTGGCTCTTTAGGGAACCCATGCCCTAGTTTATGGGCACTTGCAAAATTTGGTTTAAATGCTGATTTTTCACTTGAAATCTTTTGAAAACCTTTAGAAACCATTAATGATGGTCATTAGATCCAAGTTGCAACTCAGTGCCAAGTGCCTATTTGTCATCTTTTCAATTTTAATTTTTTTGCATAACATAACCCAGTGCTGATTGCTGATGTGAAATATTTCCAATTTTTAAGTTTTTGCAAACTGCAA
Source organism: Sequoia sempervirens (assembly GCA_007258455.2). NCBI lineage: Eukaryota > Viridiplantae > Streptophyta > Pinopsida > Cupressales > Cupressaceae > Sequoia > Sequoia sempervirens. The sequence continues at coordinate 35,832,899 of VDFB02000020.1, forward strand.
CTTGGTGCTGAGTCTGCCGACTACCAGTTTGCAGTAAGATAAATTGAAACATTTTGCAATTTTTGGCAAACTACAACTCGGGTCCAAACCCCAGAATGCAAGTTGCAAATCGGCATTTAAGTCCAAAATGCAATAAATCATCAAATCACTTATTCTGAAGGTTTTAACACCTGCAAATTGGAAATTTGAAATTGTTAAACATTAGGAGATTACAAAACTGGCATGATTAACTTTAATTAATTAGATTTTGAACTTTATTGTGCAAAATTTATTTCGAATTGTGCAAACACTTTTAAAGAATTATGTAATGTCCCTTACCTAGCCTTGCTCTTGAATTCGCTTGTTTTCCCTAGAATTTCAATTGTTGATTAGGTTTAGGGTTTCTTCTTTCCAAAAGGAATGTGTTTCTCTAACGAAATAATCCTAGATTGAAATCTGCATTCACCAATTTAATAACATTTCCACATACACATATATATGTTAGCAATAATATCTAGATATCCAAAATATATTCATAATCATAAAGCAATTAATGAAGACATAAGAGGAGTGCCATAGGTGGAGCCCTAAAGCCCTTATGTAAAGCTCAAGAGGTTGTCCATCACAATCCTTCTTGCCTAGGGACTTAGTACCTGCATACTCCACTCATGGCAACACCTTGGAAGACACTTGTCCTATCAGGGGAGAGGAACCATAGAGTCCAAGTGGCCTAAGGCCTACCACCTCCTCTTGCCCAATCCCATATCTCGGGCCTAAGGAGCAGAGGCCTAGGTGGGACCCCCATCTTTCTATAACCCAATCCCTAGTCAAAGGCCTAAGGGTCTGCAAAGCCCAATCCCTTGTCTAGGGCCTAAGGGGCTGAAAGTGGTGTTTTTAGGCAATCCACTTCACCCATGTTCCATCCATCCTAATAGGTTTACAAGCACATAGGAGACAATCTTTAAACAATCAGATATATTTGCCTTCATCCAAGATTTATTTCATGCCTATAATCAAATATATTTTCATTTACCAATGGTTCTTTAAGTTCGTCATTTCCTATTATAATTCTCATTATGCTAAGATTAAAGGAAGTCATTATATCAATAATCAAATTAACAATATCTAGTTCTTATATTCAGAATATGCTAAATATTATTGATAAGTGAATACATCACCTGTACTGTTGTGTCTTCCCATGATTCTTAATTCCTTAGTCGCCTTCCTTCAATCTTACATTTGATTGATCATAAATATTAATCCATCCATTTTTATATTATGATCATAATTACTTATAAGGCTCAATAATTGCTAAGCATCATTATTGCAATGATCGTGTGTATATATATATATATATAATTATTTCTAATTAATTTTAATCTTCCAATAATCACTTACTATAAAACTTACTTCCCCAAATATATTCTTGACAATAACACTTAATCAAATAAATCTCCCATAGTTTATTTCATTTCCAATCTGCTGCTTTATGCAGATTTCTAATTGATTCCTTTTTTTCTGATTCTTACATTCAATGTCTTTTTATATCTATATATTCAATTTAAAGGATACATCTTTTCAAGAGAGATGTCCTTATGAAAAGACACAAACATTTATTTAAACCTTCATTATTGTTTTTTTTTAAACCACTTTTATTTTTTTATTTTTCTATTTTTTTCAAACTATTGTCTTTTGAAAGTGGAATCGCTACCCTTTAGAATATTCATTGCCTTTCAATATAGCTGTTGCTTTTATAATGAAGTCTTTTTCTTCACTAATAATCGTTGCATTACCTCTTCAATATATAAATATTATTTCTTAATATTTATTCTTAAACTAGTGGTTTTATATGTATTATAATATTTATGACTATAATTATAATAATATTTTATTAATATTATTTTGTATTATTTTTTCTTGTGAAATTTCTATTATTATGATATTTATAATGTACTAATATTAATTGTCTTGTTTATTATAATAAATGTATTATAATTATAATATTATCTATGATAATAATATTTAGATTGTCATTACATTTTTGATATTTATTTAGCTAGTTATTTATATTTCACACTAAAATTTGTTTTGTGATTATGATTTACTTATTTATTTGCATTTTCAAGTGTTACAACTTTGGGACATGACAGTTCTTACTATTTATTCTTAAAATAGTGGTTTTATATGTATTATAATATTTATGACTATAATTATAATAATATTTTATTAATATTATTTTGTATTATTTTTTCTTGTGAAATCTCTATTATTATGATATTTATAATGTATTAATATTAATTGTCTTGTTTATTATAATAAATGTATTATAATTATAATATTATCTATGATAATAATATTTAGATTGTCATTACATTTTTTATATTTATTTAGCTAGTTATTTATATTTCACACTAAAATGTGTTTTGTGATTATGATTTACTTATTTATTTGCATTTTCATGTGTTACGACTTTGGGACATGACAAATTATTCAATGCATTTACATCATAAGATTTCTTCTCCTTTTCCACTCACCAGCTACCACAATCATTATAGTGGAATGATAATTCATAAGGATTTGAAAAAGTCTAAGAATGATAAGTACAATAAATAAGTAGATGGTTAGCAACAAAAAACTGATGATTTTGTATACAAGGCAAAACTGCAACTTTTAGATGAGTATTTTTGTAAGTGCCATAGGGGAAGCAAAACCACCATTTTTACACAAGTGATTTTGAAATTTGAAACCACCAAAATAGAAGTGAAACCAACACAATAGAAGTGAAACCGCCACTTTTAGACAAGTGGTTTTGAAACCACTATAGTGGAAACGAAACCTCCAGAATGAAAACAAAACCACTACAATGCCTTCAGAACTGCTGCCTGACAATTACTGGCAGCTTTGTCACAACCAGCAGAAAGCACAATTTGAAACAAACAATCGACTTTTCCACTTTCAATTCTATTCAAGGATCCTTGTAATGAACAAGGGAGGAAGCATGAATTGCATCATGGGAGGCAAGAGTGAATGTTGTATAGATCAAAGTATGAGAAATCAGTTTTTCATAGTGAGGTTGTGAGATTGAAATTGACGACAATAGCAATATGGGTTGCATCCACTTTCTGTAGTTGTTCTTGAGCATAAATAATATTAGGCAGTCAAGCAATTGTTGCTACTAAGCTGGGTTTTCCCCTTCAGAGGTTTCCAAGATAAAATCCTGAGTTTTTCAAAGTGAATTATTTCATTTCCAGCATTGTCTTTGCCTGCTTTGTCCAACATTTACTCCTCTAAACTGTTGTCATTTGTTTTTATGCATGTAGAACAGGAGTAGTTTATATTCTAGTGAATTCTGCATTTGAATTTGAGAGCTTACGGAGCAATATGATGTCAGAGCAGCTTTATGATCTTTTGGAAATTGTGAAGTGAGTTTGTTGTATGACAGTTACTAGATCGTCAAAGGAGAGGGAGCTGCTGCTTTGCAATCTAGAGATTAGAACTTGTAAGTAGAATAAAGAAGTTATCGAAGTTCATAGGAATGAGAAAGGGTATCAAGCTGTCACTATAAGCCCTCAGCAAAGTGTGAGAGGAGGCAAACATCATCAGAAAAAAGAAGAATAGCTATAATCACCATGTATAAAATACAGCCGCCATCTAAACAGGTATGCCACCAAAGAAATTCCTCTAACTCATCAATGTAAATGTTGCATAGAGTCAGTTGGAGAGGACACCCTTGCTTAACCCCGATGGTACTCTTCAAAGTCAGTGAGACTCTGAGAAGTACAAAATTACCCAATAACTGTCACAAAAAGCCTCCAAATGGCAATAGTCAAAGAATCTAGATGTTCGTATCTCTCGACTTATAGAAATATAGGGGTCTTGGAACCAAGTCAAAGACCTCTTTTTCAAGTTAAATAAACAGCAAAAGACTTGAGAAGACCTGCAATGAGCCTCCTCAATAATAGATCGAAATGTAAACATGTGGCCAATAGCTCGGTAGTCCTTCTTGAAGCCTGCCTACCTCTTAGCTCTGATATTTTTCCTTTCCAAGTACCTTGATAGCTACTTGTCCAACAACATGGTATAAAGTTTACCAAACATAAGCCCAATAATAATTGTCCTATAGATGCCAAGGATAGAGAGATTCCCAGACTTATGAATAGGACAAATGATGTGTTAAGACCATGATTGAGGAAAATCTGAACACACGACCTCTTTAAAATGTGGCAAGGGGAAAGACAAGGGAATCCATACCATATATGATGAATTTAGCTACGAGACCTTCACAATTAGTTGTTTTCTTGGTGCACAACTTCAAAATAGCTCTCTTGATAGAAGAAGACAAAGGAAGATGTCTTAGAAGTGGGGGTAGTGACAACAACATTGTCTGGAATATCATAGAGCGAACTAGTATAGGAGACCCACGCATCACAAGTGATGTTGAAAACGATGTTTTTTTCTCAAGAGAAGAGTATGCCAAAAGGTCTTAGGTGAGCAGTGGAGATGCAAGAAACCCTTGTTTCTTATATCGAAAAATATAATGGTACTCCATACAAAGGGTGAGCATGGAAGGAGGGTCATGGGCTTGGAAAAATCAAAGCCTCTAAAGAAGGGATTTACTCTCATCATCAAAACATCACTTTATAGGGCAAGATCTATGATGGAATGAGGATGCAAAGCAATGTGTGGTGTGTAAACAAGGGTCGAGGGGAACGTCCCAAAGGGTTTCACATAATAATTTATACATGGATTATGTGGTGGGAAGAGGGAGGGAATAGAACCAAGACATGGGAAGGAAGAGACAAGGAGCATAATCATCAATATAATCATCATCAAAGTGGATTGTGGTGTGTCTAATGCTAGAAGTACGATGGGAGGGGGAAGGGGGAGACAAGTGAGAACTAGCATTGGTTAGCAAGGGCGAACTAAGGAGAGAAAGAATCCAAAGATAGGGGGGATGAGGGACCTACTAGTGAGAACATAGTCCGCCATGTTCACATAATTGCCATGTGGACAAGTGAATCTACTAGAGTCAAGGAAGTGAGGAAGCCCATTGAGAATGTGGAGGCTTTGAGATTCACCCAACCAAAAAGGGTGTCTCCCATAGGCCGTAACTATATAACCCTTGTCAACCAAGGATTTTTGCAAACCAAATTCCTCAAGATCCAACTTATGAAGGAATAACTTGTCCTATGCAAAGTCATGAATAGGTATCTAAAGTTCCCCTATAGAAGCATTGAAATCATCCAAAAGAATGATATCACCAATAGTGGAATACTATGAGTTCTCAAGATATAAGTCAAGGTGTGGCTATGCATCAACTTAAATGACAATTGAAGATGTGGCAAGGGGAAGTACCAAACCACAATGAAGACATCAAAAAGAGAACGCGGACCCCTTTGAACTTGTAGCCACATGTATCTAGAGTGAACATCAAAAAATCCATACATGAAACTCTAGACCTAAGGCTACCTCAAAAGAGGTAATATTATATCAATTATTATGGGTGAGCCAAACCAGGAATTTCTGAAGTTATGTTTTTCTATCGCTTCCTTACGTAGTTAGATAGATGTTGACATGTAAGATTCTCAAAATTCAATTTAAAAATAAAAATAAAAACAAAATCCCAAGGAAATGATTGATGAGACTGGTGAGAATATCTAGTTGGATCCCACCAGATCATGGCTCTAGTGACCTAACAAAGATTTGTGTTTGATGCCCCAAATTCTAGTATAGTAGATGCACCTTCTAGAGTTATTCCTTGTAATATTTTGCTCTAAATTCCATGTGCCCTGCTTTAACATTGTTTTTGAGGAATATCCATTCATTTGGTACAACAATAACTCTTATGTTCCAAGACGGTATCTACATTAAGAGGATTATGTGGTTTCAATCCTATCCTCCACTAGCATGTTCTCCTTCAAGACCTTGTACTGTCATTTGTGTTTCACAGTATCAGAACTCAGAGCTGGTTTGGAAACCTCTTTAGGATATATATTGTGGTTGAATGAATTCCTTTTATTTTTGGATGTATTCACCCCTTTGGACACTGGAATCTGTAGATTTTGTAGAATAAGATCCTCTAAGAGGCTTTGGCATGGATTTGGACTTCTAACTTCTGGCAGTTAACTTTGACATGTCTACCATTGATGTAAACAGCATATAATCACAGATCTTATTTTTCTTTTGCATGCCTTTTACATGCTCCTTGTGGGTCATTCTTAGTGAAAAGTTTCCTTTGGAGTCCTCTAGAGATACTCCATCTCATTCCTAACTCCTAAGTATGTCCATCAAAGAATCAGAAGGATTGTTGAGATTGATTTGATTTAGTGAGTGGAGATGCTTTGCATTTCCTCAAATAGGCTCATTAATGCTTGTTCTTCCTTTGCTGAACTTAGACTTCTTTGTAACATATGCCAGGGCTGGTAATGTAACATGCCTGTTATATTGACTATAGGAGGTGCTTGCTTTCACCTTGTTGGTTGAGTAGAGGATTTGAATCCTCTGGGTGCTGATTAACTTGTTCTTAGGTTGGTCAAGTGGAGCCGAATTTAGCTAAGTATCTAAATGGGATCTTTTCATAGTCTATTGGTTTGGCCCATTCCCAAGACTATTTAATCAAGTAGTGGCTTGTCCAAGTCTATATTGACACCAATTCTGGCATGGTTCAGTACTCTTGGATTTTCACAGATCTTAAAAGGCCATGATGCACTCCCCACTTGCTTCAAAGAAGTTTCTTACTAGTCTTCACTTGGGAGTAATGCAGGTCAAGCCTTCATTGCAATTGTGCTTGGAAAGTCTTTTGTAGGGTTAAAAGATGAACACCACTATTTCGTGAAGAGGTTAGATTTCTTCATGAACTATGGTCCTCCATGGAAATCTCATAGCCCTCATGTATCATTAAGGTCTCAATTGATCCCAACAGTTTCCAATTCTTTGGTCCAGGAAAGGAACAATTAAACCTGCAAATCAAGGCTCCTTGACAGCCAAAGTTACCCTTCCATTTCATCCATGGAGGAGACTATTGGAAGTGCATCCATCTTCAGGTAGCAGACATTTTCCTTTTTCTTTGTGGAATTGAGCCTTGAAATGGTATTGTAACCATGGTACTACAGGAAATGTAGTTATTCCTTGCAAACTTGAGATGATTCACTAGAGATTGGAGGTCAGAAAAGGTGATTTGGACCTGGCAAAAGGGTAATCTGACAGCAAGTGATGGCCTTTTCCATCAGTGCTATTCTTAGTTCCAATCAGCATATGACTGGTTGGAAGACAAGATGACTGATTCTAAACAAAGAAAATCTTTATTGTGAATACAAGAGGCATGAATTGAGAGCGGAAAGAAAGGGGTAATAACTAGAACTTCTAGAATTATACTCTTGCATTCTTCTAGCTTGTGTTACTTATCCTTTACAAGATAGAATTCCTTTCTATTATGACATGATTTACTTCTTGAATGCACATTTGTATTTCTGATATCCATTCATTCATATTTATAGGTTCATCAAGATTGTAAACACAAAATCTACAATCCTCTTACTTGTTCTTCATTTATATTAATCAACTCTATTGATATCTGTTTCAAGAGTTTCACTTCCCTAGTGGGATTTTGATACTTTTTTAGAACCTTGAAAATTCCTTATATGTCTTCATTCATTCCTAATCAGATGCCTCCTTGTGTTCATCAACAAGCTCTAACTATTTGTGTATTTTTCTTTCATTAGGCTTGTAATTTCATTAACAAGATTTATTTGAGGCTTTCATTTAGGCCTTTCCACAGTTTTAATCACTCATCATCTTTGCATTCAGATAACCATCTTTTGTGTCCACTTCTCCCATTTATGATTTTATTTCTGTTAGCGTAACAACTAACACCTCTGGAGTATAAGTTGGTACGGACAGCTATGCACACTACGCAATGAGTGCTCTTCAAATTAGGAGGGGAAGCTCCCTCGTTATGCCAAACAAAAATGCTTGAAAAGGGAAATAAACTATATCATGTCTTTTTGTCTCAACTGTAAGAGGTATAAGGCTTTCACGAAAACTCTATACGTTGCAGCTAAGTATTTTCTAGTTTCGCAGATCATTAACTACAACTAAGCTAACTACTTTAAATCTATCCAGTTTCCTCAAGAAAACAGAGCATGAGGAAATGGAGCAGGAATGATTATTTGACGATAAACAAGCACAGATTCTCATCTTGAAGGCAAGGTGGCACATCTATTAGCTCAATCTGAACCAGCTTATTATTCACACACATTACACGATAAACAAGAACAGATTCTCAACTTGAAGGAAAGGTGGCACATCTATCAGCTCAATCTGAACAAGCTTATTCAACACAAAACATACAATAAACAAGTACAGATTCTCAACTTGAAGGCAAGGTGGCACATCTTTCAGCTCAATCTAAACAAGTTTATTGAACACAAAACATGATCAATCTAACTAAGGAAAGAATTCACCATCATAATTGCATGAAACCCAAGTGGCATAACAATTCATCATAACAGTAAATACTCATGAACAGATACAGAACGAGCAATATTGAAGGCAAGGTAGGCACAGCATATATTTCTCTCTCGTGCAAAAGTTCGTGAACAGATACAAAATAGCAATACTACAGGCAAGGTGGGCACAGCATGTATGCTATCATGCAAAAGTTATTTACAAATGAGCAAAAGCTCTTATTTATAGACATCAAAAGGTGTAGAGAACCCTAAAATCACCTTGAGTCAACTACAGTCTTGCAATGCATGCAAGATTTTATTACTAAACCCTAATAAAGCAAACTATACAATTAACTGGAAAACTACCATCAGTTAACCGGTACAAACTACTCTAAGTGGACAATGTGCAAGCATGCACGTTCTTATTGAAAGCAAAGTTAACTGGAACACTACCCCTAATCCTAACTCCTGCGAAGATAATTCCAAGGAAGAGATATGCATGTATGAAATTAGCAAGTGAACTCAAGACTGAAATTCGAGTTCTAATTGCATGCTCCTGATTCTGTCCTCAAAAAATAACTGCAAGTTCTAACTGACTGATCACTGGCCGCTATCTCAAGCAACTCAAACAATCTTGGAAATATCCACTAGCATTTCACTGACTAGTAACTCTGGCGGCTCTGTAACTGAAGTGATGACCACTGTTTCTTTTGTAGCTTGACACTTCTTACGTTTTTCTCAATGGAGAAGTGTTGCATGACGAAACTGAGGAGTTTGAAAACAAACACTCTGGTTGCGAGAAATACACACGAACTCACTACACACGCAGAATTCCAACGGTGTCCAACCCTCTAAACTAGCCTTTGAAGACAATCAGCTATACGAGGCGAACCTTGTGGACTCGAGTGACTACCCCTATCAACTCTCCGAATGCACTTGATCTTCATTGTCAGCTGTTCTGATGAAATCATGAACTAAGACCGATTTGGTCTTGAATTCAGTCTATGTGAATTCCATTCTGAAAAACTTGCCCATTGACTATGAACACGACTATATTCTAACATCTTTCTGAAGAGGCTGAAAAAGCTTTGGATAAGGCTAAAAATATAGCTTGCTCCGGGAAAAAAATTCAGAATTTTTCTGAAACGTGGGTTTTGTGCAAAATCGAATTCTAAGCAAACCCAGATCAATAAAAATTTGAAAAAGTGAGTTTTAGCCAGGCATGCAGAGGTTTTTCAATCGAGAAAAGCAAAGGTTCTAGAGCTCACTCAGGGCAATTTTTTCCCGAGAAAATCTGGAACATGGGTTTTGTAGGCAATGGAATTCTAAGGCAACCCAGATTAGTCGATTTTGAAAAAGATGTGTTTTTGACCCACATGCAAAGAAATTCTCGGAAAAAAGCATAGAGCTTTAGAATAAAGCTACGGGGCAATTTTCTCAGAAAAAATCTAAGACATGGGTTTTGCTGTTGATGCTGAAGTATGTGAACCCAGATGATCAAACTCTGAATTTTTTGTCACTTTCTTTGACATGCGAAGAATACCTAAGACGAGAATAGAAGAAATTAGACAGAAGATAGGAGTTTGTTTTTGTTTATTCAGCTTCTATAGAAAATCGCCTATGCTTGACTGGAATTTGATGAAACTTGCATGCAAATGAAAATTGAAGTCTGGAATATTCGTCCTCTGAACAAACTGAATCCGTTGCTACGAAGAACACTGAAATCTGACACCTGTAGCACCTTCAAATCATTGTTTGCTCAAGAAAAACGTATTTCTCTTTACTTGGGATGAAGAATAATGGACACCTAAGCTTGAATAAATAAGCTTTCTCATCAAAGGCATGGTAAATGCATGCAAATCCCTAAAAATGGCGCTTGGCTTGTGATTGGACCTCAAAAAATCCACGCCTAGCCTTTGGTTGGCTCTCAAAACAGTTAACTGATGATCAATATGCCCTAAATAAAGCGCCATGCTTTAATATTTACCATAAAATAAATCGCCATCTTCAAGACTTCAGTTGAAAAATCCCAAATAAAGCGCCATGCTTTAACACTTCAGTTAAAAATCCTAAATAAAGCGCCTTCAGTTGAAAATCCTAAGTAAAGCACCATCCTTTGATATCTCAAGATAAATCTTGATATGCGCCATGCATTAAAGCCTCAATTAAATCTTGACATGCACTTCAATTTAAGTGAACATGCAAAATAATAACTCAACATGCAAATCAGTTAACTCAACATGCAAAACTGAAAAAGTACCCAACATGCAAAACTGAAAAAGTACCTGACATGCAAAAATGTCAACTGAAGATGACAACCCAGAAATCGTTCACTTCAATTGAAATTCGAAATTCAAATAATGAAATAATATTTAAAATTCCTCTTTTAGGCACACATGTGATTTTGAGTTTGAAAAATCAACTTTTGACTTTTGGCGTTTTTCTTCATGCTTAGCCATTTTTCATGAAAACTAGATTTTGAGCCTCTTTGGAGCCTCTGTTCAATCCCTGACACTGATTGACTGACCTCACCGATTGACTAGCTGACAGTTGCATCGCAGAGTAGGACAAAAACTGATCAAAACATTCCTTGAGACTACAAACCATAAAACCAAGATCTGAGGACTTAAAAATCCAAGCGCCCTTTGCAAAAGCTGCGCTTTTGACCTCAAACTTAGCCAAATTTTCTCCATCTTCATTCCGTACGAAGGGAAAACAGAATCCTCCATAACTTTTGTTTGACAAAGTTTCAGGACTGGATAACTGGCTCATTGCAGAGTTGACTTCATTCCACACAACAACCTCAAGAGAGCACTTCTTCTGAAAACATCATCTGGGGGTTGAAAATCAAGGGCGCCTTTTGAAAAATGTGCTTTTTTCATCCCAGAGATGGCCATTTCTCAAACTGGCCAAAATATCACTAAAACTCCGGCTACAGGCTGCTGAGTCAACTTCTGATCTGACGGAGATAGGCAACAGAGAGATGAATGTAACACGGTCAGGATGAATACCTGAGATCATCAAAAATAAGGCATTTAAGGCTCCAAAAGCTCAAGCGCCTTTTTCAAAATGTGCTCTTTTGCTTTTTCCTTGATATCTTGACCAAGATTTAACCTCGTGTTTGACCTCTGGCTCAGACAATTCAGCAACTCAGATTCACCCGCTGACGGATGCATTACGAAGCCTGAGCAAATGTGAGACAAACATCCTAGGTGGCATTTAATCAAAAACCTTCATTTGACCCCTCAAAAAGATGGGCGCCTTTCTCAAAAGCTGCTCTTTTCCCTCCAGTGTTAAGTCATTTTTCACCTTCCTCGTTTCTCGTTGAATTCCTCGTAACAGGTGTTGAACATACCTTTCAGGCTGGCTGAATAGCTCATCGCGAAGCTGACAGTATTCCTGACAAATCCTCTTGGAAGTGACAAGTCTCAAAACTGACATCCGGGCCTCTAAAACCTAGGGTGCCCTTGGCCTCCAAGGGCTCTGGTGCTCCAAAGTTAGCCAAATTTTGATGATTTTCATCTTGGCGAAAAATCTCCTATGAAACAAAGCATTACTTAGCACTTATCTTGCCATAGTTTCTTCATTTGAGCGTTTTAGGCTTAGATTTCAACATCTGACATCTGGCCATCTGCCATTGATGACTCCAGAAACCTCATTTCTCTATCTAAAAAAGCGAAAACTACCCACCAGACCTAAACTGAGTTTTAACTAAAACTAACTTCGTCATTGTGATCATGAAGCAAAATAAGCCAATCAAAACAATTTTCAATCAATTCTGACAAGTTTCAATTTTTAGGGTTTCGGGGACTGAAACAGGAGCTTGAAAAACCCTAATTTTCAATTTTTCCAAATTTTACCAGTATCTTCCAGACATCAAACTGACACAAAGTCCATACCTGACTTGCCCAAAATCAGTGTTTTGACATCACTTTAACAAGGTTAAGACTCTACTAGCAAAATGCCTTAATGAAGCAAAAAAAAATTGGGTTGGGTACGACAATTTCCAAGAAATTTTTGGATTCCTACAAACTAATATTCTCTTTATACCAGGGCTATCCTGCAAATTCTGAGCTTGGCTTATAAGGTAAGGGCATATTCAACATATGAGAACATCATTCACTCTAAGAAATAGCAGAAATGCTTCAGGGTTCTCTGTTCCAGAATAGGATATGTTTCCTTTCATTGAGTGAGTTCTCATTTAGTTGATGGCATAGTTTTACCCTGACTTTTGTTATTTAACCATGGTTCTTTGTGACTTCACTTACAAAAAATATATATGCAACAAGAAGTTTGCCTCATACTTCATGCTTAGATCAGTATATATTTTACTAACATAGGCTGGATCAGCTTGAGTTTAATGTAAGACCAATTTAGTTGGTTTTCTATTGAAGTGCATCATCTCATTTAAATTTTACACTGAATGCTCCAAATACACTGAATGAATATTCGAATCACTCACTCAGACCTTGAAGATTAGTGCCTCATATTAAAAACCCCTTCTCCATGTAGTATTGCAAATATCTATGCAAGTAAACATTATAGTTTCAGTATGACCTATTAATAATTTCCACAGGGGACAGCTATTTAATCACTGTAATGAGTCCTGAGCTTTTTACAAATCTGACCGAGTTTGTTTGATTCTTTAAATAAAATAGGTAGTTACATTAATTTAAATAATGCTAGATGGAAATACATCAAAGTCTAGCCTAAGGGATGCTTAGATAAGAATACAAAAGGGGTTATGATAAATCGTACAAAAAACACTAGAAATCATAGAAAAAAGACTTTGCAATGAAGACGAAACTCATAAAAAACATAAATTCCATCATTGCCAACACATCATCCAGAAAATTTTTGAGCACAAAGACATGTAATCATTCCAGAAGTCAACCTCCATGGGAATCATTGATGGGGGGCACATACAATAATCAGGTCATTCACCCCATTGCTACTTTAAACAACTCATACAAAGCCATCCGTCAATGCTTGATTAACAAAGCTCATATCAACTGAATGTTCATTGATAAGAGAATGCAATTCGATTTTAGCATGGTGAATCTCTTGAAATGATTGAGTTCATGAACTAGCATTTTTCCCCATAAATTGTAAGATTGGTCCATTAAATTTATAAGTTGTTGAACTGCATCTCCAAATGCTTGTTTACTCCTTAATGCTACTTGACTGATTAACAGAGAGTAAACGGAAATAGATAACAGCAATAAAAAAAAAAATTAGTTACTCAGTTATGCATAGAATATATGTCTTGTATTCTTCATTCATCAAATAGGCAATAATTACAGAATACCAAAATGTATGTGGTCCCCAACTACAGGTGCAAACATACAATATATAGCCAACTAACATTGGTTGAGGACACCAACTGTCGGCAACTACTAAGTACAATCAACCAACAGTCGAGGACAAATTACTCATTAACACTTTTATTTATTTATTATTTATTTATTTATTTATTTTTATCTTGCCAACTACGTTAGCCACCCCCAAAAAAAGTCATCTTCCAAACAACAACAAACAAAATTGGGAGCTGACAACCCAAATTACAATTACTGAGGGTGAGAGGACGTCCCTAGATGAATGGACGATGTAGGGGTGGGCATCAGTGAGTGTAACTCCCATAGCCTACAGACCTCCTCAGTGCACATCCTCAACTAGTGCTTAGCCATTATCTCACGTTTTCTCGTTGTCTTCACCATCTACGCAACCTCCATCAACTAATGTTTAGCTTGTTCAATTTCTTTGTCCTTCTTTGCCAACTTGGCCTCCACAACCATCACTCTCTACTTCGTCTCCTTCTCCTTCTCTGCCATCTTGGCCTCCACGTTTGTCACTTTGGCTCCCTAGTTGGCATGACTTGTGTCTACTGAGCTATCTGATACTGAAATTTCTGTGTGCGTTCAACTAACTCTTCCCATACCTTTTGAACCATCTATAAGGCCTCATTCTTCTCTTGTATAACCTCATCAATGGATATCATCTAATGCTTCAACCTGTAGAATACATCCCTAAAGGAAGCCTCTATACTAAACAAGGCTGAGATCACTCTAGCATCCCTCCCCCTACTAAAGGTCTAGCAGGGTGCCAAGCTATCATCATCTCCAGAGTCTCAACTCCAAGCCATCCTCGAGAAGTGAAGCAACAAGTGAATTCTCCCTCACACTTTGTCTGTGTGAATGCCAATATATGTTGGGCTTCCCTTGCCACCAATGGAGTCTACCCTATGTCCAATCGTTTAGATATATCTCCCACTTCCTACATCACTGTTGCCATCGACTCGAGGTCCTAGATGTACAATTGGACCGTACCAAGTGGATTTGTCTCATCAGGTCTAGCTATCTCATTGATTAGCCCTTCGGACCCACTCGACTTATCCTCCTCCTCCTCGCTCAATGCGTTAGGCAATAAATCTTGTGTAGCTGAAGGTGGCTAAGGCATCTGAGGGAGTCCCCCACTCTCCTCTGTGTGCATGAGGTCCGGTGGGTATACCTGTGAAGAGCCTAGCTCTATACCCTCGATCACCATGACTGACGAATCCTACTCAAGTCCATCGGCCATAACTTCATAAAGACTCGGCAAAGGGAATGTTGGAACCTGCACTGCTATTTCGAGTATATCTAACCATCTATCGATCTAAGTGACATCGATCAGTACAAGAACATCCCTTGGCAAAGTATCTGGCAATACTGCCATGATGACTGGCGGTACTGGCAGCCCTAGTAATTTACTTGGCAGTCCTAGTGATGCCACTGGCAATCTTGGTAGTGTGCCTGGTAGTCTTGGCAGTGCGCTTGGAAGTCCTAGCAGTCCTAGCGGTGGGTCTGACAGTGTTGGTGGTGCTAGTAATGTGCCTGGCAGTAAGACTACTACTGGCAAAATGATTGGCTCTGCTAGTGGCACTTTTGTAGTTGTCTCGCTCACTAGTACGGCCTCATCTATGTCCATCTCCGCCAGTGACTATGCATCGACTATCAACGATACCTCCTCCGTTGGTGTAGTGGTTGATGTAGAGGAGGACAACTGTATGGGTGCATCCTCTTCTGCATTTTCTCCTCCATCGCCCGATGCATCTCTTTGCTTCCTCTCTTTTCTAGTTGGTTGAGTTGTCTCTTCTCCCCCTGTTGCCTATATGTCGAGAGTGGTCCAGTAAAATGTTGTTGGCAATGACAGATCTATCTACGCTACTAATTGAAACTTCCCCCAATTGTCGATGGGAACCAAAGTGCAGATGGCATCTAGGAGAAGGGAAATGGCATGTTATGTCATATAAAAAGCCTTTTTCTTCTATGCCAAGAACTCTCTAATCCTGTTTGACAATAATCTAGACAAGTTGTAAACTTTACCTATGCTCAGCCCAGTCATGTAGTTGATCATCCAGATTGCCACATCAGTTGCCTTGTTTGCTCCTGTCAATCTCCACTTAATTAAATCCATTATACACTTCCTTTATAGTGTAGCCAAAAAAATCTTCCTCAAACCAAGATTACTTGCACTCCATATGATGTCCTCCTGCTAAGTTAAATCAGGTCAAAAAACTCTCCTGAGAGATGCTTCCTTGTGTTGCTAGTTGAATTTCCCCATTGGCTTGCACACTGTGGTACCTGTGGCCAATATGCTGAACACTCTATGGAAGTCTATTGTCCAAAAAGAGATAGCTATCAGACAACCTCTACAGTCAATGACTGATTTGTGGGCATGCCTGCAATAATTCATCACCATTTCCTTCAAGAAGGGTTCTAACTCTCGAGAGTAGAAGAATGGGAGCTGCACGACTCTGTCAACACACGCATGTCTCAGTGCTACCTTCAAGACATGGTCGTCTTGGTTATTCTACCACCATGTTCTCCACTTACTTCCAATGAGACTATCCCATGTCAGCACATCTACTCCCATGTTGTTTGGTTTTCCTTTGCTTGTTTTGGTTGTGGCAATGCATGGTCTATGGTGTACTACTTTCTTCCCCTTGCTGCTGCTAACATCCATGGCTGAGGAAATTATTCGGCGATATGATTTTGGAAATTTAGGACTAAACTTAAATAGATAATATCTTTTCCCAAAACAATTGTAATAACTGTTGCTCCATACCGTCTAGAAATTGCACCAACTATACGGACCTCTTTGTTGTGTAAATGTGACGAATTTTGGTTCATGTATTCTAATGATGAAACTGAAAGTAATGCCTAAATTTCTCTGTCATGGCCATATGATGTAGAATGAATGTACAAACTTGTTTGGTTGTTTTCTGGAATTTGATGGTTTACAAGAGACAGGCGTAGGCCATACAATCAATTGAAAAAAATGTTGTACGATCCATCCGTTGCAACCTCCATGTCGTACAATGCATTGATTCTTGTTCTGACTATGTTTGACTCTGCAATGCCAATCCCTTACACTGATGTGCAGATGCCATACAATGTACTTTCCTTGTCTTTGCTGCCATACATGCCCAAGTTGTACAGTGTTTTTGAATTCCTCATGCCGTATGATCACCTTAGCCCTTCGCCACTGTACAGACTGTTCATGTTGCCTTTGTTGTATGATGTTTAGCTCTAATTGTCATACAATAGTGATGTGCTTGTGTCGTACGGTGTGGAATAATGGTCGTATAGAATATGTCATATGATATGAGGGACAAAGAACAGTATGGTGTGAAGATGCGGCTGTATGATGTGAACACTCTGACCTCGCCGCACGTCTTGCCTTTGCACTGTTGTACGATGCAATATGGTCATTGTACACGTAATTGATAATACCACCGTATAGTGTAGTGAGGAGAACCGATCTGTCATACGATGTGACTACAACCCTTTAAAGATGGAATCCATACGATGTGCAATGGTCGTCATTCTTTTCTCAATCCTCTGTGAGTTGGTAAAGGCTGCACTTTATGAATTAAGATTTGAGTTCGTACCCTTTTATAGTTTGATGTTTGTATTCTAATTGGCAATATTTTTATTTTTCTCAATTTTGGCACTTTAATTTTTTGCCTTTTTCTAATTGCCAATTGAATTATTTTTATATACCCACCTTGTAATTTTTTAATACTTCCCAACTTTAATTTTTCTCCTTTGTAATTTTAATTTTTTGCTCTTATTCATTTTCCAAACTTTAAAAATTTTCAACTCCAACAATTTTTCAATTTTTTGCTTTTAATTTTTTCTTTCTTCATTTCCACTTCGTCTTTTTTGTCTTCGCTCAGTTTTTTCTTTTAAATTTATTTTTGAGGCTTTATCTTGTATACCAATTACTTCGAGCCTTTTGTAATTCACATTCTCCTAGTTTGTTCCCAGGTATATTATTTCTAAGGCTAGGTGTTGTTTTTGAAATAGCCATCGCCTTTTATAACAGTTATATTCACAACAAGTTCCTACGTATTCGAGATCAACTATTTTTTATAGTAATGTTGGATTTTCCATACCTTTATAACTTTAATTGTCATCAATGTATATGCTCCCTCTTTGCTAGTACCATTTCACTTCCTCTCCCTCGACTATTGGTGGTGCCGCTGGATTATGTACCATGCACCATAGCTCGTTAGAGGTTAGTAACGACGATGGTTCTATGTTATGGTTTGTTGCCCATTGAATTATATCTTTGTTGTATCCGTCCCGGTCTCCTACGAAGTAATGTTCGGCCATGAACATTGACCGTAAGCTAGGGCCTTCTTCCTCCCAATCTTTTGAATGCTCTCCTATATGTCCATTATTCGACTATCTTCCTCTCTTGTTCTTTGTCTAGCTCATAAGTGATGTATCCTCTTCTCGGTCCTAAATATCGCACTTTCAAGTGCTATCTGCTAACTTTATCCATTCTACAAGTGGTCCAAATAACGTGGTTGTTCCGTGTCGATGAAAACTTGGCACTGCCACCCCTTCAAGTCTTTGTAGAATTGGTTTTACCTTTACGCCTGCAAGTCCTTTGGGTCTTTCTAGTATTTCCATGGTAGGTTTCCCATCTGCCATCCAATCCACCATATTGATTGTGATTGCTCTCTCTTTATATGGCTTTAATTTGGATTCATTGATATTGTCTTTCAGTATATTGTCGTCCAGAGTCTCCAATTTGATAACTCCATTCTTTGAGATTTCTTGAATTTCAAGGGACCGAGCCATCTCACCTTGAACTTACCAAGTTTTAATTTCTTATGGCCGTTATATTAAAGAACCAATTGTCCTAGCTAAAAGTTTACCCTTTGAAGGTGTTTTTCGTGCCAATATTTCCTTCTTTTTTGCATCACCTTCATTGCTCATTGGGCAAATATTCTCTATCCGTCCAATTTGTTTAATTGGAATAGTCGTTCCTTCAAGCACTTTGTGTCACCTAGTCGATTCTCGATGGCGATCCTCAAACTCCGCAACATATACTCGACAGGAACTACAACTTCCTAACCATACATCAATTGGAATGGCGTGTGGTTTGTCATCACATTGTATGCCATACAGTAATCCCATAGTACAACTGGCAGCTTCTCTTCTCAGTCAGCTTCTTCGATGCTGGATGACTTGTGAATGATCGAGATGAGAACTTTATTTGTGAATTTTGCCTATCTGTTTGCTCTTGAGTAGTATGGGCTTGATAAGATGTGAAAAAATTTAAAACTCTGTCATCATCAAGCGAATGACATGGTCAACGAAGTGTCCATCCCTGTCATTGGTGATCTGTATTTTGATGTCGTACCTCATGATAATTTTCTCATATATGAATCTCATCGTACTAATTGCAATGTTGTCTAGCAGTGCCCGAACCTCTACCCATTTGGTTAGATACAACGTGGCAACGACTATGTATCTGCATCAATGTAGTTGATTGACTTTCAATGGACTGATGAAGTCAAGTCCCCACTGCTCGAAAAGCTTATGAGATTGGGATGGCAACAGAGGCATGTAATCTCTCTTCGACAGCTTGCCAACTCTCTAGCAAGTGTCACATCCCACCACCCATTCTCAAACATTAATGTGCAATGTTGACCGCCAAAGACCCGCCAAAAGAATTTTAAGAGCTATAGCATCTGGCCCCATGTGTGCTCTAGCCAATCCCTCGTGTGCCTCTTTAAGTGCACCTAGAACTTCTTCAATGACACATTGTTGTAGTGCCTGGTCTGACCCCATTTTATATAGCAGTCAATTGATGATCCGAAATGTTCTACTCTTCAAAACTATTTTTCTTCATTCTCCTAGTGGCATCTCCTTCAGAAATGTGGATGTAGAAAAGTATTCTCTGATAATTCCGCACCATGGGGGTAATGCTGCAATTTGAAATAGGTGAGCATCCAAGAAGTCTTCATTTATTCCCTCTAGAGGTTCACCTGACTTGATTCTTGACAATTCGGCGATGACATGGCTCTTCCCCAATCGTACAATAATAGTGAACGTGAATTCTTCTAATAGAAAGAGCCATTTTCTCACTTATGAGAGTTCCCTAGTCGTACAATAATAGTGAACGTGAATTCTTCTAATAGAAAAAAGATAGCCTATGAGAGTTCACTTATGAGAGACCTGGTATATGCTGTTTTTGGGGTCGTGGCGCTGTTGCGGTTTCCTCTGGCTCGATCTTGTGACGCAGTTACCAATTTTCCAGCGGTTTGTGGGGACTACAGGATCGCGTGTTTCCTAAGCAAGTGGGGTCACGCGTTGGTCACGCCTCGGATCTTCCTCCAGGTCACTTTCTGCACTTTTCCTTTTGTCTTTTCTGGCGCGGTTTCCAGTTTTGCCTTGGTTTTTTTCCTGTCCGCCTTTTCAAAAGCACTCGGTGGGCTTTGAAAACTAGTTTTTTTTGTAAACTCCAAGTAAACTCAAGCAGGCCTATCGGCTTATAAATCCAAAAACTTCCCGTAAACGCAAGCAGTTCTCAGGTTAATCATGGTTAAGCTCGGGGAAAACTCTCAGGTTATCGCTTTTAGGGAATATCAAGGGGTTCCAGGTGGAAAAATTCATTTTTTATTTGAAAACTCACATCCTCTGAAACTAGGGCCAATCGAAATTGCAAGTTGCTTCGAATCTATGAGCAGTTCCCAAATGCAGTTGATAGGGTCTTGGTTCAAAAGGTTGTAACAGAAGGGTTTAAATAACACGTGGAATCATTCCCTCCAGTTTGCAAAGGAGCCTACAAACTCTTTCCTTAACTCTCAAATTGGGGAGATTGTTGGTCCTGGGAACTATCTTTGTCCCAGGTATCAACATGTTTTCTCAGATGGCACAAAGGGGAAGTTGCTCTTTGTGAATGCAAAGCAGTATAAGGGGATCTTAAGGCGTAGGCAGATCAGAAAGTTGAAGCATTCACAGAGAAAAAAGCTCATTATGATTTTACCAAAGGCAGCTAAGAAAAATGTTGCAGACACTATTAAACTGATTCACTCAAATGATGGCCAAATGGTGCAAGGGGGTGATAAAGGTGTTAATGAAGCAGTTTTGTCTGCTCAGGAGGTCAGTGGGTCATTCCAAGACAAAACAGAAAGTTTCACGACAGGGAAAGGGGGTGGTGTGGAAAGCTGTCAAGACAATATGGACACTTACAGCCCTACGACCACTCCCTTGTTGTGGTCATCAGACCTCTATGTGAATGAGCTCATAATCATGAAGAAAAGGATTGATTTTTTAGAAGCAAAGGAGCAGCGTGAAGATTCCAATCTAAAAGAAATTCTAGAAGCTAGTAGGACACATGCAATGGAAAACAAGCTGCTCAAAGAGCAAGTAATAAGCCTGCAGAGGATGATGGAGAGGGGCCAGGAGGAGCTGATTGCTCTAAAGCAAGATTTAGTGCAAGCAAAAGCAACAGAAGAAAAGGGCCCAGAGGCAGTGAAAGTAAATGGCTCAGCGCAACTAGAAGCAATGCAATCAGCAATCTCAAACATGGAAATAAGTGGAAGCAAGCTATGGGACCAAATAGAAGAAGCCAAATCTTGGACTCAAGTCGTAAATGGATTGTCAATTTCGCAAAAAGAGACCATAGAGAAGCATATCAAGAGGCAAATAAGGGAAGAAAAAGACAAGCAAGACAAAGCTATCAACATCATTATCAAAGGTTTGAAGGACTTTGGGGAGAAGGAGAGGACTGATATTTTAGCAAGGGATTTCTTTAAAGATAAATTAAAGTGGGTTGGCTGTATTCAGCAAGCAAGTAGGATCGGAAAGAAAACAGAAGAAGGCAAGAATGGGCATGTAAGGGTTATTTTAAGAAGCATGGAAGACAACTTTGCTATCCTAAAGAATAGGGGGATGCTTAAAGGTTCTAATATTTATTTAGATGATGATTTAACTTTTGGGCAACAAGAAGACCGAAGGAAGGAGTGGGAGAAAGTGAAATCAGCAAGGGAGGCAGGTAAATGGGCATGGTTGAAGAATGGGAAAGCTCAGATCAACGAGCGTTTACCATTCAAGAAATAGGGATTCAGGGCCCCACGGGAGTATTTAGATATTGTAAGTTGGAATTGTAGGGGTTTCCCGTGGAGGAGAGGACCAGGGTTGGGGCCCGTTGCGGAGGGGAAAGACATTATTATTCTTACGGAAACACATGAACATGAGGGTTGTAAAGTCCCTGACTTTGAAGGTTACTTTAAAGTCTCAGTGTGCAATGAAGGGACTGAGCTGGGCAAAGGGCATGGTGGAATTGCTGTGTTAATAAAAGAAACTTCGAGCGAGATAATAAAGGTTGAAAAAGAGGACCCTAACAAGCAGTTCATTTGGCTGAAAATTTCTGAAAATGGGGGTGCAGTTTGGCTGGCTGCTTGCTATTTTGCTCCAAAAAACTCAAAGATATACAAAAGGAGAAGGCTAGATAGTGAAGATCCTTTTGTAGCTCTAAAAAAAGACATTTTTGTTTTTAGTACCTCCGGAGAAATAGTGTTATTGGGGGATTTTAATGCCAGGACTGCAAATAACCAGTCTATACAGTTGGGCAACAATGATGTGGGAGACAACAATCCTCTTTAGCTTGAGGAAGATGGGGTTCAACCTTGGGAAAGGGCCTCACAAGATGGTAATGGCAATGTGTCACACTTTGGAGTGGAATTGCTTGGTCTTTGCAGCCTATATGGCATGGTCGTCTGCAATGGTATGAAAACTTAGCCGGGATCAGGTGGTATAACTTGTAAAACCTACAATGGGAAAAGCGTGGTGGACTATGTGATTTGCTCTCAGAACTCTATTTCTAGGTTGTTGGGGTTCAATATTGGGTGCTGTCCTATTGGTTTAAATTCTGACCATATGCCTCTTTTTGCTAAGTTTAGCATGCATGCTAGCAGCCAGCATGATGAACTCCAACATCATGCACAGAGGGAAGTCCATTCTCAAGGTAAAATCTTGGTGAATCAAGAAAATCAGGAGCTCTTTGTTGTTGCATTGGAGCACCACCTTCAAGTGGAAAAAAACGAGATAACATGCAAAGAAAACAATTTAAGAAATGACTTCATTGGTAGCGATAGGCTGATTCCTCTAATTCTCAAGGCTCTGGAGGGTTGCAAGAGATATCGTCCTAGGAGGGAGACTTCAAACACTTTTCCGGCTAATCCTTGGTTTGATGAAGAGTGCAAGGCTGCAAAGAGATTGGCCAAAAAGAATGTGTTTATCAAAGAAAACAAGGTTAAGTACGAGAAGTTAGTAAAAGATAAAAAAGAAAACTATGCGAATTCTAGAAGGACAGAGCTAATCTCTTTGAGTAAACACAACCCCAAAGGCTTTTGGAGAGAGCTGCAACAAATGAAAAAGCAAAAGGAAAGTAATATCACGGAGGGGAAGTGGTTAGATTATGCGAGGCTCCTCTATGAGCGGCCGTTTGAGAAAAGCAAGCCTCCTCTTGTTAGTGCTCCAAGTGAGATCTTCTCGGAAGAAAACATCAAACAAGGTATAAAAAATCTCGCAAGTGGCAAAGCTTAAGACATCGATGGGCTGCAGGCTGAATTCTTAAAGTGGGGCATTGAGCTCCTTACTCCTCTCATCAAATATCATTTTAATAACATCACGCAATGGGGCTTTCCGGCTGAATGGACAACTAGTGTGGTCATTCCTTTACACAAAAGTGGGGACATCAATAATCCCTCCAACTACCATACTATTATGGTCAATCCTCTCTTTGGAAAACTTTTTGGGAGCATGCTAGAACGTAGGATCAGTAGTTGGGCTGAAAAAGAAGGTAAATGGGCTAAAGGTCAAGCAAGCTTCAGGCCAAGACACTCTACTATAGATCATTGCATCACGCTTAGGCACTTCATTGAAAAAGTGTGGGACATTCAAGGGGAAGAAGCCTTTTGCTGCTTCGTGGACTTCAAAAAAGCCTTTGACACTGTACCTAGGGACAAACTTTGGGATAGAATGGAGGAACTTGGGATTCCCAATGAATTCAAAGCGGCTGTCCATAGGCTGTATGAGCAGGTTAGAGCTAAAATCATAACCAAAGATGGTATGTCTGAGTGCTTTGGTAGTGACATTGGGGTCAAACAGGGATGCCCCTTGTCTCCCACCTTGTTTGGGTTGTATATTGATAAACTTGAAGATTGATTAAACAAAAATGCGGGGGAGGGCATTCAATTTGCTGGTTATGTGGTGAAGTTACTTTTATATGCGGATGACCTTATTCTAATTGCCAAAACTGCCCTTGGTCTAAGAGAGCATTTAAAGGCTCTTGAGCTCTTTTGTCAAGAGGTTGGGATGCAAGTGAACACTGGTAAAACTAAAGTTATGGTTTTCTCTCTGAAAAGGAAGAAACAACATGTTGATTTTATTTTCGAGGGGAGCCCTTTAGAGGTGGTAGAAGAATACAAGTACTTGGGTATTGATTTTCACAATAGGCTCAGTTGGGAGACGTGTAGAACTAAAAGGATTCAAGGGGGTTGGAGAGCCTCTTACTTGATGCAGAACAGGTGTAGGATAGCAGAGTTATGGGATTGGAAGACCAAGAAAACCCTTTTTGGTTTGTTGGTTACACCGGTGGCCCTTTATGGTTGTGAAGTTTGGGGAAGTAGCATGTCAAGCCACAAGTGAAGGCAGGTGGAAAGAATTCAAAAGCACTTAATCACTACTAGTATCAAAGCCAAGTCTTCAGTTCCCTACGAGATTCTTTTGGCTGAAGTTGGGATGTTTCCGATGGAGGCTTCAGCTGTAATCTAATTATTAAGTTATTTAAAAAAGTTGAAAACATGGATATGCAACGCTGGCTGAAATTGGTTGTTGAAGAGGAGCTAAATCGTAGGAAGAAGACTTGGATGAAACAAAATAACAATTGGTTGAGAAAGTGGGACATTAAGTTGCATGAATGTCCTAACACTAATGAGGAGATAAAAAAGTTTGTGTTCGAGAAGTTTAGAGTTGCTATGTGGGCTAGGCAGCTTGGTCGCAAAAAAGCACATTATATCAAAGAATTCAACCCCATGTGGGAGCATGACGAAAAAGACTATCTAAGGGTCCAAATTAAAGGTAAGTCGAGGCTTCTCGTTGCGCAATTAAGGACTGGGTCTCATCATCTTAGATGTGAAACAGGTAGGTGGACTGTCCCCAAGGAGGTGTGGGAGCAAAGAACTTGTATTTTCTGCAGCAAGGGGGTGGTTGAGACCGAATGGCACTTTATCTCCGAGTGTGCAGCTTATGAAGACATTCGTATCCAGTATGAGGGTAACTTGAAGGTGGTTAATCTAAGTGAGCTCTTTATAGAAGATAGGCTTCTCAAGACGGCCAGCTTCCTGATCAAGATTCATAATAGGAGAGCTGACTTGGAAAGAAAATTGAAAACGGTTAAAGATCAAACTCCGGGTCCCATAGGCTGATGGTCTCGTGGACGATATTAAAATCATTCATTCATTCATTCATTCACCCTTGAATTATCGGCTTGTTCACCAGGTACATAAGGGCCTGGTGGTCGACATAGAATGTAAAGGGGGTTGCCAACAAGTAGTGTCTGAATTTTTGTAAGACATAAACCATTTTGAGCGCTTCCCTCTCCGTCATACTACAATTATTTTCTGCTTTAGACAATAACCGACTAGCGAAGAATATTAGGTGGTCTAACCTTTGCGGTCCCACTTGTGCCAATGTTGCTCCGATCATGTAGTTTGATGCATCGATGTGTATGTGGAACTCTTTACTCCAATCCGGATATGCAAGGATTGGCAAGATTATCAATCATATCTTCAATTCATTGAAAGCCTTCTCCTACTCTTTTGTCCATATGAAAGGTTGACCCTTCCTTGTGAGTACATCCAACGGGTAGGATATCTAGGAAATGTTTTTGGTAAACCTTTTGTAGTACCCGACAGACCCAGAAATGACTTTACTCCAATAACATTCTGAGGTGGTTCTATTTGTACGATCACCTAAATTTTGTCTATGTCGATCTTCAATCCGGCTTTGCAAACTATATCTCTAAGCAATTTTCCTTGAGGCACCATGAAGCGACACTTCTTTGGATTCAATGCCAGTTATGCTACTCTGCACCATTCCATACATTCTCAAAGGGCCTTCAGATGCGTGTCTCCGTCACTGTAGATCAATCAATCGTCCAAGAATGCCTTAAAGTTCCCCATTCACATCTTTTTAAATATATGCAGACTGATTCTTTGGAAAGTCATCAGAGCATTGCATAGACCAAACGGCATCGGATTGTATGCATATACTTTGTCTTCAACCACAAGCGTTGTCTTAAATTTATCCTCCTCAGCTATGCTTATTTAATTATAGCCCGAGAATCCATCCATGAATAAATAGATTTCATGGCCAACCACCTCTTCTAGTATGGAGTCAGTAAATGGGATCGGGAATGGGTCCTTTATAGTTATTGCATAGAGGCTTCGAAAATCCACACATATACGAATTTGTTCGGATTCTTTCTTCAGTGGTATGACAATTGCAGAAACCCAATCACTGACTTCAACCTTGAAGATTATTCACACTTCTAACATTTTTTCGATTTCTTCTTGTACCTTAGCGGCATAGTTTTTGTTCATTCAATATGGCCTCTTTCATATGGGTTCTGCTCCCAATACCAAAGGAATTTCATGTACACATTGTTTTGGGGGTACACCATTCAAGTCTTTGTGCGTCCATGCAAAGGCATCCTTCTATTATGTGAAGATCTGGAATGTTGTTGCCTTCAGCACTAGATTCCAATCATCTCTAACTAGAATTATTCGAGGGCTATCCTCCTCTCCTAAGTTCACTTTCTTTATTCTTGGTTCTTCGTACTTGAGCGCCTTGTCTTGTTCAAAATTATGCATTGGCGTGTCATCCACCCTAGCCACTCCCTCCTTGTATTCTCCATACTCCGAAGGAAATGCTCAATTCGTTGACGCTTTGTCCTCTTTTTCTCCTTCAATCTCCTCGACTTGCAGCATGTTGCAATCTTTCTGGAATACTTCTTAGTCCTCCATTTGCTAGTGGAAGAGTCCATTGAGTGAACTAGTTTTGTCCTCCGAGCAATGCCAGAGGTCCAAGACGCCTTCGTCATTTGGTTCCATGAATCTCCTTTCTTCATCTATTCTTAATCCTCCTTGGGACTCCAAGTCGAATGATGTCGATTCTTCGCTTATTGCATGATTTCTCAAGTCGATCACGTGCTTTCTCCCATTGTTTTCTATGGAGAGTGTATTTCGTTTCCAGTTGTGGTCTGCCTTGGCTACAATCAACCATCCTCTCCTGAGTAATGCATCATATGCCTTTTTCTCCAATGCAATGACCACGAAATTCAATAGGGATGGTTGGGTCCTGATCATCACCTTCTTTGCCATCAACGTTCCTAATGGCTTGATGTTGTGTTGGTCGGCACCCACCAATTAGAATGTCAATGCTAGAGTGTTGGCTTCCCGAGGCACTTCCATGTGTCTTCAAACAGTACATTGACTCCCGATCCTCCATCGACAATCGTATTTGTTAGGCTCTTTCCTTTGATCTCCATCTCTACGACAATCGGCTTCTTCCCTATGTTCACCGTCAGCAACATTGGGTCAATGACTTGTTCACCTTTGGGTGGCGGCTCCACTACCATTCCTTTTCTTCGGCCTTCTTGTTGCCGACTTTGCTCGTCACCAACTATGTTATCACCACTCCTAGTTGTAGCATTGTTTGGAGAAGGTGTCACTTTGATTGGTATAGTCATATGTAGCATCTATCATACAATGTTCCTTTCAAACTCTAACAGCAACGAGGTACTTGCAGTTTCATGGGAGGTTCTTCGTTCATACAATTCTACTTCAGCTTTGGCTTCTCTCATTCGTTCCTTTTCCATACAAGGATCTTGGTATATTGTTTTCTTCGTTTGTGCTCTAGTAATTGCCGATACTTCCTCGCCTCATTCCTCCACATCCAACATGTTGATACATTTATGTTTTAGGCAGTCGATGTCCTCATGGTCACCCGATCCACACCACTTACACAGCATCCCCGTTTTGTCTTGGTTACTCTGGCATTCTCTGGCGAAGTGACCCCATTCATTACAATTTTTGCACTGGATCATCAATCACCCCTTTACATCGTACTAGATTCTACTCCTTGGTCCACTGTTATTGAATCGATTGTTATTGCCCCTTCCGTTCCAGTATCCGCTAGGAGATGGATTGGTGTTATTGTTTTTTTGGGGGGGGTGAGGTTGGAGGGGTTGTTTGTTCCCCTTGAGTGAAGAGCACTTGTGTGCTTCTTGTCTTCAAATTGTACAAGCATTCCTTGATGGAATGTCCCATTACTTTGAAAATGTCATAGAATAGTTTCTTCGGATAGTTTGTTTTTGTATGACCGCCTCTTTTGCAACCGGTGCGACACAATTCCTTGCTTTCCCTTGTACTCTCCTCGGCTTTCAACTCCATCATTCTTATCATATCCTTTCTCAAGGCTTGAGCAATCTTTGGTTAACCATTATTGTTGGCATTTGTGTTGTTGTCGACATTCGTCCTCCTCTTCCCTCGAGAAGATGTTTTATCTTCACTTTTTATGTCCATCACCCAATTGTAGGCATCAACGTACAACGATGGAGGTACAACCTTCATCTTCTTCCTTAGCGAAGGAATTGGTCCTTCAATAAACCATCTATTTTTCAATCCATTCACTAGCTAGATTTCCAAGGTGACCAATAATTATTTGAGGCTATGATTGTAGGCTCGTACATTTTCATAATTTCCTTGTTTTGTGTTGTATATCTCTACTACAATTTCATTGGCATCTCCTAGGAGTTTGAATTCTTCCTAGAACACTCTTTTCAATGCATCCCATGTGTTCTTATGAGCGGCTTCCAATTCAGTATACCAGTCAATGGCTATTCCTTTGAGAGTTGTTGGAAACACTCTCAACCAATACGCTTTGTCGTCTTGACCATTCACTACCCAGATTGTCTCATAGGTTTTACAATGTCTTACAGGGTCCTCTGCCCCGTTTTCAATGCACTTTGGGAGTTTTTGCCATTCCACATTCGCACTTGCTGGGGGAGTCACCCTCTTACCTCTCTGTTGCAACTTCTATGACGATATCCTGTTTGGAGAGTTTTGATTAGAACATTCCGTTCACTACACTCTCGAACACGCCACAATCCTCTACTTGTCCCTCTTCAGCATTCATCACCCTCGAGCTACCCTCAAGGTCCCTTCGATGCTCCCTTTGTCCTAGTGTTTTCAGCTCCACTCTTCCAATGTTCACTTCCCTCGTCAATGGCAAGCCTTGAATTTGGTGTATGGCCTCTCTTAGACCGTCAATAAGTTTTCACTAGCCTTCTCCATGGGCTAGTTTTCTTGGTACAAATTGTTCTTGGTAGATTCAGTTGACGATTCCCTCCTTGCCTTCCTCTTCACCCGTCGGTGAACCTTTTTTTTCACTCCGCGATCCTTCTTCGTTTGCCGATGATGGTCTATACAATTCTCTGGCAGTGTTCTCTTCTTCACTTTCCTCTTCATCTAACACTGATGGTACAAACGCTTATCTATTTTAGTTGGTGAGATCAATGTATGTTTCGTCAAGAAGTGGTAAATGTTGAACTATTTCTACCCACTCTCCCTTCATACATTCTCTTGTCTTGACAGTTCTCTTTCTCTCCCAACTACGAATTCTACTCACACTTCAGCTTCTGCTCCTAGGTGGGCTCGGGTTTTCTCTCAAAAACCCTTCACCTTCTTCAACTTCACCCCTCAATCGTTGTCATTGTTCTCTTTGTTCTTTTATTCTCAAGGATCTTATTTTCTGGTCAATTGATGTAATGTCCCTTCCTTAGGCATTCAAATCTGATGTAGAGGTTGACCTATTACGAGGGTTCCCGTAGGTCAGCAATATGGATAGGGGACCCATTTCAAGGTTGTGGAACCTTGTCGGGAGCTATTCGAGCCTTTCAAAGTCGAGTTCAGTTGATTAAGCCAGGTATAAATTGGAAATAATAAAGTTGGCTTTAATGGAATAGTGAAAGGTGAATAGTAACAGCAAATTAGAAAGTGAATAGTGAAAAGTGCACCCCCCATCCTAGAACTTAAGTTGTTTTAAAAAGGGGGCCAAGTTCACAATGTAAAATTAGATCCTCAATATTATTTTATGAATTTTTAGGCCAAATAGTAACCCCAAAAAGGGTCGACCCCTCTTGGAGAAGATAAAAAGGCATTTTTGTCTATTTTGGATTCATTCATATGACTTCATTTTGAGAGCAGCAGCAGACTTGAGGGTTTGAAGAGCTTAGAGCTTCTAGGAATGCAAACTTCTGGGAGAATTTGGAGATTTGGACGAAAACCCATTTCCCCTGGTGATAGGATTCAACATTATCCAGTTTCAGTGTGGAGTTGGCAGCATTATTTGGGGTTATAATTGCAGATCAGTCCATTTTGGAGGACAGAAATTTGCATCAGATTGCAGATCAGTCATTTTAGAGGACATTTCTACCATCTTTCGGCAGTTGCACAGGCAGCCACACCTTTGTTTGGCAATTGGGCTTCAAACCCTAAGTGTTAAGTGAAGATTTTGAAGATTTGAAGTTGAGAATTTACATACAGCAGTGACTCAGCTCCTCTCATACTTGGAAACGAATTGAGTAGTCATTTTTAGAGATGGGTGAGTTCGACATTGTTGTTACAAGGTTATGTCAGACCTGAGATTTCTTTTGCAGCTTTGTAAAAAGTCATTTCATGGCCTTTAGATGAGTGGGTATGTTGCAGTTGGACCTTATCTATGTAATTTCAGTCTTTTAGTTAATAGAATCACTGTATGTTGTGTTATTTTTCCTTTATCAGCATTGTACATGTTCTATAATTCGCATAAAACTCAGAAAACACAAAAAAATCAGAAAAAAACACAAAACACAAACAAAACAAAACTCATTCTATACGTTGGTCAAAGACTTCAAGAAAAACAAAAATCAGAAAATTCAGATCAGATTGAGGAAGGAATCTTTCAGTGGTATCAGAGCATGATCTTGCCAGCCTGTGGGCATTTTGTTCAGTTCTATGCATCCTAGAGAGGTCGGGCCTCACATATATTATACCCACAAGAGAGCACACGGACAGTTTGGGGTTAACATTGGTATTCCGAGTACAACTATGGGAGATAGCCATGATGGCAGTAGCAGTCACCATCAAAGGGGGGGACAAAATCCGCAAGAAGATCCAGATCGTTAGTTATTCAAAACTTTCATTAATACACAACCACTGATTGTACAAGCATTAGATAGACTCCAGACTACACTTGACAGGATGGATTTGGGTTGGCATAGAGATAGGCATGGCAGACATGACAGAAGTGAGAGAACTGATAGGTCTGTTACAGTTACAGGCAACCGTGGGAGTAGTAGGGCTCCCTCATCGAGAGACAGTACTCTTGGGTCTCCTAGGCGTGACAGGACTGATACACGCACAACAGATAGACCCATGCAACCCCATTTTCCTCTTAGAGATGAGCCACCACCAGTTGACCTGCTCGAGGGAGTGGAGTTTCAAGATACTGTTATGGCAGCGACTAATGAGTGGGCACGCCTTCCCGAGCATGTTAGGGATGGCTTTCCTCTACCTCAATATTGCTCACAGCGTAGAGATAGCATGATGAACTGTGGTGATAGGGGGCCTAGTCAACAGCATAATGGTGACCTCCATCGAGCTACCAGTAAGCTCACTATATCTCCCTTTGATGGTAGCAAGAAGATCACTGCTAGAGCTTGGGTGCACAAGCTTGACATCTACCTTTCACTTAAGCTGATGCTGGAGGACGAGGCCATCCAATTTGCAGTACTATACTTAGAGGGCGTGGCTTATGATTGGTGGCATCATGGTTTGGTTACCCAAAACCATAGGCTTATTCACTCTTACAGGGAGTTCACTGAGCGGTTGATTGCTAGATTTTGACCGTAAGGATGTTGAGTTGTACTATAGGAATTTAGCCCTACTGCGACAGACTGGACATGTTGAAATTTACATTAATGAGTTTCAACGCATTGCTGTTATGGTTCCCGAGATGCCAGATAGATGTGTGGTGATGCTTTTCATAGAGGGTTTACATGATAGGTTACGGGGTTTGGTAAAGGCTCTTAAGCCTAGGACTTTACATGAGGCCATTCAAATTGCCCTAGACCTTTATACTTCACCACCTCCTACTTCTTATCAACAGAATAAGAAGTTTTCCAAGGGCTCCAAGCCCTTCCAGAGATCTTTGACATAGCACAAGAGTACACCACCTCCTCTCAGGATGGATCAAGAGACACGTAATGAGTTGAGAAGGAACAAGCTATGCTTCACATGCAAGGAGCCTTGGGAACCTGGACACCGATGCCTTGGGAAAGGCAAGGCGCATCTCATTGAGGTTGTGTCTGATGTGGATGATGAGCATATACAGGATACAGATTCAGAGGGCAGCGATGGTGAGGATTTACGGGAGGCCCCATAGGTGGAGCTTGGAGTGGGTGACGCATTGGATGCACCCAAGCCTGTCATTGCTACCCTGTCAGGAGTCCCTAGATACCATCCCTTTCGTTTCAAGGGCGTGATTAATGGACAACATGTGACTTGCCTTGTTGACAGTGGTGCCACGCACAATTTTATTGATGAGGGACTGGTTGCTAAGCGAGGATTGCAGGCGGAGGATTTCCCTGGTTTCAGTGTAACAGTGGTAGATGGATTTTCTATGAGGCACCAAGGTGGTTCCGCAGCTTAGTATACAGTTGGGAAATTACACCTTGACCGACAAGTTTTATGTGGTGGGTCTAGGTGACATTGATGCAGTGTTAGGCATCCAATGGTTACAGTCACTCGGCAAGTACATACAGGATTTTAAGAGGATGGAGCTTGAGTTTACAGTTGGTGGCAAGAAGGTGGTGCTAAAGGCACTCTCAGAGGGTGGACCCATGGTAGTTTCAACACGTAGGATGGAGTCTATTTTCAGGCATGGGGATTTTGCTTGGGCAACACAGTGTTTCATTTCATCCAAGTCACCTTCTTTAGATGATAGACCAGAATTTAAGGTAGACATCCAAACGGTGTTGGACGGGCACAGCATGGTGTTTGGAGACCTTCCTTCTTGTAGACCTCCTGACCGTCGATTTGAGCATGTGATAGAGCTGGAGGAGGGCGCCAAGCCCGTGATTACTGTCCCTTATCGTCATCCTAAGGCGCATAAGGAAGAGATAGAGAAGACCATCCGAGAGTTATTGGACATGGGATCATCAGGCCTAGTTCTAGCCCCTTCACTTCTTTCATGGTGTTGGTGAAGAAGAAGGATGGCACTATGCACACGTGCATTCACTAACGTGCACTCAATAAGAAAACAATTAAGAACAGGTATCTGATTCCGCGCATAGATGAGTTATTAGATGAACTCCATGGGGCAGTGTATTTTCCGAAGGGTGATCTTCGATCAGGATACCATCAAATCCGTGTTCGTGAGGAGGATATCCATAAGACAGCATTCAGATGCCACTACGAACACTGAGTTTTTAGTGATGCCATTCGGTCTCGCTAACGCACCTGCTACGTTTCAGTCATGCATGAATCATGTGTTCAATAAGTAGCTGCGTAAGTATGTACTTGTATTTTTCGATGACATTCTGATATACAGCAGAACCTAGGAGGAGCACACGAGGCATTTGGATAAGATTCTTGGTATTATGGAGGCTCAGTCTCTGTTTGCCAAGATGTCCAAATGTGAATTTGGACTTACAGAGATATTATACTTGGGACATGTGATTTGTGCAGATGGAGTGAAGGTTCGCCAGGAGAAGATACAGGCAATGTTAGATTGGTCGCCACCTAGGAATGTTTCAAACTTGTGTGGTTCCCTAGGATTATGTGCATATTACAGGCAGTTTGTTAAGAGGTATTCTCAGCTAGCAGCTCCATTGACAGATCTTACACGGAAGGGGGCTTTTAGTTGGACAAATGAGGCACAGAGTGCATTTGATAGACTCAAGCAGGCTATGAGCACATGCCCAGTTCTAACTCTTCCCGATTTCTCTCAGCCCTTTGTTCTAGAGTGTGATGCATCATGAGGGGGCATAGGAGCGGTAATTATGCAGAACTGCCATCCCATAGCATATGAGAGCAGGAAATTGAGGGATAATGAGAGATTGTACTCCACCTACAATAAGGAGATGCTTGCCATTATGCATGCATTGGCAAAGTTTCGGCAATATTTGGTGGGTGGGAAGTTTGTGGTGAGAACTGACCATAATAGTTTGAAATACTTCTTGGAACAGAAAGAACTTAATGAGCGCCAACAGAAGTGGGTTAACAAGATTCAGGCATATGATTTTGACATCAAGTTTGTCAAGGGAAAGAAAAATGTTGTTGTTGATGCACTTTCCAGGAGGCCTTTAGTTGCTGCCCTTTGTTCCATGAGTGAGATTTAAGCTGATTGGAAGTCTCAACTTTTAGTTGAGTATTCCAAAAATCAATTCGCATGTGAGATTTTGGATGGATGGGTCCAAGATGACAAGTACACTGTGATTGATGATGTGATACACTACAAGGACAGAATCTATTTAGTTCCTGGATTGAAGCTTAAGGAAAAAATTCTACATGCCATCCATGATACTCCACTAGCAGGACATCCAGGGTACTTCAAGACATACAAACAGGTACGTGAGAGATTCTCATGGAAGGGTCTCAAGGATGATGTCCTATGCTATGTTAGTGAGTGTATGACTTGTCAGCAGAACAGGTCAGAGCATACTTTCCTAGCTAGGCTTCTATAGCCATTGCCTATTCCAAAGCAGAAGTGGGAAGGTATATCGATGGATTTTATTACTGGTCTTCTGAGAGTTCAGGGGAAGGACTGTATTTATGTGGTTGTTGATAGATTGACAAAGTATGCACATTTTTTTCCTATCGCAACCGATTTTACTACTTCACAAGTGGCAAAGTTATTCTTTCGTGAGGTATTTTGTCTCCATGGACTCTCCAGGACCATTGTCAGTGATCGGGATAGTAGATTCATGAGTATATTTTGGAAAGAGCTATTCCGACTTACAGGTACAGAGTTGACCCCCAGCACCAGTTACCACCCTCAGACTGATGGGCAAACGGAGATCGTCAACAAGTGGGTGGAGGGATATTTGCGTAATTATGTTTCGGGTCAGCAAAGAGCATGGGTGCATTGGTTATATTTAAGCGTGTATTGCTATAATACTACGCATCATATGTCTATTGGCATGACTCCCTTCCAAGCCTTATACAGTTATGATGCTTTGTCGTTTGTGGATTTGGCGCTAGGTGATAGTAAAGCGCCTAGAGCTTGGGAGTGGCTTTAGGACAGTCAGGATATCCTTAAGGCACTTAAGGATAACATTCAACAGGCATAGAATCAGCAGAAGTTTCATGCTGATCAGCACAGGATTGAGAGAACCTTTGAGGTTGGTGATATGGTTTTCCTGCGGCTACAACCCTATAGGCAGAGTACACTCAAGAGGAGTGGCCTGAAAAGCTCAAGCTGAGATTTTATGGACCATACAGAGTCCTCCGGAGGATTGGAGAGGTTGCTTACGAGCTTGAGTTACCTTTGGAGAGCAAGATACATAATGTTTTTCATGTGTCTTGTTTGAAGAAGGCTTTGGGGCAGCATGTGACTTCATCACCAAATTTTCCTCCCTTGGATGAGGAGGGTCGATTGATACTGATTCCTGCAGAGATTTTTGATATGAAGGAGAGGAGGTTGAGGAATAGAGTTATCAGAGAATATTTGGTGCGATGGAAGGACTTGCTGTTGGAGGATGCCACATGGGAAGGAGAGATAATACTTCAACATCCAGCTTTGTAGTTGCTTGGGGGCAAGCAATCCCAGGAAGGGAGGACTATAATGTCCCTTCCTTAGGCGTTCAGATCTGATGCAGAGGTTGACCTATTACAAGGGTTCCCGTAGGTCAACAGTATGGATAGGGGACCCATTTCGAGGTTGTGGAACCTTGTCGGGAGTTGTTCAAGCCTTTCAGAGTCAAGTTCAATTGATTAAGCCAGGGATAAATTGGAAATAATAAAGTTGGCTTTAATGGAATAGTGAAAGGTGAATAGTAACAGCAAATTAGAAAGTGAATAGTGAAAAGTGCACCCCCCATCCTAGAACTTAAGTTGTTTTAAAAAGGGGGCCAAGTTTACAATGTAAAATTAGATCCTCAATATTATTTTATGAATTTTTAGGCCAAATAGTAACCCCAAAAAGGGTCGACCCCTCTTGGAGAAGATAAAAAGGCATTTTTGTCTATTTTGGATTCATTCTTATGACTTCAATTTGAGAGCAGCAGCAGACTTGAGGGTTTGAAGAGCTTGGAGCTTCCAAGAACGCAAACTTCTGGGAGAATTTGGAGATTTGGACGAAAACCCATTTCTCTTGGTGACAGGATTCAACATTATCCAACTTCAGTGTGGAGTTGGCAGCATTATTTGGGGTTATAATTGCAGATCAGTCCATTTTGGAGGACAGAAATTCGCATCAGATTGCAAATCAGTCCTTTTAGAGGACATTTCTACCATCTTTCGGCAGTTGCACAGGCAGCCACACCTTTGTTTGGCAATTGGGCTTCAAACCCTAAGTGTTAAGTGAAGATTTTGAAGATTTGAAGTTGAGAATTTACATACAGCAGTGACTCAGCTCCTCTCATACTTGGAAACGAATTGGGTAGTCATTTTTAGAGACGGGTGAGTTCGAAATTGCAATTACAGGGTTATATCAGACCTGAGATTTCTTTTGCAGCTTTGTAAAAAGTCATTTCATGGCCTTTGGATGAGTGGGTATGTTGCAGTTGGACCTTATCTATGTAGTTTCAGTCTTTTAGTTAATAGAATCATTGTATGTTGTGCTATTTTTCCTTTATCAGCATTGTACATGTTCTATAATTCGCATAAAACTCAGAAAACACAAAAAAATCAGAAAAAAACACAAAACCAAACTCATTCTATACGTTGGTCAAAGACTTCAAGAAAAACCAAAATCAGAAAATTCAGATCAGATTGAGGAAGGAATCTTTCAATTGATTCGTGACCACTTTGTATTAATTTTCCAGTTTTATTTAAGGTTAAGGGCATTGATTTTTTGACTTACGTCGCTAGTCAGTGTCACGCTCTTCTTCTCTTTTGTTTCGTTCTTCATATCATTCCAATATTTGTTGCCTTCATTGTTCCCTGTCTTTCTCAACTCGAAGATCTTGCATTATGATGTAGTAACGTGCAATCAATCTCAACAGTCTGTCGAGAAGACGATCAACCTCTAGGTTGACAATTAGATTGTCCCAGATGGCAGCCTGAGAGACCTCTCTCCTTAGAGCTTCCCTCCGTACATGTTCCTTTAGCGAAATGTCCCATAGGTTTACCAAGTCTTTTGTCAACGCATCTTCCCTTTCTTCCTTTGCTTACACAGGTTTTTCGGTTGGTTGTCCCATTACATTGCCATGATTCCCGTCTATGTGTTATGTATCCTTAGGCTTTGTATCGGCAACGACGCCAAATGTTTACTCCTTAATGCAACTTGACCAATTAACAGAGGATAAACAGAAATAAATAACAGCAATAATAAAGCATATTAGTTACTCAGACAATGCAAAGAATATATGTCTTGTAATCTTCATTCATCAGATAGGCAATAATTACAAAATACCAAAATGTATATGGTCCCCAACTACAAGTGCAAACATACAATATATAGCCAGCCAACATTGGTTGAGGACACCAACCATTGGCAACTACCAAATACAACCAATCAATGGTCGGGGACTAATTACCCATTCATACATTTATTTATTTATTTCTAGCTTGCCGATTACAATGCTGAACACCTCAAATTTCTCTGATTCTATCCTCCATATTGTAAAAGCAGTCTGGTTTGAAGGTGTTCTGCATTCACCATCTTGTTGAGGTAATCAAACCTTTACAAAACAAGACAAAAGTGATGCATAGTACATTGAAGGTATTCACCATTCTCTCTTTCAATTTTTGCAATCAATCATCGACATTACTGATAAAGTGCTTGTAATAATGTGGGCCAAAATAACCCCTGACCCCAATTAGAGTAAGCTGGTTGAAAGAGCCATTGTCTGGATCAGTGTGAGAAGGCAACATTGTAGAGGCAAGGTACATATTCTTCCTCATTGAATGAGCTAACATGCACAAATTATTCTCCTCGTGTGTGATTCAGACCCACACTTATTGCACTTTTATGAGTCGAATTTGCCAAACAATGTCAAAGAAAAGATTGATAACATGCGACTGGTGTTGAATTATTCAAGAATGGTGACAGCTAATTCTTGAACAAGATTGGCATCTCCATGAAAGGGAACTGATAATAATCCAATAATGTAAGGATATCTCAAAGAAAGTGTGAATGCTCAGCCATAATGATGTAAAGAATAACAGGCTGTCGCAGAATATTTCAAATGCCCACATGCCCAAATTCTGCATAATGCAAATTTGATATTCTTTGCTCACACTACCAGTAGCATGCTAGTATGGAAGAGTGGTCGCAAAAAATTGTACCTCATTGTCAGAATTTGAAGGAAGAATTGAAGATCTTATAAACAGTGCCTAGCCCATTAAGCCAAAATCATTGGAAATCTAATGATAAGATCTGTACATCTGAAAATGCCATGCATAAGCCTAACAGCTCTACTCGAGGGAGTGAGATCATATTTGATGACCTTAAAAGTTAAAACACATTGGGCATGCCTAATTGTCATTGTTTACATTGCCCTTGTCAAGGGTAATACACAAAAACTACAAATGCTATGATAGCACCTTCACAGCCACCACAGCCAAGGCAGTACGCTCATCATTAGGCACCAAGGCCAGTGAGAGCTCACTCATCAGATATTAGGGTGGAACCTTGTAAGAGCTCAATGGTGTGACCTTAGTAGCATTAAATTTTGTAAGGCATTGGCATGTAATGGAAGAAGTGTAAATCAAATTCATTTGCCTGGACTTAAAGCAGGAAAATAGATAATACCTTGATTTTGTGTCTTCATGTCAAATGTAGTGTATAGAGATTAGAAATAAAACAGCACATGAAAAAAATTCTGATTATAAAAAATGAGTGGTTTTAAAAATAAAACTAAAAACTATTTCATAACAAAGACAAAGAGTCATCTTGCATGAGAGCTCTTAGAGTTTCCTTTCTTCATGCAAATGAGTCTGATTGGTTTTCTTCATCACCTTGGTACAAAGATTATTTCCCGCTCTCCTTACTTGCTTTTAATTGTTTTCGTCTATTGGCATTTCAATTCGCACCTCTGGAGTGCATATTAGAAACAAAAAGCACAGATAAACTTCTCTTCAAATTAGGAGGGGAAGCTCCCTCTTTTGTTGATTTTGTGTAAAAAGTAAAGTAAACTAAGTTCCTATCTTTTTACTCAGTTGTAGAGCACAAGGTTATAAAACACCATGCGTTGCAGCTGAGATTTTCTCTGGTTTCGTAGATCTCAACTACAACTAGGCTAAAACTTAAAACGCTTCTATCTCCTCAGGTAAATTCATAGCAAGAAGATTTAGAAGTAACAGGAGTGATTTGGGTAACTTAGACAAACTGTTTCTCATAATGCATCCGAAGGCTCATTGCTCTTTCAGATTTACGCTCAAATAAAGTTTATGCAAGTAAACATCAAACGATAAGTTGGATCTTAGGATTCCCTCAAAGGCTCATTGCTCTTTCGAGGTGTAGGCTAAAATGAAGATTATTAGAAACAACATCAAACGATAAGCTAAACATCAGGGTTCCCTTGAAGGCGAGGTGCTCTTTTCGAGGTGTAGGCTGAAATATAGATTATACGAACAAAACAAATATTGATAGATCTTGAAACTTTGGATCAAAGGCTCATTGCTCTTTTGATTTATTTTCTCAAACTCAATCAAAGATTACACTTTTTGGGACAGCAATTTGTATGAAAGAGGACAATCATCCAACTTTATGATCAACCAAAATACACTTGACATGGATTAAGCACAAGTACATGAACAACAAGAAAGCAAGCAAACAGCTTAGCCTTTTGCTATCACAAGTATAGTTCAAGAACATATACTAAGTAAACAAAGTCAAAGACTCTCGAGCTCAGCGTTTTTTTACCATGAAGTTAAAAACTAATGAGCAAAGGTTGCTCTTATTTATAGATGGTCAAAGGAGTAGGGAACCCTAAAATCTCCTTTAGTTAACATTCAGTTCTTGCCAATCAGCAAGATTTATTCCTATGTCTAATCAAATGTAACCTAACAGTTAACTAGAAAGACTACTTCAGTTAACTGAATCTAAACTAAATAGAACTCCACTATACAAAGGTGTCTCCAAAAATAGACATGCATAAAAGGTGTGATGGCGAGTTAACTTGGAAAAGGCATCAAGTTAATTGTTGTCTTTAAATGCCATCTTTGGAGAAGGTGGGACATCCTAACTGGTAGTTTACAACTCATCAATTTGAGTAATCGTCTCCTCCAACCAGTTGTTAACTGTCTCTGTGTCTGGACAACTGATACTTCTCAGGATGATGTCATGTCTTCGCAACATCTCGCCACTTGCAATTTGATCCTGAAATTCACTCCTCTTTATAGCTGCATCATCAAGCTTTGTTGACATGGCTGCAACCGGACTCAAACTGCAATCAATAGGGTCACCACAGAAACTAATACGGATGAGGTCCTAAAACTACGTCTGTACTTCAACAAGCTCAACCTACTCATCACCTTCACGCTAGAACTGGCAAGGGATAGATGTCACCAATGTTCTTACGAACTTGATAGCACTTACCACATTTTGTCTGCACTCAGTCAATTCTACAGAGATTGTATCATAAGCTTTTACCTTGTAGAAAAGTTGTTCTTTCCAAGTGAAAAGCCTCTGCCTGTTCTCCTCTGCAGTGATTGAATTATATGCCATCTTCAAGTCTGAGATGGTGATCTCATCTCGAGGCCTACTCTCTGCTATGCTCTGTTCCGATTCTTAGGTTTCCGCACGAAGGTCGTGGGCATTGTAACTCAATTGGTACAATTTTGCCAGTACGAACCGGCCCCTGGTGACAAACTCTTCCACTTGATCTCTCAGGTGCTTCCCATATAGAATCAGCTGACTTAGCTGATTTTGCTCTGCAGGTGGCTCCAGCATTTGCAGAAGCAAGGCGGTGACGTTTGAGGTACCGTGGAGAAGATTGGAGATGTATTGCCGTATTTGCTGGTTTTCAGCCTTGAGGGCTACTTTATCTTCACCATCCTTAACCACTCTTTCCTTTATGCTTACCGTTGCAACCTCGAAGAGATCCATATCAGTCTGGCATGTGCTTTAACCAAGATTGACTTTCAACAAAGTGAAGTCATCAACCTCTACTTCATCCGCATTTTTGTCCTTAGGTGGTGTGGCGATCTCAATGACAATCTCATTGTCGGCGTTCTTTTCCACATGAACCTGCTTTTTGAGCTTCTTCTCTGACGTGTCTTGGTAGACATCGTCGAATTCTGCAAAGTTCAACTGGTAGGACAGCTTTCTTCTCTTCCTACCCAGGAGATTCTCAAGCCAAGAAGAATCTCGACCAATCTCGCTTGAAGGATTGGTGTTAGTCCCATGAACTCCTAATGAGTGAGATTGTGTAGAGATGTCATGCAGTGGCGAATCTGGCTCCAAGTCAATGTGAATTGGAGACTGCTGCGGTGGTGACGAAATGGGAGGCTCTACTTCCACTTCTAGCACTGTCTAAATTGTGTATGCGGTTGTCTCCACATGTTGTTCTTGCTGATTTACATCAGCAACTTGCATCTTCCCTTTCGAATGAATGGGCACCATGTGATTCTTTGAACCCTCTAGAGGATTGCACATTGTTTTCTGTTTGGGTTTTGATCTTGACGTGGAAGGTAGTGTGATAGTAACCGGTGGTAGCTCTATGATAGGTGTGACTACCTTCCTCGTCCTCTTGTTGTCTAGGAAAAGTTGGTTGTTCCTTACAACTCTGCTTGTCCTTTCCTCAATGGATATGCTTTCCTTGGCGTACCAATCAACGGACCGAAGTGGCTGTGAATCGATTTGACTTCCCCATCATCATCTAATAATCCTTCCACATCCTCTAACATGAACTTAGTGATCTACGGAAGTGTGAACCTGTTGTAGTTGCGCCTGCGCAATTCAAACTCGTCTTCACAACTAAACCAATAGTCCTCCATGGATGGTTTGTGTGAAGAATGGTTGCCAAGGCAAGCTGAAAAGTAACCCCAAGGGTCGTACGAGCGTCTCTCAATGAGAAACTTAAGATTAAGTTTCATCATCTTAAGGCTCATTGCCTTGGCATCAACTGCCAATCTACACCTGTATATACCCATTGTGAAAGGAAAGTTGGCAGTTGTCTTGAACTTACTGCGCAGAAAGGTATGGACTTTGTGCAACTACCATAGAAATTCCATGAATACCACCTTATTCGATGGATAACGAGGTAACATGGCTAGATGACCTGAGTAGCCATATACGCGGATGTAAGTAAACGTGGGGAATTGGATGAACCAATCTGCCCAATCTACCATTACCAATTTGGCTTCTGGTGAGATGCGTACATGTGACTCGTGATCAAGGTCTCTCACTGTGTGCATCAAGAACTGGTCATTCACTCACTTGAAGTGTCTTTTTGATTGTGTGAATTCAAGCTGCGAAAAATGTTGATGAACCTTCTACACACCCAAGGTTCCAACGGTATTCAACCCTCTAAACTAGCCTTGAAAGGCTATCAGATATACGAGGTATGAACACATGTGGAATTCGTGAGCCTTGAAGAAACTAGTCATCTGGTTGTGGAGAATGTCACTGATCAAGGCAGGCCAGTCATAGTGTTCTTTGTTGTTGACAAGTTGAACTATGATGTAATATATCCATGGCTGGAACTTTTTTGCCTCTGCTTGACCGATGACCCAGTTGAGTAGTGTGATCATGATCGCATACTCGTCTTTGAATTCTCCATGACCCACATTCTTTGGCAAGCTATTTCTTTTCTCTTTAAGCCACCTTTCTGCTATTCTTTTCTGACACTTTTCCTTTGACATGTTGAACGCCCTTTCGCACTCCTCCATTGATATGACCAAATTGTTTGCACAAGGTGGGATAGCAAAGCATCTTTCGATGTCTTTTGGCTTGAGACTGCATATTACTCGCCCATCAGCTAACTAAATCTCTTCTGCAGTAGGGTTGTAATGCTTTACACAAGTGATTACAAATTCTATGCTTTGTGCTAAGATGGGAAATGAAGCGGCCTCAAGCAATCTGAATTGCTCAATATTCTGAAGTGTCCTTTGCTCAATATTCCGACTTGTCCAAATTGACCTCTGGGTGTGCTCGATGTAAATCGGTGTCAGCCGTCCTCAAGAAATCATGAAGTAAGACCAATTTGGTCTTGTATTCAACCTAAGAGAATTGCATTTTGAAAATCTTGAAGATTGACTAGGCACACGATATTGTTTGAACAACTTTTTCTGCAGCAGCTAAAAATAGCTTCGTCGAGGGGTAACTTTTACGAAAATTTCTGAGACATGGGTTTTGTTAGGAGTATCTATCTCAATGGACCCAAAACGTCAGAATTTCGAAAAAGTGACTTTTCCTTAGACATGCAATAACCCCTTGGCGAAGAACCTATGTAGATGCTCCAGAAGCTATTTTCCCCAAAAAATTGTGGCACATGGGTTTTGCAAGCG
The DNA here is from genome assembly GCA_007258455.2 of Sequoia sempervirens. Lineage (NCBI taxonomy): Eukaryota > Viridiplantae > Streptophyta > Pinopsida > Cupressales > Cupressaceae > Sequoia > Sequoia sempervirens. Next base: position 35,876,390 of record VDFB02000020.1, read on the forward strand.
CCCCTATGCTAAGCAAACCCAGTTCATCAATTTTTGAAAAAGGTGACTCTTTTGCAAAAACCCTAAAAACTGGGGGCAATAGGGCAATTTTTTTGGAAAATCCTGGTACATGGGTTTTATGGCCAATGTTGTGTTGAACGAACCCAGAAGGCTAGATCTGTGAAAAAATGGAGTTTGCCTGGACATGCAAGAAAACCTAAGACAGGAATAGAAGAAATATGTGGGGAGAAGCTAGAAGTTATGAACTATTGCCTTGGAAAATGACGCCTAGAGATGAAATCTTGTGAAAAACATCCTTCTATGCAACCTGAACCTGGAAATATGAACACTGAAAATGGCTTCCATTAGATCTTCAAATGGCATTGGAGAGAAAATATCTGTGTTTGAGTTCTTCAACCTATAAAGACTAATGAATTATGACACCTAGATGCTTGATATATATCAATTTGAGGTTGAAGCATCAATTAGGGTGCCAAACCCTAATTGAAGAGTCAATTTGCATGATTGGGAATCAACTAGAACAATCTCCAATTTTGGGATGCTTAGACATGAGAAAGTCTCCAAAAATCCTAATTGGGAGTTGACTTTGGATGCCACCTTGCCAGTGTTGAAAATTTTCAACTTTTGCTTAATAGACAGCTCCGTTTGATCCCTGATTCCCCTAATTGATCGTGAAGCCTGGCTAACAGATTCACTGCGGAGTCGGTTCAACTCTGAAGAGATGTTACTGGAGGCTACAAACCTTGAAAATTGAATCTAGTGGCTTGAATTCTTGGGCACCTTTTCCTAGAAGGGTGCTTTTTCACACCAAACTTAGTCAATTTTTTGGATGATTTTCAATTTCCTTCATTTGACCCTCCGTGCTTCAATCTGTAGCTGTCAGTGATTGACGATTCCCACAAACTGGATGTTAAATCCATTGCGAAGCTGGAAGAATTTCAGAAAGGATGACTGTATGTGCAAGTTTTGAAAACTGATCTAGGAAGCTCAAATTCCTAGGCGCCCCTAGCCTACAAGGGCGCTTTTGTGCCTCTAAGATACAATTTGCACTTTGTAACCCTTGACGAAATGCTCCAGTTCAGCCCTCGTTGCTAGGAGTTTGACTACTCCAACGTTTGTGCTGTTGGTTTCATCGTGAAGATTGATCAACTATGAAGAGGTCTTATTGGGAGTTAGAAGCCTGAAAGCAGCATCCGGTTGCCCAAAAAGTTGGGCACCTTTTGCTAGAAGGGTGCATTTTTTCTCAACACTTAGCCGATTTCTCACGCTTTTCAACTTGTCTTGACTTTCAGCATTTTTTTCCTGATCTTTGTTTGCGAACGCTTCACAAATCCCAAGAGTTGGAAACTGGATTCACCGCAAAGCTGGAAGGATCCTAAGAAGATACCTTGGAGAAGACAACTACTACAGACTTCATCTGACTACCCGAAATGTTGGGCGCCCCTGGCCTATAGGGGTGCAGTTGCTTTGATGTTCATCAATCCATCATTTTACGTGCTTGTTTGATCAATAGTTGTTTTCGTTTGATATGTCTTGCGAACTAGCAAACAGATTTGTTGCGAAGCTGGGCTGGATCTAGAAATATTCTCTGGAGATAACCAATCCAAAAACTGACATCTAAGAGCTTTCTTCTCTGAGCGCCCCTAGCTTACAAGGGTGCAGTTTCCTAGATAGACTGCCATTTTTTATGACTCTTGTCTTCAACATCTGTCATGTCCCCGATTTTGTGCCGTTTAGAAACATAATTAAAATAATTAATCTTGTGATATCGCATAATTGTAATTGTCCAAGACAATATTACAATTATAAAATCATCATAATGTTATTATAATAAACATTAAAGTATACAAAATGAATATAAATTATTGAACAATTATGATTATTATAGAATACAAATAATACTGAATATATATATATATATATATAGCCTGAGCAAACAATTATTATTATTATTATTTAAAATAATTTGAAATTATTAAATATTTAATTTTAATAATAATATTCAGATAAAGTAAATTAATATTATAAACATTTATCATAAAAATATATATTATTATGGCTTATTCACCTACGGTTGTGGAAAGCTACGATTAATGCTTAATCCCCAATTAAAGTGACCTTGAAGGGTCATTAACCCTGGACGCATGTGACTCTTCATTGACCTTCGGGAGAGTATAAAGACCCCGATATGGGAAATAAACCAGGAGGGAAGATAAGAAGGAAGAAATGTATACTCAGCAAGACAAATCACCATAGCCTGGAATATTTAAGAGAGAACTGACGTAAAATAACGAGCAAATGGGGAACCACGTCATTACTATTTAATCTTGGACGAGTGTATAACATTGCCTTGACTGAAGCCGACGTTAGTATAAGATATTCATTCTAGGAAGAAGGAAAAGATTGGAAGTATTCTATTGCGGAGTATATGAAAGAACGAAGAGTATACACAAATCTCAGAGGGTTAGCATCGACGGATGAAGGAACCCACGCTGAGGAACGTTGGTTACAATAGGAACAAGGGAACCAAGGAAACAAGGAGATTCACCCCGCCGTCCCTATTCTCCACCGCTACATTTAATTGCTCCTGGTCGCAAGTCTTCCATAGCATCGATGGATTTCAATCCTAACGCGGGGGTCGTTATGTGTCCTCTTCTAGACGTCCAAGACAATCAACAGGAAGCCGTGGTAAGCAAGATAAAGAAGCGGTAATTTCAGACTATGAACTCTACGGGATAGAGGAGAGTCGAGAAGTGAGCATATATCCTAATGGAGCCACAAGTTACAAGATATCACACCATACATCCGCCATCATCACAGGAGATGTACACCAACACTACTGGATGCAACCACCATGGCTGGAGAATGATAGATGAACTGGAGTGGACCAATTTGGCTATTTAGCAAGAACGAGATTATTAGGGCTATTTGACAGATTAAAACGAATGTGATCAAAGGCATCAATTAGTTGAAGCTTGTAGGAAGGAAGGACATCGAATGGAGGAAAGAGTTGAAGAAAATAAGTAACATTCTGAAGGATTAACTAGTTACGCCACCAACAGGTAAGGGGTGATGGTTGTTTATGCACCCATCGATATAGAAAAATTGATAATATGACATCGATGATATTTATATATATATACGAATAGTGATATAAGGTAGAATATGCACCACTTACGTAATATTAACGAAATAAGAATATGCATAGATGCATTCTTATAGGAATAAAGATATAAATATTGAGTCATTAAGAATTGATGGTATATACCTATTATATGGTTGTGCTGATAGTAATGCTTACAACAATTATTGAGTCTTAAAGGTGATAATAATTCTATTATGACCAATGGTTTTCTCTTTGAGATCTGATAGAAGTTAATAGCTACACTTTGTACTTATGAAATTGTATAGAAGGATCATCCTTATTTGATATCATCACTAAACTAATTGATCTTTAATGCTACCAATGTCTCTTTGAGAAACACGTTGAATGGAAGATACGAGTTTAGGTGTTTCCATCAAAAAGGGGACATTACAAGTGGTATCAGAGCAACTTTCCTGCCACCCTGTGAAAATAGCATTTGCAAATTTACCCAAAGGCAAAGGTATACTCTATGAACATATGGAAACACATTCCAATTTATGCAAATCAGGTATGACCAGTAACCGCTAAATGTAATCACTTGTTGATATTTGCTATTTTTATCATAGCTACCATATGTAAGTGTAAAATAAGTATCAAGATATATATATGTGTATAAATAGATATGTTATTTTGAATTGGACAACTAATGAGATCAAGATGATCCATTCCATCATAAGAATTGTGTGTAGTAACCCCATAAAACAACCATGGAAGGCAAGATGAATTTGCAGGTAAGTATAAAAGAAAATACATCATGAATTTAGATATTAATTTTTAGTAAATAGATCTGTAATTAAATGATAATGCGGTAGAATAAGAATTCATATATAATGATATTTATTCTAGTGATGTCACTCATTTCTATTGATGTCATTTTGGAATAATAAAGTTATACGTGCTACTATTTCTTCTTATTACCTTATATAATTACTAATATGTTTTGAATATCTAACTATATTATTATGATATATTCTATGTCTCTCACATGAAGTGTATTTCATATTTTCATCAAATTTTTGTATCATCAAACAAGCATGTAGAAAGTGAAGGGAAGGAAATCTTAGGTTGAGTAGATACTAGTTCTCCACTAGGTATGCCACTCCCCGGATCGGATGACTGAGAGTCATGCCATCGGGAGCCAAGGGGGTGATATCCGCTCTTGGGCTTAGTGTGAGTATCTACGAGCCTCCTATGGATTCCTCTCCTCTAAACTACCACATGTTTGATCTGAAGGATCCTCCAACATAGTTGGGAAATGATGAGAACGGATGAAGAAGAAATATAACATAAGGATTATCGCCTTTTCTCCTACTACGGGTGCATCCTATCTTAGTCGCGGAAAGACGGCTAATGTGTGAATGAACGGCCCAGACAGGTATGTACAGGCACTACCGAACTTAAGTATTAGGTTTGCACATTTCTTGTTATTGTGATTAAATGTGACAGAGCATAGTATAATAAGAATACAGTGATCACTTTGCACAGTGTATTAATGAAAGTATAAAATGCATGTAATATAGGTAATAAGGAATCAATATCGCATTGTACTTAAATAACGTGACTGTAGCTATTTTCGGGTATTCTTAATTGAGGAATAGATTAGAGTTGGCACTATAATATACACTATCAAATTATGGACTTTCTCTTTCAGTCATAAGGGTAGGGAATTGAATATGCATTGAGGAATGCAGAGACTAGGATCCCTTCAAGGTAGGCCACCCTCTGTAGGCGGACTGCGGTCTGTCACTGGGGGCCGAGAGGGTCGTTACAGCGGGCGTTTGTAGGCCGCTCTCAGGCTGAGAAGGTTATCACTAAGGGCATTCTCATGCGTATTCACTTCCTCTTCACCTATGAATGTTGGAGCAAAGGAGCAGTAATTTGGAGTGTTCTACAAATATGTTAATCTACTCAAACAAGTAATAACTGGTATATAAAATTACATGTCTTCCATAATAAAAGGGATAAAGGAACGTTTTAATTACAATTAAATTAATGATTACTTCGATTACTATTCTTATTTGTTATGGAATATTGGATTTCATAGGTCATTTCTTAAATATCCTAAAGGGTATTGAATTCTGGTGTAGTATGGGATACACCGAATCCACCTTCTCGATTGTCTGACAGCATACTTCATTCAAGTGTATTTGTAATTGATTGTACACCCTATAACTTGTGATTGTATTTGAGTGCATACTTTATGACTTGTGGTTGAATTTGCATTTGGGTATATACTCTATGATTGCAATTGTATTTGAGTGTATACTCTATGATTGTATGTGTATTTGAGTTGACTTGTGACGATATTTGAGTGCATATTTGATGGATTGTACCTAAATTCAAGATGTATTTGTATTCAAGTGTATACCATCTAACTTTGTATACTCTGTGACCTTGAATTCAAGTGTATACTTTACATATACTTACCTTGTGACTTCATGCACTCATGTTTTACCAAACTTAGGGTGTTTTTGATTCTTGGTTAGCATCTTACTTGTTCACTTCATGACTGATGTATATGTGACTACTCCATTCTTAAGTGTATGCTTGTGTCTGCGTAATTCATGCCTGTATGAAATTGTTTGTATCTGTTGAGTGCATCTATATTGCTTCCTGCCTTATGAGTATTTATGCATTGCATACCTTGATTGAGTTTATGTGCTCTACGTATAATTACATGATTTAGATGCCTTGTGTGTAATTTACTGCTCGTTGCTTCTATGAGAATTTGCCTCATATTGAGTGTCTTACTCCATGTATTTATGTGTATTTGTATGCTTCATGTGCAATATGTGATTATGCTTGCTCCATGCTTATATCTTGTATACATTTATGGCTAATATATTCAACATGACTGCTTTCGGATATGTCTTCCATGATTAGTGTGTTTTTAGCATATCTACTTGCGATTGACAAGCACACCCCATGCTTTATATATACAAGTGTGAATACTTCATGTATTCAAATCTATGTTGGTGTATGCTCCATATATTTATCCATACTTGTACTTCATGATTTACTGCTTTCGTATGTTCAAATATATGATCCATATCGTAATAAGTGCGCCTCATGTCTTACATACTTGCTTTATGCCTGATGTGCTTTAGCATGTTTTCAACATGTGAATATTTCTATTATGAATGTTCTATTTCTTGAGTGTATACTTTTGATTCAACCTGTATATTTTTTCGACTGTATTTGCATTCCTCGAGTGAATTAACATGCCTTACTTGTATGTATCATATTTTGCGAGTGATTATGTGTCTGTTGTATAGTCTATGTGCCTTTCAAATGTTTTTCTTCCTTTGTATGCTACTGGCTTCATTACTGTTGTGATTGTGACTTTCAATATCGTATGTGCATACCTTGTGACTGTTTCATGTATGATAAATTGTTCCATGTATGATATGTTTTCAACATGAGTGCTTATTGCAAGTCGTTGATTGCTACATGTCTAAAATATCTTCTCTATGTCTATTGGGCATGTGTGTTCTATGCAAATGCGCTGAACATGTATGATTCTTGCCTTGTATAAGTGTATGACTAAAGATGTACGTGATTCATGTCTTTTGCTTTAGATACTGTGTTTTTCATGCCTTATATGTATTGTGTGTATCTATTAAAGTAAATGATGTTTAGAATTGTGATTGCTTGAGGACAAGCAATCTTGGGTAGGGTGGACTGTCATGTCCCCGATTTTGTGCCGTTTAGAAACATAATTAAAATAATTAATCTTGTGATATCGCATAATTGTAATTGTCCAAGACAATATTACAATTATAAAATCATCATAATGTTATTATAATAAACATTAAAGTATACAAAATGAATACAAATTATTGAACAATTATGATTATTATAGAATACAAATAATACTGAATATATATATATATATATATATAGCCTGAGCAAACAATTATTATTATTATTATTTAAAATAATTTGAAATTATTAAATATTTAATTTTAATAATAATATTCAGATAAAGTAAATTAATATTATAAACATTTATCATAAAAATATATATTATTATGGCTTATTCACCTACGGTTGTGGAAAGCTACGATTAATGCTTAATCCCCAATTAAAGTGACCTTGAAGGGTCATTAACCCTGGACGCATGTGACTCTTCATTGACCTTCGGGAGAGTATAAAGACCCCGATATGGGAAATAAACCAGGAGGGAAGATAAGAAGGAAGAAATGTATACTCAGCAAGACAAATCACCATAGCCTGGAATATTTAAGAGAGAACTGACGTAAAATAACGAGCAAATGGGGAACCACGTCATTACTATTTAATCTTGGACGAGTGTATAACATTGCCTTGACTGAAGCCGACGGTAGTATAAGATATTCATTCTAGGAAGAAGGAAAAGATTGGAAGTATTCTATTGCGGAGTATATGAAAGAACGAAGAGTATACACAAATCTCAGAGGGTTAGCATCGACGGATGAAGGAACCCACGCTGAGGAACGTTGGTTACAATAGGAACAAGGGAACCAAGGAAACAAGGAGATTCACCCCGCCGTCCCTATTCTCCACCGCTACATTTAATTGCTCCTAGTCGCAAGTCTTCCATAGCATCGATGGATTTCAATCCTAACGCGGGGGTCATTATGTGTCCTCTTCTAGACGTCCAAGACAATCAACAGGAAGCCGTGGTAAGCAAGATAAAGAAGCGGTAATTTCAGACTATGAACTCTACGGGATAGAGGAGAGTCGAGAAGTGAGCATATATCCTAATGGAGCCACAAGTTACAATATATCACACCATACATCCGCCATCATCACAGGAGATGTACACCAACACTACTGGATGCAACCACCATGGCTGGAGAATGATAGATGAACTGGAGTGGACCAATTTGGCTATTTAGCAAGAACGAGATTATTAGGGCTATTTGACAGATTAAAACGAATGTGATCAAAGGCATCAATTAGTTGAAGCTTGTAGGAAGGAAGGACATCGAATGGAGGAAAGAGTTGAAGAAAATAAGTAACATTCTGAAGGATTAACTAGTTACGCCACCAACAGGTAAGGGGTGATGGTTGTTTATGCACCCATCGATATAGAAAAATTGATAATATGACATCGATGATATTTATATATATATACGAATAGTGATATAAGGTAGAATATGCACCACTTACGTAATATTAACGAAATAAGAATATGCATAGATGCATTCTTATAGGAATAAAGATATAAATATTGAGTCATTAAGAATTGATGGTATATACCTATTATATGGTTGTGCTGATAGTAATGCTTACAACAATTATTGAGTCTTAAAGGTGATAATAATTCTATTATGACCAATGGTTTTCTCTTTGAGATCTGATAGAAGTTAATAGCTACACTTTGTACTTATGAAATTGTATAGAAGGATCATCCTTATTTGATATCATCACTAAACTAATTGATCTTTAATGCTACCAATGTCTCTTTGAGAAACACGTTGAATGGAAGATACGAGTTTAGGTGTTTCCATCAAAAAGGGGACATTACAACATCTTCCGCCTCTGCCGTCGTTTGTCGGAGTTTGATGAATCTAGTGAATTCGCTTGACGATTCGTCAAAAAGCTAGCAGAATTTTGAAGAAGATGACTTGGTTTGCAATTCATAACAACTGCAGTTGACCTCGTAAAGTCATGGGCGCCCCTGGCCAGTAGGGGCACTTTTGGCTGTTGAGTTAGTCATTTCTTGATGATTTTGACCTCGTCGTGCTTTACATTCACCGTCTTGCTTGTCTTGAGATGATCACTACTGTTGCTAACGCGAACGCGTTCACCGTTGTGATTGCTTTCACCCTTGTGCGTGCACAAACAATTGAAAATGTTGACCAAGGCATTGACTGTGTAGTATCTCCCTTGTGACAAGGCGTGCATCTTCCAGACTTAGAATATTTTTAGCAAATTTCAACTTTGAAATTCCCCTCCGTGATGAAGCATCTTTTCGAGCATCTTTCGCCATGGATTCTTCCTTGAAGCGTTTGAGGCTTAGATCTTGATACCTGGGACTAGCCATCTGCCATTAATGGCCTCGGAGGTCCTAGCTTTTCTCTTGAAAAAAATAAAATAGACTCACCAGAGCAAACTTGACATTTTTGTGATTTTGACTTGACCAGTGTGATCATGAAGTTAAATTGACCTATCAAAATCATTTTGAAAAATTTCTAGAAAGGTCCTATTTTTTAGGGTTTTCCTAAAAACAAGGGTCTAAAACCCTAATTTTCAAAATTTCCAAAATTTCCAAGTATCCTCTTGACAATAAACCCACAAAAAAACCATGCTTGGTTTGACCTAAAATTGACTTTTGACAACAATTTTACTAGATTTAGACCATTTTAATCAAAATGTATTATTGAAGCAAAAATTTCATTTTGGGTACAACATCATCTGTTTTAATCTTTTGTTTTTGATTTGTTTGACATGTGAGGTGTTCAATTGTTGTGCTACCTTCAGTTTTTAATGTGGGTTGACAGTTATTCATTTAGGGATTTGTGTTCAATTTATTAATACCTATCCATTCTGTATTAACCTCCCCATAACATATTAACTGCAATTGATATCATTTCTTGGGTGGCCGACATGCATCTACTCCATCATTAATGGAACAAGAGGAAGAAGTCAAGCCTACAATTAGCAATGGCAGAGAAAGGCAAGATAATATACAATTTGAAGGTTTTGCAGGGTGTAAGAAAAATAGTGATTTCCATTCTCAAGGGCAGCAAAAATCCTACCAACAAATTATAAGGGCAGAGGAGACCACAGTGGTATCAGAGACAACATGCTTTGCAGCTAGTGTATGATATGGAGGTGGCATTGATAGTTTCTTTGAGGGTAAGGAGTCCAACAATGGAGGAAATGAGCAAGGTAAGGTACCTCGTAATCCTAAAATGCTGGTTATTTCCCCTAATGCAAAAATTTAAGAGGCAGATAGAAAAGAGGGAAAAAGGTTAAAAAGTGTTACTATTTTCTTTGCCTGCCTCAATAAGGAGGCTTTGCCATCTAGGAGATTCTTTGACAACTGGATAGCCTCAATATAGAGGGAAAATTGGATATTTATGTGATGTTTTGAAGAATGATGCAACTTGGTTTATTTGTTGTGTTTTGTAAGAATTCTCATATGCAAAAGAGGTTGTTAAACAAATCATTCTAGAATATGGGGAGGTGTGTTTAGCACCATATCTTGGAACCCTAAGCTAACCCCCTATGAATTCATTGTGCCTATGACAACCAAATGACTTGAAGTGCAAAACATTCCTCCTTAGTTGTGGTCATTAAGCTTGCATGCTTTAAAACCATTGGATGGGGTTCTACAAGTAGAAGAAACCAGATTTACCCAACCTCACCTATATGCTAGGGTTCTATTTTCTATAAAGCCTAAGGAAACCAACCCAAAATTATTACACTTTTAGTTTGAAAATAGCCTTGTTCAATGTAAATTAATTTAGTTGGGAAGCTTGAACTCCTTCTTTGTTAAAAAGATGGCTATCAAAGAAAGATTCTCCTATCTTAAAGAAAAACCTAATAGCCCTAACCTTGAAATCACTATTGCATTTAGAGTTAAAGATTTAATTTTGGCTAGGAAGAGAGTAAAATGGAGGGAGAGGTTCAAGGTATGGAAGAAATTTCATGTAGCAAAAATGATTCCACTTCCTTGGTGGAGTATGAGGTCATACTTGCCTCCTCCCAGCATAATGGACAAAAAAAGTGTTTTTTGCGATGTGTCAATCAATTGTCAATTTGTGAACGTTGAAACTGGTTCAAAAAAATTGGGCAATAATAGTCATATGTATGAAGAAATCCCTCTATGTTCCTAAGTCAAGCATATACTTCAAAGAACTGTTGCCTCTATTAAGCAATCCCAACAATCATATTGTCTTTATGGAGAGCTCTAAAACATCAAAAGGCTACCTCAGAAAAACCAAATTTGGAGGCGAATTCTAAGAATAAAATAAATCCCATGAAATATGATGATAATGGAGACAATCAAAAGGATGATAAATCCTTAGAGGAGTTATTAGATGAGATAAAAAAGAGGAAACAATTTGAATCTAAAATTCATAACATAAATCTAATCACTATTTTTATATGCTTCTTAATATGAATTATTATTCATTGTCAAGATAATGAGTATAGGATGTGTTCTTTATATGCTCCTAATGACCATAGATAAAGGTAACCTCCCTAAAGTTCCTTGGATTTTTGGTGGGGATGTCATGGTTGAGAAGATAAACTTGGCGGCGTTAAATCTTGTTGGAAAAGAAATGAACTATTTTTTGTTCTAAAATGAAAAAAAAAAAAAACTTAGCTTGTTTGATCCTTTTGAGCATAATAAAAAAGATAATAAGGCAACCTGGTTTATTTGGTGTAATAATAAAAAAGGAGAGAAAAGATTGTACTCAGAATTAGATAGGTTTTAAATTCAGAAGACTTTATTTCATGATTATTCATATGTTGATAATAATGTTGTAATATTCAGAAGAATTTCTTTCATGCTTGTTCATATGTTGATAATGATGTTGTAAACATATCACCCTACACGCTATCTGATCACTATCATGTTCAAATTCCGATGAAGATTAGGGGGGCAAACATCTGAAAAAGGATATTGGACTATTCAAAGTAAAAGTGTAAATGTCAATATACTACTTGATAGGACTATTTAGAGGGGGAAAGGATTTAAGAAATATTAACAAAAATCTTAACCCTTCTAGCTTTGCCATAGTGCATTGGAATATTGTTGTTGGTGCATGGAATTTTTTCTTGAGTACAGTTGGTAAAACTAAAGCTCTAAATAGAAAATGTGGTAGAATCTGAGGAAGAATTGGTGAGATTTGAAGAGCAGTTACAAGATAACTCAAACAATAGTGAAGTGCAAGATGTATTGGTCCCAGTCAAACACAAATGAAGATGCCATAAGAACCAGATAGCTCAAGGGGCTAATATAAATTATAAAAAATGAACTAGATTAAATGTGGTGATAAGGAACTAAATACTTTTTCACTCTATTCAAGTCAAAATTTGCCAAGAAATGTATAGGGCCAATTGATATTGGGGGAAACTTGACTGATACGCATGATGAAATGAAAACTGCGTGTCCTATTATAAGAATTTGTTCACTGCTGAGGGCAATAATTATGAAGTTAAAGAAGCTAAACTTTTGTAGTAGAATCATTCCCAAGAAACTAAAATAATGTGATGTCTCAAACTTTGAAAGAGATATTATTTTAGATGACATTTGTTCTGCTGTAAAATCCCTCAGAAATGGTAAATTCCCTGGCATTAATGGTCTTCCTGTAGAGTTCTATAAAGTCAACATTGATTAAATGTATGCTAATCCTCTAGATGTCGATGAAAAAGCTATTCAGGTAGGTTCCCTAGGAAAAGAAATTAATCAAGGAGTTATCAAACTCATCCCCAAAGATGGAGATAAATCTTGATCAAGAAGTAGAGACGTACAACTTTGCTGAATGTGTCATTTAGAAATTCAGCCAATGTAGTTGTGATAAGACTTGAACACATTCTACCTAAGATTATCTCCCTTCCCCAAATATGTTTTGTTAAAGGTAGATATATCCCAAAGAAAATGATTTAAAATTGGTAGGGTACAGATTGGACCAACAATTCTGGTCAAAATGTGTATATGGCTCTGGTAGACTTTGAAAATGTTTATGACAGGATTGAATGGTCCTTTATCATAATGGTTTTAAGAACTCTGAGCTTCAGGGGTAAGTTTTTCCAAATTATTGAAACTCTTTTTCATGATGCTTCAACCCAAGTGGAGATAAATGGTACTTTGACTAAGTCTTTTGATTTACAGAGATACATTAGATAAGAATGCCCATCGGCTCCCTCTGTATTTGATATTGCTTCTAAAGCTATGAACTTTTTCCTGAGAGAATGCTCCATTCGCCCTCTTGTAAAAGGTATTGTGCTCCCAAATGGTTCTGATTTGATTGGCATTCAGTTTGCAGATGATACTTCTCTATTTCCTTGTTAAAAAGAAGATGATTTTCAGATTTGATGAACAAACTTGATTTATACTGTTCTGCTTCAGATTCAAAAATTTCTTCAAAAATCTGTGGTTCTGAGTTGGTTTGAAACTCCCTCCTATGTGATTTTGCTAATATAGTTGGGAATGGAGGGTCTCAATAAGTTAGACATCTTGGTATTCCTTTTCTTTGGCACTTTCATTGTGTGAAATGTGAGATTGGATCTTCCAAAAGATTGAAAAGAAGTTTGGTAAATGGCAAGGTCATTTGCTCTCTATGGCTACCAGGGCTGATGTATGTGAAAAGGTACTTTCTTCCTTTACTATCTACCATGCTTCTTCCTAGTTATTTGCTAGTACACAAGTTGAGAAGTTGTAAAAACTTATAAGGAATTTTCTTTGGTCAGATGATAAAGGGAACTAGAAAAAGGCATGTTGTTTCTTGGAACCAGTGTTGTCTCCCTAAAATAGTATGGCAAAATGAGGTTAAAATATTTGGAGCTTCAAGGTTCAATTTTGGCTGTAAAACAGATAGTGAAAGCCTTTGAGAACCTTGAACCATGGAAAGTACATGTTAGAAATAACATAAGCCTTTATAGTGCCCAAGAAGAAAAAGCACTGGAGGAGGCTTCATCCACATTATTTGCCTTTTTGGTAAATTCTCTGTCAAGCTGGTTAGATCAGTTGCTTTTTGGTTATGATGCTTATTCTACAAGCTAAGTTACCGATTCACCTAGAAAAGGTCTCGGATACAATTCGATTCAAATTCGTCCAGGATATGGAATTGGGCCTGTGGATTCATCCAAGATATGAAACCCACCCTGTGGGTACGAAATTTTCGTACTTGGTATGTACCCAGACCAAATCCAGCTGTTTGAACGCCAAAAAAATAAAGAAAAAGAGCAGAAAATCAGATGTAAGTACTTTTGCAATGATATTCACACATCTATTTGTACATGCTTCAGCCTTCAAATACCCTCCTTCAGTTTGTGCCCAGTCTTTACATGGTTCAGGCCACTATTCCTGGTCCTTGAAATACTACATAGCAATAAGACTCCTCTGATGATGGAATTCAAATATGGAAAAGATAAGTTATGCTTCTTTGTATAGTAGACAGCTTTAGTTCCTTCTCCTGGCATTCTAAAGAAAATAAAAATCTCTGTTTTGTGTTGTAGGTATTGATTTTAAAACATTATACAGTGACAAATAAGGTTTACCGTGATGATAAATGGCTCCTGCAAGAGATTTTGGTCACAAAGTTTATGACTGTGATACTATTTGATATTCTCCTATGAAACATTACCCTGTATCCATATGAACAAAATGATAGTACTTATTATTTAATAGTGAAGAGATGAATTCCTCTAGACCATCCACTATATGGATATGAGTACAAATCAAAAGTTATAGAAAGAGCTAATAGCTACAGACATATCCTTTTATTTTATCAATCAATAGTAACTAATGATTAAGGGTACATAACACCTAAAGGCTTACACCATGGTATACAAGTATAATCATTAATAAAAAAGTTATTAACATTTAAAGAGGACCACCACCAAAAATCTGGTAAAACAAAACAAGAAGATACTGTAGGAATATACCATCACCAAGGAAATTATAAAGTTTATCAACACAAAGCTTTTGAAGCTCCTTCTTAGGTTTGTATTTTATATGGCATTCAAACAGTTGGATCTGCTTCCCATAAAAATAAAGAAAATTATATACCACTGCAAATATGTATATATTTCTGATTTTTATATGTTTTTGTATTAATGTACCCAACCCCAAAAAAATTTTGACCGAATCCCATACCGGATTCTCATACCCGTACCCGAACCCAAAAACGAATCGGTAACTTAGTCTAGAAGAGATATCAAGTTTTTCAGTTTTAGTTCCATCTTATGGAATCTCTCTTGTAATAATATTTGTTTATCTCTAAGTGAAGTATTCCCTGCAAAGTTTTGATTCTCTAGGAAACTCAAAAAGTTTAGTGACGTATTTGAGATGGAAACTTTAACCTGGGAAAGGTTAAAAGTAGGCTTTCTATTGCAAACTCTCAAAGAAGAGACATTTCCATGTTTGCTAAAGCTGTAAGTTGTATTGATTTACCTGCAAATCTAGAATTCAACACTAAAATATTAGATATATGGCGAGACGTCTCCCCTCTTACTAAAATTGTTATTAAAAAGATTTATTTGATGCTTTATGATACTAAAGAAGTGATGAACACTTTAGTTGAAAAGGGGGTCTTGGTCTTTCTCCCTAGGACTAAAAAATTACATTTAATCACATTTGGTCTTGTTGGATTGAACCCAAGAAAGTTTGTTTTAGATGGTTGCTATAATATAAAGCTAAAAGAAAGTTCCAACAATATTATAATATAAAGCTAAAACAAAGGAGAAATCAAGAATTTTTCTTTTTCAGCTGCAAAATAGAGTTTGAACTATTTACATTTCTGTGCTTCTCTGATGGATGTGCTTTAGGCTTTCCAAGACCAACCAGTGTCTTAAACCACTTCCCTGAGATGCCCATTGTGCAGTCCTTCAAATATCACACTTGTAAATTCTTCAAACCTGTTGATAAAGAAAATCATCAAAATCCATCCTTTTAGTATAAATGCTCCCAAAGGACACAACATATGTCCAACCATGCATATTGCTAACAGTGAAAAAAAGTTAAAATAATGATCATAACTTTTGTGACAGCATGCAAGCCAAGGTAAAGCAAACATACAGTAATTAGCAAATTGTTTTATATGTTAAGATTTTTGGAAAGTCTTTTCCCAAAACTGGGCAGCAAGAATTAAAATTTTGATCTTTAGATACAGGCTAATCATTAATGCACAGAACCAACAAGACAGTATTCAGATGCCTTATCGAAGCTTTTCCTTTTCAACAGGTGTACCCTAGTTTACTCTTTCTCTGCTTGATTCTTTCAAGTTTTCAACATTCTAGCTAAACTTTGGAGTATACATTGCAAATGGTATTCGTCCATCCTTCAGGACCATTACTCACTCTTAATAATTTATGCTTTTATCTTTTCACAAAACATTTTTTCTTCAAACAGACAATGATTCGCTTCCTGATGTTCAAAAATCAGCACCTTCAGCTCTGTGATGTGTAAAAGGATTTTTACTTGCTTGTTTAAGGATTGATGTTTGATGTACCACCTCCACATCATCTCCAAGCTAAGTCACAAGCTTCGAATTTGAATTCAAGTTCGGAAACATTGAAATTTGGATGAAGTTCGGCAAGGAAAAAATTTGAAAAGTAGAAAATTCAGATTAAATTTGCCTTATGTAAATTATTAAATATTAATATATTGAGAAGTAAATGGCTGTTAAATTTAAGTTTAATATAAAAATAAGAATTTTTGTTAACAAATCATTACACTTCATTTCTTATTAACTAACTTTTGATTATTACTATATTGATAAGTAAATGACACTTAAATTTAAATTTAAGATAGAAATAATTTTTTTTAACACGTATTACACTTCATCCTTTCTAATCATTGTAGACTAACTCTAGACATTAAATATTAATTGTAAATTAGTAAAAAATTAAATCAAAGATCTTTTGGAAAAAAATTGTGAATAAAATTCTCATCAACTGTGAGAACTTGACGTTGTGATGCAGGGTTGTATCGTTAGTCGTTACAGAGTGGGAGACGTGATGTGGGTGAGCAACTTCCACAACTCGGTGCTGCAGTTCCATTTCGTGTGCCAGAAAAATGTAATGCTGAGCATTGACACAGACAAAACCGACGAACTGGAGCTACAGAACGTGGTGAGGAAAGCAGCAGAACACCTGGAAGCTTACAGGACGAGAGTGATGCAAACACTTTTTTTAAAAACAGCCTTTTAAAGCCCTAAAAACACTTTTTAAAAAGTTTTTAACTCGAAAATCTGGCCGTATGAATTTAATGACGAATTTCAACGAATATTTAAAAAAAAATTCAAATTCGCCCAAATCCAAACTTCATACTTCAGATTTGACGAACTATGTGACATGTGACAGTCTCCAAGTATGAATCTAATTACATACGCATAAGTCATTTCCTATGTGTTCAAATAATTTATTAAAAAATGTCACTTAGTCCATGTCATTCTCAAGAGTGTTGGAAAAATTAAGGTTTACATTTTATATTAAAGTCATCTTAGCAACTTAGTCCTAGTTTTAATAATTAATTAGTTGGGGATTAGTTTCCCATAAAGTAGTTTAGGGAATTTGGGGTAGTTGTACGAGAATGCAATGCTTTATAAGCATTTGCATGATACATTGTAAAACCCTGAAGCATTACTATTATAATTACATTTTGGTGTTTTCTATGAAAGCATTATGATTTAGTTTTTACAAAATTTGTGCATGCAATTTTCATCATGGTATCAAAGCACCAAGAAGGTCAGGCATGAGGGTTTGGAGCCCTCCTATGAAGGCGGCACAATTTTTCTTACAACATGAGAAGAATCCAAAGGGCGTCATATTGTGTGCTCATGAAGAGCCAATATATGTGTGCCAGTTGCTGACCTGTGGTCCCTGTTTTGCCGGAAAAAATTGAGCCATGAATTGTTGCTGAATGTCAGACCAAACATAAGTGCATAAGGCATAGTTTGTAGGGCACTTTAAGTTGTATCATTTCTACATACATGTGGATGTTGAGAAGATCCTAGAAACAAGAAGTAGATATACACCTTTCAAAATAAGTCTGGCTGCCAATTGTGGAGATTCATGGCCCGGGTATGAATTTCTTTTGCCTGACTTGGAGATTTCTACCTTAGAATTTGTGCTTGAAGATTCACAGTGGTGAAGCAATATCTGGTCCACATCTGATGCAGTGAAGAAACAGGGGACTGTCCGTTCCAAATCTACATCATCAAGTGCCATAAATATTTCTCTTCTACATTGTCAGCTGCTGGATCTGCTTGATGGATGAGATTTGTTTATTCATTTGGCTGGCAGGAATCTAAAGTTTATCAAATAAACACCTCTGTTTTTATTATCTCCAACCTGCAAAACAATTTAAAAAATCATGATACAATTTTTTTTTAATACTTTTATAAGCGCATACGTGTATAGGATGTTTTTTGGGGGAAAATGACTAATAGGAAAAAGTTTTAAGGGGTTTTTAAGGAATAAGAGAGACATAAATAAGGGATGCATAAGTAGTTAAGTTTTCATAAGATTATGGGTATTAAAATATTTGAAGGATTTGTTCTTGCTTATATATTAAGGAGAAATAAGATTTAGTGTTGCATTGGTGATACATGATTTTGTGTAACATTGGAGGTATGTTATTTCTTGAAAAGAAATAAAAAGGATATTGTAAAGGGTGCATTCTCAGTAGAAACCAACACCTTCAAATTTTATAATGTTTAACTTTAGTTTTATTATGTCACTAAATATTTGTGTTCTCCAAGACATCCATGTTATACCTCACAAAGATATTAGAGAATCGCATGCTTGTATTATCAGAGAGTCTAATGAGACATCAAATCAAAAAAGTTTAACAAAGACATAATTAGAGTTGGAGGCATCGGAGGTTTAAGGAATATTATCATCTCCAGCTAGCTTCTTGCTCAGAGATGATATCCTACATGAAAAGCACCAATTTGGAGGAATATTATCATCTTGAGCTAGCTTCTCGCTCAGAGATGATATCCTGCATGAGAAGCACCATTTTTTTTCTCCTTCATGGAGCAAGGGGGGGGCTTGGCAATTTTATGATCTGTGGATAATTGTGTCTCAATTCACAAAGGGGTGAGTGTTACAATAAATAGTGGAGTAAGTCTTAATTCACAATTGCTTGGTTTTTTTCTTGTGGGTAATTGTGTGTGTCTCAATTCACAAGAAGGGTGGTGTACTAGTGAATAGTCACATATGTCTCGATTCACAAGTATCATTGGATAGATAGGACATTTTCCCAAACATGAATAGTTTGGGGTGTTCTAAGGGGGTTTGATGGTTAGTCAAAACATTTGCCTAGAAATGAGCAATTTGGAGTGTTCTGGATGAGCAAAGAGATTTGGTGGAAATAATTCCATAGATTTCCAGATGAGCTGCCTCAGTCAATCCATGTTGCAATGTTTTTGTTCTTTCTTTTTTTTCGTTTTTCTTTTGTAATGTAAACCTTAAGTGGGGGGTGTTGGAAAAATTAAGGTTTACATTTTATGTAATGTCCCCTTTTTCATGAGCAATGGATTTTTGAGGAATTAGCCTATTCTTGATCTTCGTAGGCTAATGGAGCTTGATAAGAGGATCGTTTGGCAGATACCCAGTTGATTGGTTGGCTCATTTCGTGATTTATTCTTCATATGGAGGTGTTCCAATGATATGTTTCTATTTTTAGAAACCTCATGTTATAAACTAATGTTATGTTTGCACTTTATGTTATGAATAATTATTTTATTTTAAAGTGCAAAATAATAAAATAAAATAAAATAATATTCCTTCTAGAAGGTGACTTGGGAAAGTTCTAGAAGGAGGCCGACCTCTTGAGGAAAAAGTATAAATAGACATCATGGGCTTCATTCTCATCATCCAGATTTGTTGTTGTTGATGCTGATGTTTGATGGTTGTGGAGCCTAGGGTTTCTGCAGTTATCTTTGGCCATTGAGAAGGAAAACTCTCAATTGGTGAGTAATTTTGAGGGTGTGAAATATCACTTGAATTATTGCAGCTGAGAGAAAGTTACTTCAGACTTTCTATTTGAGCTTCATTGTTAAAACTTAGTGGCCTTCGGCCAAGTTTTTTGTATGATTCGATTTAGGGCTTTGTGGAGACATTTTGGTGTCAAGTCTTCAACAAGTTTGGCATGAAGGAGTTCGATTGTATGCTCAGATTTTTATATCAGTCATTTCCAGAATTTCTGTCTTCATATCAGCTTGTGTGAACGGTTCGATTTTGCTCATAGGCACTTCATCTTGGGACGATTTCATCTAGGAGTGGAAGCGCTTCATATTAGAGGTCTAGGCGATCTTGTTGGAGGCTTTGTTGGCAACCAAGGGGCTGCATATTATTTTATATCTGCCATTGCATCAGAAACAGGGGCGGCAGCATAGGTGGCTCAATTTGGGTTCATAAGGTCTTCATCTTCTGAGATAATGCTTGCTTCATCATTGGAGACTCAGGGCAACTTCAAGCTACAGGTTCCTTGAAGATTCCATGCTATCTACATGTCATATAGATGCATTTTATAGAGCTGCTGTAGATGTTTATTTTGGTATCAGACTTGATTATAAAATCAATATTGTCATTGTATTTGTTCATCATTTTTATTCAAGCTGTTATAATCAGCATCTTTAAATCTTTGGAGTTGCATTGTAAATCACAAATGCTAGCTACTGCTGTAGGTAGACATTGTAATCAGACTTTGGCATTTTCAGTTGGGTCATGTTGTAAGCCAAGAGTCCTGGCATTTCCATGATAACTTGTGTAGGCAATTGCATTTCAATAAGACATCATCTTTGAGAAGTCTCACATGGTTGTAATGTTCATTTGAATGTAATATGAAGATGTATGCCAACTATTTGACAAAATGTCAATGGCTGTAGATGTTCTTATCAACATATAGGTTGCATACCAACTGTTTGCTAAAATTACCAGTTGGCTGTAGGTGCATGTTTTGCATTTAGAAGTCATATATAAGCATTGTAAAAGATGAAATTAAGTCATTGATGCATCTAGGATATAGTTTATGCATTGTAGTTTTGATTTCCAAGCATTTAGAGTTCTTTGATATCATCTTCAAACCTTTATATCAGACTGATAACTCAGACCAGCAAGCTGAAAGTCTTGCATGAAATTCCTTGAGTCGCTGAAAGTCTTGCATGTGAAGTGTTTGATGAAATTCCTTGAGTCTTCAATCAGCACTTTGAGGTCAGATTTGAGCAGGGTCATTACATTTTACAATGAAGTCACCTTAGTGACTTAGTACTAGTTTTTATAATTAATTAGTTGGGAGTTAGTTTCCCATAAGGCAGTTGAAGGAGTTTGGGGTACTTGCACAAGAATGCAATGTTTTATAAGCATTTGCATCATACATTGTAAAAGCCCAAAGCATTAATATTATAATTACATTTTGGTGCTTTCTGTGAGAGCAATATGACTTAGTTTTTACAAAATTTGTGTGTGCAAATTTCATCAAAGCGCTCTGTGTAAAATGGAAAGTTCATTGATCCAGCTAAATATGCTGTCCATCATATTGCTTACATTTCAAAATGACTGATGTACATATTAATTATTTTTTATTGGTGAAATCCTCTTATATCTTGTCCTTTGGATTAGATGGCACAGCTGAGGGGCATCCCTTCCATCACATTGACCCAAGACTTTAACCAGCCTCATTTGTTGGGAGCACCACATCCACTAAGTTGGATATGGCATTTAAACCAATTTCAAAGCTTTAATGTGCTTCCTATGGATTTTAACCTAGGGCTCCTCTTTGGAAGCCCCAATATTTTACCACTTGAGCTCATCTCTTTCAAAGTACAACTATTAATAATTATCACTACAAAATATAGGCAATTTCTGAATGTGTATGAGTTCAGCCTAGGACTGACATTCACGCTTGTTTTGGAACTACAAATAGAAATACATGGCAATCAACTGATATGATGGCAAACCAAATAGAGCCTACTATCTGTACAGGATGGAAAATGATCGCTGCATATTGAGTGAATTTTAAGCCATAAGTTGGAAAAAAATTGAAAATGACAAAAAGTTGATCACTTTATAAAGATTGGTATTCAAGTATCCTGGTTTTCAAGTCCACTACTGCTATATATGCCCGAAGATTTTCATTTTCGCAAATGAATTTTTATTTTTATTTTTATTGGGCGTCAAAACTAGATTGAACAAATGAGGCATATGTTACAAACTCAACATCTGCTTGCAATATAGCATTTCTAGAGAACGCATCTTTAGACAAAGGTTTATTGTAAAGATGAATATGTCCATTCACAAGAAATACCATTCTGGTAGAATCCAGTGTATGCAATTTTGCAGCACCATTTTCAAATACATGGTCAATCTCATAGGGGCCCAACCACCTTGAGTGAAACTTATCTTTGAAATCCTTCAAATGAGAATCAAAGAGGAGGGTCCAATCACCAGACTTGGAGAGCTTGGGTTTGACAAATTTATTGTGCCATATGGTACGTTGTTGCTGGATTACTTTAGTGTGGAAAACAGCCTCCTGTCTGGGTTCATCACGAGCATGTATTTGGTTCATCTTTTTTCTTTGGGATTTGAAGATATCCATTGCTAAGTTGACGTACAATTGAAAAAAGAAGCATTGTGAATGGTACGTTCATTTCAAACAATCCCTTGCAAACAAATTTACATTATTTGTAGATCAACAAGCATTATTGTACAAAAAAAATAAGTTGTCCATGGAAGAATTGTGCAATGGCTATTGCTGTTTCCATTGTGGTACTAAGTGCGAAAAGTCACATACTTGTATAGTGTCTATCACATATAAATAGTAGTGAACAAATGGATGGAGTCAATGACAAATATGCAAACTCGTGTCTATTTCACATAGTTTTTCTTCTGAGATGATAAAATACTAGTGGATACCTATAAATGTCCAGTTCTGTGGAGGAGATGCCATAAGCACAAAGAAGAAAATAATTCTGATATCTATAACTTTCCAGTTGACTCATTTACTGCTGTATTACATGAGGGAAGACCAAGTGTGACATCAAGGAAGAGGTAAGAAGCGCGTGAAGGAAAAATGATGGGCACATAAGTGCATTAGATACAGCAAGAAAGATATTGTTGACCAGTTATGGTGGCAAACCATACATCAAGTATGTGTAAAATGAATACCATCATATACACTTATCAAAGAACAAGCAGGCCAGTAAGAGTGAATTTTCAGCTATTAAACCTAGCCTTGCAGCAAGAAAAAGTTTTAGATATGGGGTTTGAACTTTATTGGACCATGTAAACACCATCCAAGAAAGGGCATTGCAAAAATTGAATGGTAGCAACAAGTATTTAATGAAATGGGCTGAGGCTAAAGCCTTCCCAAACAAGATTGCCTAAATTACAACAGGTTTCATACATGAACAAATTATAATTATATTTGGATGTCCCTTGAACATAACCGGTGTAGATAGACATGATTTACATGTGAGACAATCAATAAAATGTTGGACAACAAGAAGAGGAAAGCAGAACTGAAAGATTGGATTGAAGGGACAATTGCCATGTAAGGCCAAGTGGTATTCCAAAAACAAAACAAAGGTTTTATTCAATGACATATGGGTCCTTAATCTATTGGGAACTGAAAGCTTCCCTATAGGAGAAGCGTGATCTGAATTGGATCATTCATGTTTGATTAAATTCAATCTGTTTCAGTTGTAGTAGATTCTTACATGGTTTGTATGACTAATGATGTATTCAAGGCATGTCCTCACTCACATTCTAATGACAAAGGAAGATCAATAAACATGATATATTGATTGTACAGGGTTCAAAACAGAATGAATGTAGTTAAGGAAGATCCTAGTGCTATCCAGACTCCAGAACCTCTCAGACTCTTCCAGTAATGAAGAACAATAGAGTGAAGTAACACATTTGACTCTGGTCAAGTCCACTCTTCATGCTACATTCAGATTCACACAGATAAGAAAATAAGGACCTCAATCACCCAGAATGGAAGCCATGATATTCTAACTTCCAGTTGTTGACGTCAAGGGTGTCCCATTGTTTAATGTCAAATGGAAGACAATGTGGAAGCATAAATATGCACATTGGACTCATGAAGAATCATCTAGCACAACGGACTAATGTAAAATCATCTAGAATTATTGAATGCTTGTGCAGCTAAATGTGGGAGAGACATTAAGTATCAGAGCAGGGCAAGCTTGTGAAGGATATTGTAGAAGCATTGCAATAGTCTCAGAGTGCTCTTGGAGGCTCTATGGGAGCAATTTTCTTGTAATTCTTGCTGATTTAAGTTGGGCTGAGGCAGAGCCCCATTTTTTTTAATTTTTCCGACATTGAGTTTCTCCAATGTAAATTCTTGTGTTTATTGATTTTTGTCATTTACTTGCTAGGGAAGCTTCCCAATTCTATGTAAGATTTTATAAGCAAAGCACTTAAGAAACAACAAAATAAATCAGTTTGTATCACAAGTACGCATGTCAATATCTGTGTTGATGGGTTGGGAATGAAACATCTATCCTAAATATAGATCACAAATCTTGAGCCAATAGCCCATATCATCTAGGATGACACAAAGAAATTTTCCTACTTTTTATTTTGTGTTCCATATTACCAAAGCATGGACAACAAGCAACATTGTTAACACTTTGCTCAAGAATTTAAGGCAAACTAGCAGGAAGTTCCAAAGATGTGACAATAATATAATTGGTAGGGCTTCAATGGATAAGGTGATTAGGTGTTCAATCCTTATGCTCAAATGTAGATATTACACAAAAGTATATTTTGGTTGCTGCCGTTGATTCTATAAGATTTGTACCATCCCGGGATCACTTTCCATCTTCTCTTGTGCAATTCTACAATTAAAAATTTCTGGAATACCAAATATTAAATGATAGATTTACCATAACTCATCTTTTTTTAGATTTTGGAAAGTGTGTTTCTGCCATCATATTGCATCATTTGGAGGTAAATTGCAATGTCTACAAATATTTCAACATGTTTACATCATTTTCTATGCAATTGCATACCCTATGTTAGGGTCCACTAGCTAGGAGCAAAGGTCTCCCAAGGAGGCTGGCATGTTGTCTACCTCAACAACATATTTGTATGTAATCCAATGGGCTATTTTCTCCAGAAGCTTCTACTGTTTTGAGCTCAAGTTAAATGCTAGGAAGATATAATGTTTATGGGAATATATCCCTTTAAGAGTCAAAGAGTTCAAAGCATGTTCCTGAGTAACTTTGTTTACCATTTATGTAAATATCACAAGAAGAATGTGAATTATGTTTACCATGTTCCTGAGTAACTTTGTTCCTAAGGTACACAATCAATTATCCCTATACCCTATGTTAGGGTCCCCTAGCTGGGAACAAAGCTCTCCCAAGGAGGCCAGCATGTTGTGTACCTAAACAACATATTTGTAAGTAATCTAATGAGCTATTTTCTCCAGAAGCTTCTATTGTTTTGACCTTAAGTTAAAATGCTAGGAAGGTGATAAGTCAATGTTGCAATACTAGTTATTAGGTTTATGGGAATATATGCCTCTAAGAGTAAGTGTATTCAAAGCCTGTTTCTGAGTAACTTTATTTAGCATCTGTATAAATATCACAAGAGGAATGCAAATTATGTTTGCAAAAATCTTGTCTTTTTGAGGTACACTATCAATTATTCCTAACAATATTATATTGGTATATCAGAATGTTGCCACAAATTCTGACAAAGTAGAAATTGGCTGATGGTTTTTGATTCATTTCGTTGTTTCTCTTGTATATTTCACTCCAAGTTCATACAATTTTTTATGCATCAAATTGCCCAAAAACTTCACAGCATATAGTTCATAATGTCGCTCAACAATGCTTGCTCATTCCTTAGAATGAGTGGTATAGGTGAGCTAATTGTCGATTGATTGGATCCATCAGTGCTCAGTGGCTAGGCAAAAGCCTCTAAAACGTAAGTAATCTAATGAGCTATTTTCTCCAGAAGCTTCTATTGTTTTGACCTTAAGTTAAAATGCTAGGAAGGTGATAAGTCAATGTTGCAATACTAGTTATTAGGTTTATGGGAATATATGCCTCTAAGAGTAAGTGTATTCAAAGCCTGTTTCTGAGTAACTTTATTTAGCATCTGTATAAATATCACAAGAGGAATGCAAATTATGTTTGCAAAAATCTTGTCTTTTTGAGGTACACTATCAATTATTCCTAACAATATTATATTGGTATATCAGAATGTTGCCACAAATTCTGACAAAGTAGAAATTGGCTGATGGTTTTTGATTCATTTCGTTGTTTCTCTTGTATATTTCACTCCAAGTTCATACAATTTTTTATGCATCAAATTGCCCAAAAACTTCACAGCATATAGTTCATAATGTCGCTCAACAATGCTTGCTCATTCCTTAGAATGAGTGGTATAGGTGAGCTAATTGTCGATTGATTGGATCCATCAGTGCTCAGTGGCTAGGCAAAAGCCTCTAAAACGTAGACTCACAGCTGTTGTTTTCTCTGTCAATGATCAGCAGTGGGAAAGGAAGTTGCAAATTGCGCCTTGAGCATTCTGTAAACATGTAAATCATTCTCATTCTGCTAGGCATCCAAAAAGTAATTGAGTTTTGATCCAAGGTTAAGGACCGATGCAGAATTTGCAAATGACATCCTTTAACGAACTAGATTTGCCCCCAAGTCCCCAAGGAAGGATAAATCAACTAAGTGTACCACGCAGATTTTTTGCATTTAAGCATATCCCAACCAGCTTTTTTGCATTTACTGTACTTAACTACCCACTTTCGAATATGTGACTCTGGTTTCTCTTGCAATTAGTGCATTAAACAGCAAAATTTTCTATTTAATCTCATTTTTACTATGATTAAGCAAAGATTTTTCTTCTCTTGGAAAACTCTTTAGAGTTATCTAAGTGGCCCTAAGTTGAAAGAGCAAGAAGGCATTGACATATATAGTCAATGTCAATGGGAGGGTTTCTTGCATAGTTACAAGGAAAACAAACTCCACACCACCACATAGAAGACCAGTTCTGGACTTTAAGACTATTAAAGGTTGCAGATTTTACAGATGATATGCCTTGCCCCAAACTCGCTTTGGAGAAGTGTGCTGAGTACTATTTGTTTGGGTTGAGGAAGGTGATTTTCCATGATAGGAAAACAGTTACTGATTTTGAGGCCAAATTTATGGAAGACATGCTCAATTTGTCAAGGAAAGGGCATACTCTTAAGAAAGAGGTTGTTTTAGAGTTCAAGGCAAATGAGGGGGAAAAAAACAAGATAATCAACAAGCGTCATGAAAATCCAAAAAGAAACTCCTCGACATTCCTTGGGTTAAAGCATCAAAATGTGACTCTCATATTTCAATGTTGTGGTACTCCTTAGCAAGATTATGGGAGAGCCAAAACCCTTTTGTTTGCAGCCACCTCCCTTACCTTGCATGTTATTAGTGATGGCACAAGTAGGACTGAATGAGAAGTTGTTATCATAGATGCACATGCATTAACAAATGTTCAAAGTACAACAAGAGACAAAGAATTTTTATTTGAGCACATATGTAGTTTACATATTCTTGGGTTAAATTAATAGAAAGAAAGTTGTGGGAATCACATAGCATTTCCAATGAAAAGAAGCCAATGCCAGAATGTTACCCTAAATTCTGGAGGAATTGCATTAAGAACCCGTATGATTATTATAATGGGGTCATTTCTCATGTGTTAGTGAATTGAGGATTTTTTCGCAGACAAAATCTCAACAATAGGTATGAGAGATATTTATTAAATTGGTGTATTCGTAACAAGGAACATACCTGGATAAGGCCACTAGGAATGAATTATTGTTAGGAATTGTCCTAGAACACTAGCAGAATGCATATACATTTTGTTGGGTCCCAAAACCGCTGCTCTACAATCCTAGAACTCTTCTTACCTTCAGGGCCAAGAATTTGTCATCAAGAAGGTAAAAGAAAGGGTTTGTCAACAGACTGAGAAGGGTTAAAAGGCCAACTGATGAGAGTGGATAGTCTCTCCTACACTTCAGACTCTGCTTGACCCAGGAGGGTATTCCCAAAGGTATCCTTAGTGAAGTTTTAAACAAATTAAAATATAGCATGATTGCAACAATCAACAACTATACCCAATGTACACTTGACCCATATAATTGTCACTAGGTCAAAGATAAACTAGCTGCATAAAACCTCTTATATAGCTGATAACACATCTTGCACATGCACCTATAGATGATAGCAATATTATAATCCCCAAAGTTGATTCCATTTGATGTTTCATGCACAGCAGGAAGGTGCAAACATGCATGATATGATTCTCTAATAATTTAACAATTTGAATTTTCTTGAGATTGTTCCCTAGTTTGTAATATTGAATCATCAATAGCATGTATGAATCCTAATCTATTCTTACTTTTAACATGGATGGAGGTTATTTCAAATAATTAATGTTTGATCCTTCACTAATATGGACAAATGCCTACTCCATTGGGCAACAGTCATGAAAAACTAGATTGCATTTACATACAAATTGAATATCATATCATATAAAATGGACATACTTAACAATCCATTTCAAAATTGCAATAACCCATATGCAACAAAGGAATGACCATTACAAAGCATTTGTAATTCATTAGATTTTGTCACACATGCATCAAACCCTCCATTTACATTCATGCCAGCAAATGTGGCAAGAGGAAATACATAACTGCAATTAAAATATTCCTCTAACTCATTACAAACTGCCATGGAAACACAACATTACAAGAAAATATGCTTTACAATATCCTTCCTACACTTCACAAAAAGAATGCTGGCATTTGCAGCCCAAACTGGTAACGTTTGATGCCCTAGAACCAGCTCAAGGCACTTGCAAAATTGAAAATTGGATTGGCGACCAACCCTTTGAATGAATGAAAAACTTGAATTTATACCATTTGGTCTTTCATGCCCTAAATCCACATAGGAAATCAAGGAACTAGCGGTCAATGAATGTTGCATGTAGAACAAACTAAGATCCTACAAAATCCGCCAAAATGATGGCCTAAAGCTTGTATGAAAATCATTCATGTCATAAACACAACCATTGCATTAAAACCAACATGGTGTTCTTCATCCTCCACCACTGAAAGTGCATTTGAATCCACACCCTCACGATGGACAATTGTTTGTGGGCAAGAAAAACCCTTTTGGAGTAGTTGTGGCATCAAATATGGTCACTAATGGTGAAATAGGTCATGCAAGGATGTAGGTGGGAGTGAACAGTGCAAAACATAGGAGTTTTGCAGTTTTGAAGATTGGGGATACCAAGGAATTCATCCCTTAAGGCATGCAAATAAGAACCAAACCAATGATCCCAATAAGATAACATAGTGAGAAAAGTGGGATAATCCATACCTTGTACCACATTAGAAAATTGGGGAAAAGTGTTAGGAATCAAGGATACCAAGGAAAAGGTACCCACATAAAGGTATGGCTGAAATTGTGACTCCAAAAGGCAACTTAGTGTAGAGGATCAAGGAGTCGAGGCTCTAATGAAAAGCATACTAGTAAGAGGAAAGCCAAAACAACAAGTAAAGTGGAGGTCAAGAAGAAGGGATGTTAGGAAGGAAATCTCCAAAATCCCAACAAGGAAAAGGAAAAAAAAGCAAGGTACGGATGAAAGGTAGGTTGAGATGGGAAAGTTCGATATCCCAATAGGAACAAAGGAAACTACAAAGTTGGGCCGAAAGGGATACCACAAAGGGAAACTCTGAAACTCCAACATACAACATAATCCTTCGAAATGTTAACATTGTTGTACCCAAATAAAAAATTTGCTTCAACAAGGCATTTTGATTAAAATAGTCTAAACCTTGTAAAATTGTCATCAAAAGTCAGTTTTAGGTCAAACCAAGCATGGGCTTTTTGTGGGTTTAATGTCTAGAAGATATTGGTAAAATCTGACAATTTTGAAAATTAGGGTTTTCGAGCCCCTATTTTTAGGAAAAACCCTAAAAAATAGGATCTTGCCAGAATTGATTGAAAATAATTTTGATTGGCTTATTTCACTTCACGATCACATTAGTGAAGTCAGAATCAAGAAAAAGCCAGTTTAAATCTAGTGCGTCTATTTCACTTTTTTAGGAGAAAAGTTAGGACCTTCGAGGTCAACAATGGCAGATGGCTAGATACCAGGTGTCGAAATCTAAGCCTCAAACTCATCATAGAAGATTTTGTGGCGAAAGATGCTAGAGAAGATGCTTCGTGACGGAGGGAGCATGTATAGTTAGTTCGTCGATCCATTTATCTGGGCGGGAGGGACCCGCTAACACTTCCTCATTCCGGATCCCCGTGCCCTTGTCGGTTGCGAGAAAGGACTCCACCCGATAGATAGCTAGCTCCACCTGCTTCTGATGTCCACTCATATGAATAAATAGCTCCAATTCCCCACACCTTCGGGCGGGTTGAGGAATCCCACTTGATCGGCAAACTCCGACTCCCTTCTGGCGGATGAACCAGGGGGGGGAATGACCTAGAAATGCCTAACTTGATCCGACCTGCTGTCGATCAATCACTCTTGATGGAGAAAATGAGGGTTCGGTCGGAAGTTAATCACTCGGCTTGGCAAAGCCATACAGATCGGGCTTTCTCGGGGTTGCTCGGTCGAAGGCTTTATCGGTCGCCATAGAATTTTAGGGCTAGATAGGGGTGGCCTGTTGAGGGTGATAGCCAATGAAGCGGAACTCGGTCACCCGCCCTACTATTCTAAGCGTGATCCCGATTCAGATCAACGGGCCTTAGAATAGTAGGGCGGGTGGGGGGGGTTGCTAGGGTTGGGTGGGACTAGAAGGTTCCCGGGCTGAGGAACGAGATCATTAGATAGAGGAGACAGAGTCGGGTTAGCCATAGAATTTTAGGGCAAGGCGGATCTAGAGGGATGAAACCCGCTCGACCCAATTCCGTTACTGAGCCGAGGGAAGGAGGACCGGCAATAAGGGCCCCCACCCTATATCTCCCCCCCATCCGGAAAGTAAGCGCCCCCCATGAACCCCGGGCTATAATTCTCTTGGGGGCGGGTGGGAGCCCATAGAATTGTAGGGGGAAAGGGCCTAATTTGAGGCTAAGATTGACCTTAGAATAGTAGGGCTATAATTAATCGGAAATCTATACGTAACATGCCCAATTATAGTAGTGGGGGGGCCCTACTATTCTAAGGCGCAGGAGTGGGGAGTGGGCAATCTTTCGCATCTTTGTAGGGCCCCGTTTGAGAAGCGTGATAGGTGGGGTGGTTAAGCCGTAAAGAGCGCCAGGTAGGTTGTAAAAAATATTCTAAAGTCTAGAAACACTCTGCCTTGCTATGAGGAAGGTGCTTGTGCAATCAACAGACAAGTCAACTTTGCAGTGTCCGTACATGTAAAAATGGTGAAATGCAGTCATGCACTTGCATTAGCGGCAGTAATGCTTCAATGCAATCAACTCAGCGAGTGACACAGTGTTCGCGTAGCGCGAAAGAGGTAAAATCATTGGAAAATCACCAACTCTAAAGCGCCCTTGAATTTGAAGGCCCAAATGCAATTGTTAGTAGTTGTAAAGCCAATCATCTTCTTCGGATTTTTGTCAGCTTTCTAGCAAGTCATCAAGTGAATCCATCAGATTTGTGAAACACCGGCAAACGACATCAGAAGCGGAAGATGCGGAAGGCACACACATCAAAGACAGCAGTCAAATCATGGAAATTGAGCCCCTATAGCCCAGGGGCACCCAAGAATAAAGCCCATCAGATGGCAGTTTGTTGTACCCAAAACAAAATTTTTGCTTCATTAAGGCATTTTGACTAAAATAGTTTAAATCCTGTAAAATTGTTGTCAAAAGTCAGTTTTTGGTCAAATCAAGCATGGGCTTTTTGTGGGTTTAATGTCTAGAAGATACTAGCAAATTTTGAAAATTAGGGTTTCCGGGTTCCTATTTTTGGGAAAACCCTAAAACCCTAAAAAATAGGATCTTTCCAAAATTGGCTGAAATTAATTTTGATTGGCTTATTTCATGTCACAATCACATTGGTAAAGTCAGAATCAAGAAAAAGTCAGTTTATGTCTGGTGGGTTGTTTTCACTTTTTCAGGAGAAAAATTAGGACCTCCAAGGTCATCAATGGCAATTGGCCAGTACCAGGTGTCGAAATCTAAGCCTCAAACTCATCACAAAAGTTTTTGTGGAGAAAGATGCTAAAAAAGATGCTTCACGACAAAGGGGATTTTCAAATGGCAAAAAGTGCAAAAAATATTCCAAGTCTGGAAACATTATGCCTTGCTACGTGCGAGATGCTTGTGCAGTCGACGCTTATGTCAACTTTGCAATGTTCGTACACGTGAAAATGGTGAAATACAGTCACGCACTCACGTCAACGGCAGTGATGCTTCAATGCAGACAACTCACCAAGCGTCACGATGTTCACGAAGTGCGAAATAGTGAAAATCATCAGTTCTGGAGCAAATCTACGCCCCTGCAGGCCATAGGCAGCCTTGAAATTAAAGGCCTAAATGCAGTCGCTAATGGTTGCAAACACATTCATTGTCTTCGGAATTATGTCAACTTTCCCAATGAGTCATCAAGCGAGCCTATCAGATTTGCGAAGCACCGGCAAACGACAGCAAAAGTGGAAGAAATGGGAAGTTTATGCATCAGAGACGACAGTCAAAATACGGAATCTACGCCCCTATAGCCCAAGAGCACCCTTGAATAAAGCCTATCAAATGTCAAAATTTGCAAAAACCGTTTCCGGGGGATCTCTTCAAATTTAGCCCAGCTTCGCGATGAATTCATTCGCCAGTCCGTAAGACATATTGAGCAACCATGGCAGTTGATCCAGCGAGCACGTAAAATGGAGGGAAAATAAAAGTGAAAATATCAAATTGTACCTCTACAAGCCAGGGGCGCCTAGCCTTTTGGCCAGCTAGATGAGGTTTTCAACAGATGTCGTCTTCACAAGATCTGTTCAAAATCCTCCTAGCTACGTAGTGAATTCAACTGTCAGCCCTCGGGATCTGTCAAACACCCGTAGATGAAAAATCGGCAAAAAATGTTGAAAGATAAAGGTAAGCAGGCAAGCAGGAAAATGTCTATGGAAAATGCACCTTCTTTGAGAAAGGCGCCCTTCTACTGGAGGTCTTAGAAGCAGTTTTCTAGCTTTGTCACTCCCAGGAACATCTCTTCCAAGTTGTTCCATCTCCGCGATGAGATCATCGGCACAGGCACTGGAGCAATCCAGCTCCCGGCAGCAAAGGTCATAATAGAGTGTTTGGTTGAAAGTTTCAAGTTGCAAAATCATTTTCAAAAGCTCAATTGCGCCTCTACAGGCCAAGGGCACCCTTGCATTTGAGGTCCTTAAACCAACTTTCAGACGTTGCACATACAGTCATAATTTGTGGAATTCTTCCAGCTACGTGATGGATCCAGCAT
This sequence comes from Sequoia sempervirens, assembly GCA_007258455.2. NCBI lineage: Eukaryota > Viridiplantae > Streptophyta > Pinopsida > Cupressales > Cupressaceae > Sequoia > Sequoia sempervirens. The sequence continues at coordinate 35,909,658 of VDFB02000020.1, forward strand.
CCAATCGATGAGAGTCATCATTCACCGGCAGCAACAGATTGAAGCACGGAGAGTCAAAAGCGGAAAAATGGCCAAGTCTAGTGTCATATGCACCCTTTTTGAAAAAGGCGCCCTAGTTTTTAAGGCATCAAACTAAGTTTTTAGCACTTGCAGCTCCCAACAACATTTCGTTAGACTTGTTCCGGCTACATGATGAATCAGTCAACTCAGTGTTAGGATCAACTGGGCATCCGGAATTCAGGATCAAACAAAGGCTGCAGTGACATTTTCAAAAGCTAAAAGTTGAAAAAGTTTCTAAGTTTGAGCAATGGCGCCCAAAAGTCAATGTCTAACTTTCGAAATTGAAGTACATGCTCTGGCCGCCCTATTAAGGTGGAGTCAATTAACTAAACTAAAATAATATTAAAAACTTCAATTTTAAATGTCATGTTTTACTTGCATGTGACGAATTTATGCTTTGCATGCTGGGTGGCGCCCATTCCAAGGCTCAGTCTCTGTTTCTATTAACTAAGTGTGGCCCAATGAGATAATTGTGTCCTAAATTTAGGGTTTTCTCCTACATGTGACGTGTAAACCCTTAAAAATTCTTTAAATATGCATTTAGGCGTCCATTATTTTCAAATAGGTTGAAGGAAAACATGTATTTTCTCGTGCAAGCAAGATCTAAAGGCACTACAGGTGATATTTTCAGTGTTCTTCACAGATACAGGTCCAAATTGCTCAGTAGACTTCATTCAAGGATAGGCATCATTTTTACAAAGGCAGAATATAACTTCTATTTTCTCTCTCTATTTCTTCTATCTGTGTCTTAGGTTTTCTCTCGCATGTCCAAGTAAACAATAGTTTTTCACAATTCTGATCATCTGGGTATGTTGTGCACAGCATTCTCTACAAAACCCATGTGCTAGAATTTTTCAGGAAAAATTGTCTCATAGCTTCACTTTTTGAAGCTTTGCTTTTTTCCAGAGATCTCTTTGCATGGTAGAGAAAAAGTCAATATTTTGGAAAACAAAGAATCTGGGTTTGATCAGCACATTGGCGACTACAAAACCCATATTCCAGAATTTTTCGAAAAAATTTGCTTCCGCAACTCCTACTGCCCCCCTGTTGCTTTTTTTTCCAAAAAGTCTTTGCATGTGAAGCGAAAAGGCATTTTTACAAATTTTTGACATTGTGGGTTTGCTTAGAATTATTTTCTCTACAAAACCCATGACTCGGAATTTTTCGTGAAAATTGCCCCTTGACAAGTTATTTTTAGCCTCACCAGGAACTATTTTAGCCTCACCGGAAAAGTTATCAAAACATAGCCGTGTTTACAATCAACAGATTAGTTTTACAGAAAGCAATTCACTCAGACTGAATTCAAGACCCTTAGTTCATGATTTCATCAGAACAATTGACACAGATTTGCATCAAGTGGATCCAAAGGTTGACTTGAACACTTCAAAGCTGAGTCAGATCACACTTCAAAACATCGAGGAATTCGGGTTGCTAGAGACGGCTTCACATCCCATCACAATACAATCTATAGAATTCGTAATGGCTTGTGTAAAGAATTACAACTCTACTACACGAGAAATTCAATCAGTGGATGGACGAGTGATATGCAGTATTAGGCCCAAGGACATTGAGAAGTGCTTCGGTATTCCTCTGAATTCGAATAATTTGGTCATTACCATGGAACAGTGTGAGAAGGCGTTCAATGTTGATAAGGAGAAATGTCAGAGGAGAATGGCAGAGAGGTGGCTTAAACAGTAGAAAGTTAACTTGCCAAAGAATGTGGGTCGTAGAGTTCAAAGATGAATATGCGATTATGATTACCCTTCTTAACCATGTTTCCGGTCAAGAAGATGCCAACAAATTTCAGCCTTGGATGTATTACATCATGGCTCAGATCATCAACAGAAAGGAGCATTACAACTAGGCCTCTTTGATCAGCGACGTTCTCCACAAACAGATGACCGGCTTCTTAGTTGCACATGTGTTTGTACCTCGTGTATCTGATAGCCTTCCAAGGCCAGTTTAGAGGGTTGAACACTATGGGGATTCTAAGTGTACAAAAAGTTCATCAATATTACTCGCAACTTGAGTTCACACAATCCGAGTGACACCTCAAACGGGTGCAGGAAGCATTTTTGATGTACACGGTGAGGAATCTGGATTGGGAGCTACATGTACGTAACTCAACGGAAACCAAATCAACAATGGTAGAATGGGCGGATTGGTTCATCCAATTCCCTACTTTTACCTACATCCGCGTCTACGCATACGCAGGTCATCCAGCCATGCTACCCCGTTATCCTTCGGATAAGGTGGTGTTCATGGAATTTCTATGGCAGTTGTACGATGTCCACTCCTATCTGTGGAACAAACGCAAGCCAGTTGCCACTTTTCCATTACAGATGGGAATTTACAGGTGCAAGACAACAATTGATGCCAAGGCTATGGGCCATGAGTTGGCGAGACTTAATCTTAAGTACCTCGTCGAGAGACGCTCATATGACCCTTGGGGTCACTTTTCAGCACGCCTTGGTGGTCGTTCTTATCACAAGCCTTCAATGGAAGACTATTGGTTCAACTATGAGGACAAGTTTGAGGTGCGTCGGCGCAGCTACAACAGGTTCACCATTTCACAAATTTTTGTTTTCATGTCAGAGGATGTGGGAGGGTTGTCAGATGATGATGGGGATGTCACACTTCCCCAATTCTTCAGAGAACAAATTGAAACGCAACCGCTTCCAGCCGTTGATTGGTTCGCCAAGGAATGCACATTTGTTAAGGAAAGATCAAGCAAGGTTGTCAGAAACAGTATACTCTACTGGGATAGCAAGAAGACAAGGAGGGCAACAATGGAGAGCCACCACCAGTGGTTACTTCACTGCCTTCCACGTCGAAGTCAAAACCCAAACAAAAGAAAAGGAGTAATCCTCCTAAAGGAAGCAAAAGTTAGGGAATTCAAAGGGAAAAGCACTAGTTGTTGATTTTTACCAGCAAGAACATGTGGATATTGCCACAAATTCAGTTGAGAGCATGCCAGAAACAGAGATAGAGCCTCCCATGCCGTCACCAACACCATAGTAGTCTCCAGTTCGCATCAACTTGAGCCAAACTCCCCACCACGTAGCAGCGCTTCCACACATTCCCACTCATCAGGAGTTCCTAGCACTAGCACCGACCCTTCCAGTGAGATTAGTTGAGATTCATCTTGGCTTGAGAATTAGTTGGTAGGAAGAGGACGCAGCCATCCTATAAACTGGACTTCTCATATTTTGATCATGTCTACCAAGACAGGCTAGATAAAAAGATAAACAAGCAAGTCCATGTGGAAAGGAACACTGACAAGGAGATCATAATTGAGACCGTTGCACCGCCAGAGTAATAAAACTTGGACGAGGTAGAAGTTGATGACTTCACCTTGATAAAGGTCAACCTTGGCAAAAGCACACGCCAAGCTGTAATGTCCCCTTTTTAGTAATGATCTCTTTGTGGACTGATAGCCTATTTCCGGAAATCTGTAGGCTACTCAGATGTGCTAAATCTAGGGTTTCCATTTTCAGTAAGTCCTGCTTCCAGCTCAGTTCAGTTTTCTGTGAGTTTTGTTGTGGATTTACTATTTATAGTAGTTGGCTATTTTTAGTAAGTCTGTTTGTGGCAATGGCATCATCATCAGTTCAACTCAGGTAATCTTGCCATCCTTCAGTTCAGTTTTGGCTTCGGTCTTGGTTATCTTCATGGACTGAGTTTATACTTAGTCATTTCTTATGTTTCTCAGTTGTACCCCCACGCCTAGAAATGATCAATTCATGTTGTTTTAAAAGGGGGACATTAAGGGGTCAATGGTGCATTTAATGAATTATTAAATGCTTTATTATTGCGTTTTTATGTTGGACGCCTAAAGGAGGTTGGATTAAGTTTTATTTCAAAAAAAAGTAAAATGCTTATGGTGGCGTCCCATTTGGAAGTTGAAGTGATTCAACTTCTTGGAATTTGAAGAGTCTCTTGTTGCTTCATTTGCCAACTGAAGCCTATATATTGATGTTTTATGATGAGCTGATTATGCATATTTTTGAAGAGCAAAGTTACGCTGTTGGAATAAATCCAGAACCTGGCTAAGGGGAAGCTTAGCAAATCCTTCTTTCTTCGGGCCTGAAACTATGGCTTCCTAGGAAGATTTCTGAAGACCGTGCTTCATTCAGGAGTGTGGATAGTGCTCAATGGTGATTTTATTTACAAGCAGATTGCTGATTTATAATCTGTTTGTACTACTATTGTAATTGGCTAAAACAAATTTATACTCATAGCTTTGCCATTGATTTTTGTTTCGTTATGGGTATTTGCCCGAGCTATATGTCTGTGTGGGGCGCCCCTTTCTGCAAAGTTTGGGAATTTATCTCTGACTACTGATTTTTCTAGAGGTCGACTTTTCCAAGGAGGTCGTACTTTTTTGTGGTTGCATTGGGATTCGAGCCTTTTGTTATCCTCTGTTTCTGGCTCGTTTCTTTGATGGAATATGGACACCTAGCTCTTAGCTGTTGTTCGCCTGTGGTATGAGAGCTTTCGGAGCTGATTTGACAAAGATACATCCAATTCTATGAGGTTTGATGTTGCTGGTCTGATTTTCTGTTAATGTTGTTTCTATATCAGACTTATTAAATAATTGTATTTTGATAGTTGAGCTTCAATTCTTCATCTTATATCATTGTAAATGTTAGAGGAAGTGTTACTCTAACTATTTAATGTTTTTGGAAGCTTATCTATTCCATTTGCAGCTGTTCTTATTCTTTGTAAAGCTAGTTAGTAGTACTAACAACTCTTTCTTTATTTACCGCAATTTTATATTAGTTTTACACTCCCACAATTGAGTGGTTGAGTTTTAGAATAAACATCTTTCTTGTTTGTAATTTCCCCCCAAGTTATAAGTGGTTGTGTGGACAGTATTCCCCCCACGTTAATAAGTGGAAGAGTGGATTTAAAGGCTGGCTTGCCGCCTAATAATTGTTGTAAACTCACCCACTGAATAAGTGGAGTATTCCCACCGCTTGTGGATGCCTGCATCAGAAGATGAATTGTAATTTTAGTTCTGTTTATGCCTAACGATCCTCTGACCATATGCTATCACCTCGCCCACATTGAGATCTTGGTGAACATTCTTGGTTAGAGTTTTCTTTACTGATTTGCATTTGAGGCTAATGCTAATCAATGTTTGGTTGCTGATTTGTGTGTTAATTTTGGGGAAAAAATTAAGGGGTAATATTTCACAAGCAGAAGTGGATTTCCTCGAAGTTGCAACGGAAAGCATAAAGGAGAGAGTAATGAAGGATGGAGAAGACAAAGCAACCCTCAAGGCTGAAAACCAGCCCTTCGCCAGTATATCTCCAACCTTATGCACAGCACTAATAACGTCACCGTCTTGCCCTCGCAGATGTTAGAGTTACCAACGGAACAAAATCAGCTAAAAAAGTTGGTTGTATACAGGAAGCGCCTGAAAGATTGGGAGGAGTTCGTCACAAGGGGCCACTTCATACTTTCAGAGTTGTACCAATTGAGGTACAATGCCCACGAACTTCGCACACAGATTCAGGATTTGGAGCGAGAGTTAGCGGTTGACAAACCACGGAATGAGATTATGATCTCTCACCTAAGGATAGCATATGATTCAATCACTGCAAAAGAGGATAAGGAAGCTATTTTCTCTTGGAGAGAACAATTAATCTTCAAGGTAAAAATACATGAAACAATTTCTGCAGAGTTGGCCGAGAGCAAAGAAAAGGTAACAAGCGCTATCAATTTCGTGAGAACTTTTATGTCACGAGTCCCTTGCCAATATCAGCGTGAGGGTGGTGAATTCATCGAGCTCGTCAACGTACAGTCAAAGTTGCATAGTCTCATCCATGGTATTTTCAGTGGTGATTCAATTGGCTGTAAGTTGGATCAACTTACAGTCTTGTCAGCATTATTTGATGAGGCAACCAAGAGTGGAAGAGAACTACAGAGTCAGATCACAGGCGATGAAGAGATGCTGAGGAGACACCGAGTACTTCAAAGGAGTATCAATGCTCTAGATGGTGATGCAGCCAACAACCTCGTGGAGGGGTTAATTGCTCAAGATAGCAGCCAATGAACAACAGATCAGGGCGTCCCACTTTTTCAAGATAGACATTAGACACGGCAGTTAACTTGATGCCTCTTTCCAAGTTAACTCGTTGTCCCACATATCATTGCATGTCTATTTTGGAAATACCTATGTACATATGGAGTTCTCATTTAGTTTTCAGTTTCAGTTAACTGATGTTAGTTATCAGTTGACTTTCATATCAATAAGGACTAGCGTGTTGCACAGTCCAATTAGTTTAGTTTAGAATCAGTTAACTGAGGTAGTTTTTCCAGTTAACTGTTAAGTTGCATACATTTAGGTTTAAGAATAAATTTTGCATGCTTGGAAGACTCATGTTAACTCAAGGAGATTTTAGGGTTCCCTACTCCTTTGAGGTTCTATAAATAAGAGAACCCTTGCTCATTTGTATTTGAACTTTTGTTGCCATAACAAATTGTTGTGCCCACCTTGCCGTGCAATATTACTATTTTGTACTAGTTCACTTTGTTAATATAAAGTTGGTTGATCGTTTATTCATGTGATAGGTCCTTCATGCAATTTGTTGTCCCAAATTTATTTGTTTTAATAAGCTTGTTTCATATCTACAGCTCGGATAGGGGTTCCTCCTCCTTGGGAATTTAGAAATAAAGTTTATTGTTTGATGTTGTCTTTAATAGTTTTTCTTTCATATCTACACCTCGGATAGGGGTTCCTCCTCCTTGGGAATTTGGAAAGAAATATTGTCGTTTAAGTGTTGTTTTCAGTAAGTTACTTTCAACCTACACCTCGGATAGGGGTTCCTCCTCCTTGGGAATCCTGAGAACTAGCTTGTTGTTTGATGTTGTTTCCAATAACCTTCATTTCAGCCTACGCCTCGGATAGGGGTTCCTCCTCCTTGGAAATCTTGATATAAAGTTTATCATCTAACATTCCCACTTGCTCCTAAGTCCTCATGCTTTGATTTTCTTGAGGAAATAGGATAGTTTTATCAAAGAAAAACCTTAGCTGCAATGTATTGGTTCTCTTAACCTTGTGCCTCTTCCAGCTAAGTCAAAAAGATAGGATTTTAGAACACTTTACTTTTACGCATATCAGCAAAAGAGGGAGCTTCCCCTCCTAATTTGAAGAGCAGTTAATACTGTGCATAGCTATCCGCTGCCAATACGCACTCCAGAGGTGCGAATTGTAACGCCAACACAGTTTTTGCAGTAATCATTTTAGGATGATCTTTCTAGCATCAGTCTAGCTTCGCGATGGATCCGTTCACCAATCCATAAGACATACTGAACAACCGTAGTTGATCCAACGAGCACGTAAAACGAAGAGTAATTGAAAGATAAAATGTCAGATGCACCTTTGCAGGTCAAGGGCGCCTAGCCTTTTGGTCTATCAGATGAAGTTTTCGGCAGCTGCCTTCTTCAAGAGATCTGTGCAGAATCCTTCTAGCTACACGACGAATCTAACGGTCAGCTCTCGAGACCAATCAAGCGCCCGTGGATGAAAATTCAGTGTAAAAACACTGGAGACGAAAGCAAGTAGAAATTTGACCAAGTGTTGGAAAAATGCAACCTTTTTGGAAAAGGCACCCAACTTTCTGGGGCCTTAGATGCAGTCTTCTGGCTTCATCACTCTCAGGAACATCTCTTCCAAGTTTTTCAATCTCCGTGATGAGATCATCAGCGCGAACATTGGAGCAATCCAGCTCCCGATAGCGAGGGTCAAAGTGGGGCATTTCGTTGAAAGTTGCAAAGTGCGAAATCAATCTCAAAAGGTCAATTGCGCCCATGTAGGCAAGGGGCGCCCTTGAATTTGAGTACTTTAAATCAACTTCCAGAACTTGCACATACAGTCATCCTTTCCAGAATCCTTTCAGCTTCACGATGGATTCAACATCCAATCAACGGGAATCATCAATCACCAGCAGTTGCAGATTGAAGCACGGAGGGTCAAAATACGAAAAATGGTTCTGGTGAAAAATGCACCCTTTTGGGAAAAGGTGCCCTAGAATTGAAGGCACCAAATGAAGTTTTTAGCGTTTGTTGCTCCCAGCAACATCTTTTCAGACTTGATCCGGCTACATGATGAATCTGTCAACTCAGCTTCAGGATCAACCAGGCATCTGGAATTCAACGTCAAATAGAGGCTTCGGTGACGTTTGCAAAGGCTAAAAAGTTTGAAATTTTAAAAAGTTTCTAAGTCTGAGAATAATGGCGCCTAAAGTCAAGCTTTGACTTTTGAAACCAAAGTGCATCCTTTGGTCGCCCTCTAATGGAGGGATTTTTGAACTGAATTAAAATAATAATAAAACTTCAGTTTCACCTCCAAATCAAACTGCAAAATACTCCATAATTCTTGCATGTGGCGTGTTTCCTCTTTCATGTTGAGTGGTGCCTATTTCAAGGATCAGTCTCCATTTTTATTAACTGAATGATGTCCAATGAGAATGATGCGCCCAAAATTTAGGGTTTTGACATGCTTGTGATGCCCTAACTCATTAAAATTCTTTAAATATGCACTTGGGCGTCCATTTCCTTCATCACAGGTTGAAGGAAAACACATATTTTCTCGTGCAAGCAAGATTTGGAGGCACCACAAGAAGGATTTTTCAGTGTTCTTCGCAGTTATAGGTCCAGATTGCTCAGCAAGATAATTTTCCATATTTCATCTTTCAACACATGCATGCCAAGCTTCATTCAAGGATAGGCGTCATTTTTACAGAGGCAGAATATAATTTCATCTTCTCCCCCTCACATTTCTTCTATCCTTGTCTTAGGTTTTCTCTCGCATGTCCAAGTAAACGACAGTTTTTTGCAGTTCTGATCATTTGGGTTTGTTGTGCACAGCATTCTCGACAAAACCCCATGTGCTAGAATTTTTTAGGAAAAATTGCCCCGTAGCTTTGCTTTTTTCCGAAGATTCCTTTGCATGGTAGTGAAAAAGTCAACATTTTGAAAAACAAAGAATCTAGGTTTGATCAGCACATTGGCAGCTACAAAACCCATATGTAAGAATTTTTCGTGAGAAAAAGCTTCTGAAGCCCTCATTGCCCCTGCTGCTTTTTTACAAAAAGTCTTTGCATGCCAAGCAAAAAAAGCATTTTTTCGAATTTCTGACGTTGTGGGTTTGCTTAGAATCATTTTCTCTATAAAACCCACGTCTCGGAATTTTTCGTAAAAATTGCCCCTCAACAAGGTATTTTTAGCCTCATTAGAAGCTATTTTTAGCTCACCGGAAAAAGTTGTCAGAGCATATTCATGTTTACAGTCGACAGGCTAGTTTTTCATAACGCAATTCACTCAGACTAAATTCAAGACCAAATCGGTCTTAATTCATGATTTCATCAAAACGACTGACACAGATTTCCATCAAGTGGATCCGGAGGTTAACTTGAATGCTTCAAAAATAGACCAAACCACACTTCAGAACATTGAGGAATCTGGGTTGCTAGAAGTGGCTTCATTTCCCATCACAGCACAGTGTATAGAGTTTGTAATGACTTGTGTAAAGCATTACAATTCTACTACATGAGAAATTCAATCAGTGGATGGGCGAATGATATGCAGTCTCAAGCCCAAAGACATCGAGAAGTGCTTCAATATTCCTCCAAATCAGAATAATTTGGTCATTTCCATGTTGGAGTGCAAGAAGGCATTCAATGTTGAAAGGGAAAAATGTCAGAAAAGAATGGCAAAAAGGTGGCTCAAACAAAAAAGTAGTTTGCCAAAGAATGTGGGTTGTGGAGAGTTCAGAGATGAATACACGGTTATGATCACTCTTCTTAACTGTGTCACCGATCAGCCTAATGCCAACAAGTTTCAACCTTGGATCTATTACATCATGGCTCAACTTGTCAATTGTAAAAAACACTATGACTGGGCTTCTTTGATCAGTGACGTTCTCCACAAACAAATGACCAGCTTCTTGGTTGCTCACAAATTCCACATGTGTTCGTACCTCGTGTATCTGATAGCCTTCCAAGGCCAGTTTAAAGGGTTGAATACTATGGGAATTCTAAGTGTACAAAAGGTTCATCAGTAGTACTTGCAGCTTGAGTTCGCACAGTCCGAGCGGCACTTCAAGTGAGTGCAAAAATCATTCTTGACGTACACCATGAGGAATCTTGATCGTGAGTTACATGTGTGTATTTCAACAGAAGCCAAATCGGCGATGGTAGAATGGGAAGATTGGTTCATCCAGTTCCCTACTTTTACCTACATCCACGTGTATGGATACTCAAGTCATCCTGCCATGTTACCCTGTTATCCCTCGAATAAGGTGGTGTTCATGGAATTTCTATGGCAGTTGTACGAGGTCCACTCCTATATGTGCAACAAACGCAAGCCAGCTGCAACTTTTCCATTATAGATGGGGATTTACAGGTGCATGTCAACAGTTGACGCCAAGGCTATGAGTCATGAGATGATGAGACTTAACCTTAAGTATCTCGTCGAAAAATGCTCATATGACCCTTGGGGCCACCTTTCAACATGCCTTGGCAGACGTTGTTCACACAAGCCTTCTATGGAAGACTATTGGTTCACCGTTCAACTATGAGGACGAATTCGAGGTGCGAAGGCACAGCTATAGCAGGTTCACCCTTTCACAAATTGTTGATTTCATGTCAGAGGATGTGGAAGGGTTATCAGATGATGATGGGGATGTCACACTTTCTCAATTCTTTAGAGATCAAGTTGACACACAGCCGCTTCTAGTCATCGATTGGTACGCCAAAGAGAGCACATCTATAAAGGAAAGAACAAGCAAGGTTGTCAAAAATAGCATACTTTACTTGGATAGCAAGAGGACAAGGAAGGCAGCCATACCAAACACAGAGCCACCACCAGTGGTTACTTCATTACCTTCCACGTCAAAATCAAAACCCAGACAGAACACATGGAGTAATCCTCCTAAAGGAAGCAGGATGTCAAGAAGTACAAAGGGAAAAGCACTAGTTGCTGATTTGGACCAGCAAGAAAATCATATGGAGATAGCCACAGATACAGCTGAGAACATGCCAGAAACAGAGGTAGAACCTCCCATGTCGTCACCAACACCACAGCAGTCTTCAGTTCACATCGACTTGGAGCTAGACTTGCCACCACATAGCAATGCTTCAACGCATTCTCATTCATCAAGAGTTCCTAGAACTAGCACCGATCCTTCTAGCAAGATTAGTCGAGACTCTTCTTGGCTTGAGAATCTCCTGGATAGGAAGAGGAGGCAGCCATCCTATCAACTGGACTTTGCGGATTTTGATCATGTCTATCAAGACATACTAGATAAAAAGTGCAAGAAGCAGGTTCATGTGGAAAGGAACACTAACAAAGAGATTGTAATTGAGACCGCTGCACCACCAAAGGATAAAAACTTGAATGAGGTAGAAGTTGATGACTTCACCTTGATAAAGGTCAACCTTGGTAAAAGCACACACCAAGCAGATGTGGATTTCCTCAAAGTTGCAACAGAAAGCATAAAGGAGAGAGTGATAAAGGATGGTGAAGATAAAGCAAACCTCAAGGCTGAAAACCAACAGCTTTGCCAGTATATCTCCAACCTTATGCACAGCACTAAGAATGTCACCGCCTTGCTCCCGCAAATGTTAGAGTTACCAACAGAACAAAATCAGCTAAGTCAGCTGGTTGTATATGGGAAGCGCCTGAAAGACTGGGAAGAAGAGTTCGTCACTAGGGCCCGCTTCATACTTTCAGAATTGTACCAGTTGAGGTACAATGCCCACGAACTTTGCACACAAATTCAGGATTCAGAGCAAGACTTAGCGGTAGACAAACCACAAAATGAGATCATGATCTCTCACCTGAGGACGCCATATGATTCGGTCACTAGCCACTGCAAAAGAGGATAAGGAAGCCATTTTTACTTGGAGAGAACAATTAATCTTCAAGGTAAAAGTACATGAAACAATTTTTGCAGAATTGACCGCGAGCAGAAAAAAGGTGGCAAGTGTTATCAAGTTCGTAAGAACTTTCGTATCACAAGTCCCTTGCTAGTATTAGCATGATGGTGAATACATTTACGATATTTTCAGTGGTGATTCAGTTGGTTGTAAGTTGGATCAACTTGCAATCATGTCAGCATTATTTGATGAGGCGGCCAAGAGTGGAAGAGAACTGCAGAGTCAGATCACAGACGGTGAAGAGATGTTGCGAAGACACTGAGTACTTCAAAGAAGTATCAGTAATTCAGATGGTGATGCAGTCAACAACCTCGTGGAGGGGTTAATTGCTCGAGATCACGGCCAGTAAACTACTAAGTCAGGGCATCCCACCTTTCCAAGATAGACATTAGACACAATAGTTAACTTGATGCTTCTTTCCAAGTTAAGTCGCTGTCCCACATATCATTGCATGTCTATTTTGGAGTCACCTATGTACATATGGAGTTCTCATTTAGTTAGATTTCAGTTAACTGATGTTAGTTATCAGTTGACTCATATCAATAAGGGCTTGCGTGTTGCACAGTCCAATTAGTTTAGTTTAGAATCAATTAACTGAGGTAGTTTTTCCAATTAACTGTTAAGTTGCATACATTTAGACTTAAGAATAAATCTTGCATGCTTGCAAGACTGATGTTAACTCAAAGAGATTTTAGGGTTCCCTACTCCTTTGAGGTTCTATAAATAAGAGCACCCTTGCTCATTTGTATTTTAACTTTTGTTGTGATAACAAATTGCTATGCCCACCTTGCCGTGCAATATTGCTATTCTGTATTGGTTCACTTTGTTTAAATATAAAGTTGGTTTGATCGTTTATTGTGTGTGTGTCTCATAATGCAATTTATTGTCACAAATTTATTTGTTTTAATAATCTTTCTTTCATATCTACACCTCGGATAGGTATTCTACCTCCTTGGTAATTTAGAAATAAAGATTATCGTTTGATGTTGTTTTAATAAGCTTTTTTTCATATCTACACCTTGGATTGGTATCCTACCTCCTTGGGAATTTAGGAAAAAAGATTATCGTTTTATGTTTGTTTCTAGTAATCTACTTTCAGCCTACACCTCGGATAGAGTGTTCCACCTCCTTGGGAATCTTGAGATAGAGTTTATCGTCAACCATTCCCACTTGCTCCTAATTCCTCTTGCTCTGTTTTTCTAGAGGAGATAGGATAGTTTTTGCGTTAGCCTAGTTGTAGTTAAGACATACGGAAACCAGAGAAAACCTTAGCTGCAATGTTCTTGGTTTTATAACCTTGTGCCTCTACCAGCTGAGTCAAAAAGATAGGAATTTAGAATACTTTACTTTTTACACATATCAGCAAAAGAGGGAGCTTCCCCTCCTAATTTGAAGAGCAGTTAATACTGTGCATAGCTGTCTATTGCCAATATGCACTCCAGAGGTGCGAATTGTAACGCCAACAAACATAAAACCTCCACACTTAGGATTTTTAAGACCTTTGCAACTTCTAACACATTGGCAAGCAAATGGGGGATGAAATTAACACATTGACCATGGAACCCATTAGGAAATATCTCAAATTAATTATCTATGATTGGGATAATGAATGTTAAGTACACAAAGAAGCTAGGACTCAAAACAAAATTTGGCACTGCAAGGTTGAGTCCCAACACATTTCACTAAGGAAATAAAAACAAAGCCAACTTTGGAATATCATAATGTGGTTGTAGAGCGCAAATCAATAGCAAGAGTTTCCTAAGATGTGATCTAAATGAGTATAGCCTTCCCTTGGGAAGAAAAGTAGAACACTTTTAACATAGAACGAGTCTCCATTAAGCATTGGAGAGAATACATAAGGACATCTACCATCATGTAAGGAAATACAAGGATAGTTTTGTATAGTATTGTAACTTTATGGTGATTAGCAAAAGAAATTCAAGTTTTTCCTTGAGAAGACAAGGTACTACAGCAACAATGAGAGCTTCTTAAATTTTACTTTTTAAATCTTAAACAACCACAGCAATAATGCTTCACAACTTAATCATCCACAACAATAACACGCATGCAAGATTTAGCAATAAGGAACACAAGACGAACACACGATTTACGTGGAAACCCTTGCGGGAGAAAACCAAGGCAAAATATTGCTTATATAGATCTTCTTGTAGGCAACAACCTACTTCATTTACAAAGCTTCTTTTGTAGGCACCAACCCGCAAGAGACACCAATCCCCACAACTGAGTAGCAACTCAACAATAGAAAGCAATCTCTTTTAATGAGAGGCACCAACATCTCAGTCTCCTTAGTTAGAAGGCACCAACCTCCTAATAAACAATATAACAGTTTATTTGAGACTTCTTAGATCTGCCCTAATTCACCTTCATATATCTGCTCACTACTTCATCAAAATCTGCCTTTAGAATTTTTAAAGATCCTTCATAAATTCTGCCATAAAGCTCATATGGATCTACTCATATATCTTCAAAATTGTACACTTATGTGCCTTCAAATCTGCTCCTTATACTAATAATATTCAATGAATTGCTTTCTTTCAAATGGACTCCACAATCACTTCAAATATTTTCACGAAGGGCAGTGACTTTATGAAACAACACATCTCTTGCAAATGGATGCAACTCCTTTTAAATGTACCCTTTCATTTCTACCTTGGGTGCTTCAATAGGGGTCGGCCCATATATTTAATTATATTTTTTATTTTATTTTTTTATTTTCAAAAAATAAACCCCCAAGAATGGGGCTCACCACTTGAGAGGGTCGTCTCTCTTCATAAAAAATTAATTTACAATTTTTATTTATTTTAATGAGGGCACCTAGAGTCTAAGGGTTGGCCCTTAGCAATATTTTTTATTTTATTTTCTTGCACCTCCAATCTTGGTCTTCAAACACCTTTGACATCAATGACAACAATTTCCAACAATTAGGAATCGAATGCTTTTGGAGGTTCATTCTTCAAACTAGTTTTAAAGGAATAAAGGCAATATCCAATGTGCTTCATGAAAAGACCAAGGAGTGAAAGCATTATGAGAATATTAAAATATATATAACAAAGTTTAACTTGCCTTGGATGGACAATAATGAAAATGTCAAAGACCATAAAGAAGTTATAGATTATTTGGACAATAATGAAAACATCAAAGACCACAAAGAAGTTATAGATTATTTGGACAATAAGATGCAGCATATACTCTTGAATTTCTTTACAGAAAATATCACTCATATAACAGATTCAAAAGATAATTTTAGAATTAACATTTCAAATCACAGATGACACGCTCTGTCATCAAGATGCTAGAGCTACTTCTATAGATACTCTATTGAGGTATGACTCCAAACTGACCCCAAATAACAAAACATAATAAATGAAGCTAGCCATCACAAGTAAAAAAAATATTAATTAGTTGAACCATACTAACTTAAACATTAAATATCCTATCTTTTAAGTTGAGGGAGTAAATACTATTTTATTCATAATTAGTATCCAAAGTATCTTAAGCTTAAGCCCTCATACTTGTTTAAGTTCTACTTCCCAACCATCATTTCCTCCCTTAAACAACATTAGAATAATAATTCCCCACCACAATGTCCTTGGCACCTTCAATGCGAAAATGGTGCTAAGTAGAAAATGAATGTTCTCCCAAAGATGGTTTACTAGATCAACTAAGATGGATGTTGGCACGATGCTTCTTGACACTTGTACCAATGGCCCTTCTTGTCTCTACAACAAGAACCCTCCTTAGCTTGTCGTGCAATGCAAATCTGAAAACAATTTTTTTGAAACCTTAAAAAATTTTAAACTTTTCTCAAAAAACTGTCAACCTTAGGAAAGAACATCTACAAACCCTTCCACCCTTCTTCAATGATGTGTAAGATTTGCCAATGGGGCCAACCTCCTAGAATCTAATGACAGGAACAAGCCACAGTAGAAAAAGTACAATTAAAGATGCAAAAATGTTATATGATTTCTATTCTAATATGGGTGCAATACAATGTATTTACAAGGACACTCAAAAGTGAGCAACAAGATGGTATATGTAAGATACCGCTCCAAAAATGTGAATGTACAACCAATGTGGGATAAACAAGATTAGTCATGTGTAGTCCAGACTCCATCTTAACCAAACTAGGAAAGTACAAGTCACATGTACAACCTACCTAAGTAGATACCTATATAAGCAAGCTTATCCTATCCTAGGGACATACAATGCAATAAAGCAATAAGCTAAATGCAAGAAAATAAATATACACCAACACCTCCATAAGTGTAGCTTAGATGGGTAAGATGGAATGGATCCTCCTAAATGTGTAACCATTTTAGGTACCCATGTACAAAGGGATCTCATGCATAGAACTGAGAAGGATAAAACAAGCCAACAACACCTCTAAGAAACTATAATTTTTGGAAAAAAGAAAAACCAAAATCACAAACCATCTACACCACTATGAAGCTCTCAAAAAATACCCTAATTCAAAAAAACAGCGCAAAAATTGGAGCAAAATTCACTAAGAATGGAGCCTGCAAAATTTAGGTACCAAAATCAAAATCAAAATGGAGTAGGGGGAAAAGTTGGGTATGTAGACAATGACATTAGCGAACATCAGCAAATGCCAACAAAGCTACAAACAGAATATGCTCTATGGACAAAATATGCCCCTCTAACTGCAAAACCACATTTAGACCCTCCAAAACCGCCACAAAAACACTAAAACCACTCTACAATTGTCTAAAACCTTTCAATGGTAGCAAGAAACCATTCCTATGGGAAATAGGTTGTTTGAAGGGTGACAAGGCCAAAAAGTAGATCACTGTTAGTGGACTTGGACCAAATTAAGTGTTGTCACCAATGGCGCAACTATAAAGTTGTTGGCAAAAGAATATCTCGATGGGATATCCCAGCTAACTGCACCATCCGACAAGGGGGATGGTACAAGATCTTGCTTTATGGAGTGCCCCATCCAAGACTACCATAGGGGTACCACACCTGCAGTACCCTATTACAAGGCTCCACAAGGTCTATACAAGTAGTACCCTACAAATACACTTAAATCTCAATGAACTTGTAAAATACTTTAATTCACCCCCACTAAGATTCATTGACGCCTACAAGGATCCTAATGTTGCCAGCACATAACTATGCTCAAATGTTCCAACATAGTATAATACCTACAAAATCTGCCAAAGAATATTTTGTGACCAAGGGAGAATATTTCATAGGCTTCCAAACAAAGTTGATGAATTTCAATGAATGAATATGCAATCCTAGGGTTTTTGGGCCTTCCAAATGCAATGGCAAGGACAAATTTCGCCCAAAATGCCCCAAATGATGAGTGATCTATGGATGCCCAACAAAAAACCCTTCCTTTGAACCCTTGCAAATTTCACCTCCAAAGCTTGATCCAAACAAAATGAGAAGCAAAACCAACAATGTCAAATCCTTTGGACACAATGATGTGCTCTATGAGTTGCTCCAACATTCACTAGACATTCCTACAAAACGATGCCACAAAAGGAAGCTCATGATCCTTATCTTTCTCTCTAACCATTATGATTCTCTCTATCATTCAAAGATGCAAGAGAAAAGCATGAATCTTGTTGACACCTACAAGGATCCTAATGATGCCAGCATATAATTATGCCCAAATTCGCTTGCATAGTATAACACCTATAGAATTTGCTAACAAATATTCTATGACAAGGGGAAAAAATTTCATAGACCTCTAAACAAAGTTGATGAAATTTAATGAATGAATAGGCAATCCTAATATTTTTAGGCCTTCCGAATGCAATGGCAAGGCCAAATTTGGCCTGAAATGCTTTAAATTATGAGTGATATATGAATGCCCCACAAAAAACCCTTCCTTCAAAACCTTGCAAATCTCACTTCTAAAGCTTCATCCGAACAAATTGAGAAGTAAAACTAACAACATCAAATCCTCTAGACATAATGATGTGCTCTACAAGTTACTCTATTCACTAGATGTGCCTACAAAACGATGCACAAAGAAAGCCCACGATCCTCATCTTTCTAAGTGTTTTGATTCACTAGACATTCAAAGATGCAAGAGAAGAGCATACTTGGTCTATAAAAAAAATTCTATCCTCTATACTAATAGGCAAGCTTGAAGTCACCAATTACTCTAATACCATGTAAGATTTGCCAATGAGGAAACCTCCCAAAATCTAATAACAAGAACAAGCCACAATAGCAAAAGCACACTACAAAAATGCAATATGACTGCTATTACAATATGGATGCCATATAATATATTTACAAGGATGTTCAAGAGTTGAGCTATGAGTGGGTATATGGATACTCCACCAAGAGATGTGAATGTACAACCAATGTGAAATAAAGGAGATGTTGTCACATGTCTAGTACATCTCCACCAAATTAGGAAAGTACAAGTCACATGTACAACCTACCTAAGCAAGATTATCCTATCCTAGATGATTATAATGCAACAAAGTAATAAGCTAAATGCAAGAAAATAAATATACACCGACATAATGTCACCTCTTTCCCTATTAGATTCATGGGCAATTTTCTTACTCTTATAGCTATTTCTTAAATTTATCTTACCTTCTTCCTCAAAATTCGCCTCAACTGAAATCATGGAACTCCTCTAATTTCTTCGAGCCATGCTGACAAGCACCACCTTGCTTTCAGTGAGAAGGAATCAAGAGCCCTCTTTCAAAGTGCTTCAGGAAGAGGTTGGCAGAAACTGGAGATAACAGAGAACTTCAATTTGCTCATGCACAATGTCTCAAAAAGTGAAGAAAGTGGATCTCAGACATGGTTCCACAAAGAGAGTCATCTCCTAATCAATTTAAGATCTGAGTGCACTAAGTTCTTCCTCAATCAACACTTTGGTGAAATGAGAAACAACGTCAAAACTAACAAGAATTTCCTCATCTGCTTTCTTTTCCTTTATTATAACCACAAATGGTGGTGAGTCTAAAAAATGACAATGACTTACTCACCAAAGGTTCGAGATTTTTGGCCGAGAACACCACAAGCTCATAAGCAAGGGAGTCAATGTCGTCAATAACAAGTCTCAAGTAAACACCGACCTTATGTATCTTGGGGGCTCCATAAGTCTTCTGTGTAAACTCCCTGCTAAGAATTAATTTCTTCTTTGTGCAATATTCTAATGCAAACCAATTAATAGCTATGGAGACCCACCCAACAATTAGTGAGATGGGGTTGTATCCTAATAGCTTCAATTATTCTGCAAATGTTCATCCATCTTAGTGATATAATCCACCTTCATTATCACCCCCTGTAACATTACCCCTATCTGCCTTGGTGACAACTAAATCCAAATCATCACTCAATTTTTGAAGGGTAGTCCATTCCTCATTGGAAACATTACTCCTGAAAAATTTAGCATACCTAAGTTGCACTGCACAGTCTTGCTGCATTTGTTCAGCAACATCACTACGCAGAAATTTACATCTTCCAGACCAACCAAAAAAAAATCCTTTCTTTAAATTGTTGAAAGTTTGTCAATCTATAACCAAACTAGACATATTCACGAATAAATTATCTTCTAGTTATGTAACATGCATATGAAGAATTTGAAAAATTGTGATCAGGGAGAGCAGAGGGCGAGGGTTGCAGCACATGGCCACACTTTTGACCCATGATTCCTGCGAACTGGGCTTTGTCTGTTCGGGCAGATTAATTAATTATTGCTAGATTTGAAAAGAATTTCGGAATAGGGAGGGACAGAGTGAGGAAATCTGGTAGTGGAGAGAACAGTCTGCAAACAAGGAGGAGCGTGTGCGTCGAGATCTCCAATGGCTGGCGTTATGTCAGCGAGGGTTTGATCTCTTACCCGCATTGTCTTCCTTACGCCTTGGTGTTTTTCTTTCTGTGTGGTTGCTTACTGTTTCATGATAGTGTTTTCTGCCTTCCTTGGCCCTCCCGTGTGATGCGAGGGCACATTATTGCTAGCTACATTTTGGTTCTTTCGTCTCCATATCGTCCATTGATTACTACTTAGTACGGGGCATCAATGGAAGTTAGGGACCTTCATTCCGACGACCCCCTTGAGGGAGCGGTGGCTAACCCTAATGGATTGAATAGTGGTGTCGATAGCAAACAAGTGCAGTCGTTTAAAGATATCGTGTCTGCAAACAATGATGCCTGGGATTCAATGGTTATCCCTGAAACTGCAGAACTTATAAACGTCGACCATGGAGGCAACTTCGAGCGGGGAGGAAGCCACTCAAGGTAAGTGCCCTCCCAAATGCCCTATTAAATCTGCTTATATTTTGAATGATGTAATGGTTGATGGTCTAAACAAGGAAGAAAATAGGTTAAACAATACTGCAATTTCCTTTACCACTTTAAATTGCAATAAAACCCCGGCAAGGAAATTCATTACTCAATGGCTAATAAATGTATGGAATAAAAAATTGGGAATTTACCATTCTTTCTATAGGATGATTCAAAAAGGCTTGTTTTTAATTACTTTTAAAAATAGTGAAATGCAAGCGAAAGTTGTAAATAAACAGTTCTAGTCAGTAGGAAGTTCGGTCTTCAGGGCCATTACATGGTCTTCAAGCCTGCTAAACGAGGAGGTGGTTGCCCTCTCGTATCCAAGGTGGATAACCTTAAAAGATCTCCCCCTCATTTTGTGGGCCTTTATCCCACGAATTGTGGTGCAATTCGGGAAGGTTCTTAGGGTGGAGGATACAAAAGATCCCCTCCCGCACATGGATGCGAGAATCTTGATCTCGATCTCTTCTAGGGTTGATATCCCGAAAGAAATGGAAATTGAGACAGAAAATGCTATTTATTCTTTCAAGATTGAACTCCTTGGGGGGTTAAACGAATGCTTCCTGTGCAAAAAGGAAGGTCATGTAAGGAGTAACTGCCCTATAATTAATAGACATGACAACCAGAAAAATAAAAAGGGAAAAAGCAAAACGATGGTCTCGATGCCTCCACCAAAAGTTGGGGACAAAGAACCCGAGGGAGGTGATGACCCCACGAGAGAGCGTGTTACACCCCGATTGTATAGCTACTATTGCATAGGGCAATTGATTGTAATGATTGAATCATTGAGATGAATAAAACATGCTATTTCTTGTTATCAATATGAATGTGTTCCATTTAATGATTGTCTCATTTAAATGTTAGTTCTATTGATGTTATCCTTGATGAATGTTGCATGCAAAGTTGTTGAATAATGTTTATTCTAACTTTTGAGATGTTTCATGTTTACTATTTTGTTGTGAACATATAACTTTCGTTATCGTGTCATGGTATGCAGGTATGTGGACCATTCCTCCAAGCTGAGGAGAAATATCACTCGAGAGAGGAGCTTGGTCGGGTAATCGGTAATGTGAACCATCTGAGCATACACACACGTCCCTTAGACTGAGTAAGCTAAGTCAATTTGTTTGAGTTATAGGTAAGTCATCTGTAGGCTTGTATGTTGGCATTAGGAGTTTTGTCTACTTCTGTATGCATGTATAAGTGGTGTTTATCTATGTATTTGTTCATGTTATTATGATCATTATGATGGTAACATAATTGGTTAGGAGGTGGGCATATATACATGTATATAGTATATGCACGTATCCATATGTATATTCATATCAATACAAACGTATGATGGTAAATGGATATACTCATACGAATGCATCGATATAGTATACATATATATACATGCACATAGAGGGAAATATGTAAACGTATATACATGTATATATACCCACAACCAATGATATATGTGGATATTAATAATATTATATTATTATTGCCTGACAATTTATATATAAAAATATATATATATATGTACATATTGAATTACGATATGATTACAGGATATATATGTTTATATATGTAAATATATTATATATATTAAAGTAAAATAATATATATACATATATATATATATATAAATTACTAGGAGTAATTAAATATATATATATGTATATATTAAATTGTTACTCTAAAATATTTATATATATATATAATATATAATATATAATATATAATGAGTTTATTATATTTAAATCTCATTGTTGGAAAATCAAATTAAATTAAATACCACTTGAGTTTATATTTAAATCAAATGAAGGAAATCAATTTATTTCCTATAGTGATAAATATTTATCATAACCTTGGAATCGGACTTTTTCCAATACTCAAATTATTTGGATCATTATTTTTAATCGAAACTTTATAGAATGGCAAAGAGGAAATATTTCATATGAAACTATGGTGAACTTTTGAAATAAAAGGAAAATGTTGTGCAGAAGAAAATACACGCACGGGCCTGAAGCACATGCAATGACCAGATCTCTCCGTGAATGAAAACGCAGCTAGGGAAGTTTGTTAATTGAACCACGAATTTAAGCAAAGTGGTGAGCAATTATCCTTGACCATTTCAGTGAATATTGCAATGGCGCCTTTACTGGAGACACCTATAGGTGTTGATTCACCATTTTAACCATGTGCAAGTTGAATTGTTCTCCAATCTAATGTCCATTAAAGGGGTCGACTCACCTCTGGAAGTGCTGAGTATGAAGTTTAAAATCCGCCACTTATCATTTGAAACATTCAAAACACAATTGTGGCAGTCTACATGCCTATAGAAGAGGAAATTCGATGGGCAAGGGCTCTATATATAACCGCCCTGTTCATTCTTCTCTACTGCTTTTTGAATTCAAATTTCTTCTAAATTCTGGAGATTATCTTGAGAGATTATTTGCTGAGAGCCATTTGAATTTCTGAGAGCCATTTATATATTTCTGAGAGTTGGCATTTGTGGAATTACCAATCCACCATTATCAAATATCTGAGTTTCATTCAGCTGTGACCATTGACAGACTGAATATTCATTTTTAGAGGAGTTTATTTTTGAGTTAGACAAACATCAATTTGAGAGTATAAACTGAGTGTGAAAGGCATAGACTTGGGAAGGATTGCCAGTTGATTGAATAAGCTGAGGTGTTGTGAAGACAGACTGTGACTTCATCTTTTGAAGGAGAGCTAAAAATCAGGCATGGGATATTCTTCTACTATCCATTATGTTCTTGAAAATTATAATGTTATGGAATCCTTGTGTTTACTGTATGTGCATAGGTAGTAAGTCACTTCATAAGCTGCATTTCTAGATAGAAGAGAAAATGAGTTAATATATGAATTGCATACCTGATTGTATTTAAGAAGTAAATTGTAGAAGGTTAAAGATGCATAATTGTGTGAAATTGCATAACTTTATGATCTCCATATAAGGAGAATACGTTGGTATTAGTTACTATTTACTAGGAACGAAATGAAGACAGTGGTCAAGTATGATCTTTTCAACTTAAGTTAATAGGTTAACTTGGATAAGCTTGAGTACTCCTAGGATAAAGATTTCCAGTATTGGAGGGGATTTTGTGATTACTTGTTATGCTGTTTCATTTCTAGTAGGTTAGTATGATTGTAGGATGTCTGGGGTACATAATATCCATTGAAGGACAAACCTATGCGTAGTGTAAGATAGCCTTAAGTCAAATCAGCCCTGAGTAGTGTTTATGATAGATGACCTTCATTCGAAATACTGAATGAGAATACTTTGGCCAAAGTAGTGCAAGGTACATCATCCACTTAGACTATGCGATGCATGAGACTACAATGTCAGTTCATTATGATCCTTTATACTAGTTCGAGATTGTAAAATAGCAAGATTCTAGTTGTGTAAGACACAGCACTATGCTCAGTTGGTAATCGTTAATGGATACCCTACCAATCTCTTCATTCGAAGGGAGGGCCATCTATCGAACGATAGGTGTACGGGGGACCACATTATAAGTCCGTGGTTGGCGGAAAAGCGCCCGAGTGATGTTTCTCCTCCATAGCAAGTGGCAGATGAACCAAGATTTGAAAGGATGGACTCCTGGACCTTCTTACTACTATTTGTGCAAAAGCTTACGAGCTATGTATGTAACTTGTGCTTTATTACTTTGTCGATTTCTTTTGAATAGAAATAGTTTAAAAGTTGAAATATCAAATATGTTATATCATGTTTTTAAATTAAAAGGAAAAATTTTATTGAAATGACATTGTCTTTACTTATTGTTGTTAAATTATGAAATTTTTATTGTACGTACGGATTAGGTCATCACAGAGTGCCCATCAGCTGTGTGTGAAGAGGCCAACACAAGTAATAGTGGATTCTATGAAAAGCTTTTTAAAAGTGATGGTTTTAAAAACCCTAAAACTCTTAACCTGAATCTCTCACAGGAGGAAGAAAACGTCATTGTCGGGAAAGGGGATCTGTTCAGAAATGTTGAGGACCACAATGATATTGTGGTCTCCCCAACCATTGACCCTGCCATCTGAGTACCTAAGTTGCTCACAACAAGGGGATAAAGGTGCCACCGAGGTGGCAGAATTGCCCCAAATGGAGATCAATAAACCCAGTCACCATAAAAAAATGCACACGAACTTGTGCTAGACAAGATCAAACAACAAATTGCTTTGAATAAAAAAAAGAAACTAATTAAAAATGGCGTGGGTGAGAAGCAGTTGCATGACGCGAGCTCCCACCCCACGAAAATTAAGAGCTTTCATAACCAGGAAAGTAATGTCCAAGTAAGCCTTGGAGATCCTCTTGTGGATCATACTGCAGAATAGAAAATTCTAAGTATGTCCCCAAAGGATGTCAGGGACAAAATTAATAAAGCACTAAGCCCTTCCAACTTGGAATCAAAAACTTGTTCAAGCCCCTACAATAAAAGCCCGTGTGAAATTGTGTCTCACCAAGTGGATTTAAGTCTGGAAACAAGCAGCCCTGAAAATGCTCCACTCTCCTCCAAACTGTGGGATGTTCGAGGGGATCCCATGCTCGACCTGCACAATGAGAACATCAGCCTGAAACAAGCATTACAAGTCTTTAAAGACTGTTGGAACCCAGCATGGGATAAGAGAGAAGAAGGTCAAAAGGGAGATCCAGAGGAACAAATCCCTAAAAACCTCTCTACCCCCACTTTTGGGGAAATTAAAGACTCGTGTGCAAAAAATATGTTGAATCCAAAAAAAAGGAAAAGAAGGCAGAGGCAAAAGGAGTTAGCTATCCCCTATCTAAGAAACAGCAATGGGAAAAAGAACCTTCCTAAATGCTTCAATGCTTTTAGGAATATAGAAGAAAGTGCAGAAGCCATGGATGCAGATGACTCTTAATTGCATCTCTTGGAACATCAGGGGAATGGAATCCCCTGATAGGAAATACAGTATTACAAGGCTACTCAATCAGGAAAAATTTAAAGATATTGTCATGCTACAAGAAGTTAAGGCAGTTGGGTATATCCTACAAGCTAACCTCAGATTTATATGGAGGGATGCCACCCCCTTTCGCACTAACCATGAAAGAGGTAAAGGTGGAGCAGTTTTACTTGTCTCCAATAATTGGAGCAAGTGGATAGTAGAGCATGGGACCTCCCCCTGTAAAAGGGCAGTGTGGGTCTGCTTTGAAAAAGATAACCTAAAATTTGGCATTTGCACCGTATATGCACCTAATGAATACAATCAGAGGTGTGTGTTGTGGGACTGGCTGTGTAATCTGCATGATATCCCCTCCTTGTTAGGGGGAGATTTTAATATGGTGGAAAGTCCAAAAGACAAGGTTGGTGGTATAGATATGGGATGGAAGGGGAATGAAAAAATTTTTTGGTACAAGATGAAAAACAGGCTGAAACTCTTTGACCCTTTGGAAGGCACCAAGAAGAGGCCTACCAAAAAAGATAAAAAATTATGTTTGAACACAAGCCTCCTAAAAAATGGATGACTGTAATAATGATATTTTTACCTTTAGAGAGATAAACAAGTGGGCTAAAGCCAACCAGTCAGCAATAGAAAGGTGGAACACAAATGTACAAGGCTGGCAAAGAATTTTCCAGGCCATCGGGGAAAAAAGAGCTAAGGACATGAGGAGAACAGAAAATATACTACAAAAGTCCCTGCTAGAAGTGGAGTCATGCCTACAAGAGGATCCACAGAACTTGTCAGCTAATAAGGAGTTAGTCCACATTAAAACCCAACTGAGGAAAATCCAAGGCTATAAGGACAAAGGTATCAAGAAAAGAGCAAGAATAAACTGGTTAACTCAAGGAGATAGGGATTCAAAGTTCTTTTTCAGGTGTCTGAAACAGTGAAATCTAAAGAGAGTAAAGAAGCTGTTGATGCAATATGGGATGAAGCAGGCCTTATCAAGGACCCAGAAGTGATAAAAGAAAAATTCTGCCAATTCTATGAAGCACCTTTTACCTCTGAGTGGCATGGCCCTCTAGGGGATGAAGCAAGGAACAGATGTAAGGGGTCAATCCCAAGAAAGGTCCCAAATGAAATGGCAAAAAGCCTTAGCCAACAGATTACTAAAGATGAGACTGTTAATGCAATCTTCTCACTCAAGAATGATAAATCTCCAGGTGCAGATGGTTTACCAGTGGAATTTTATAAAAAAACATCAAGTGGACAAGTGAGGACCTACTGCAAGTTTACCTAGAAGCTATTGAGATTGGCTCACTAAGGAAATCTATCAACCATGACATCATCAAGCTGATTCCTAAAGATGGTGACAAATCCCTTATTAAAAACTGGAGACCCATTACTCTCTTAAATGTCTCCTATAAAATTCTAGCCAAGGCTATTCCCAAAAGGATAGAGAATGTTCTTCCTAAAATTATCAGCAACACTCAGACAGGGTTCATAAAGGAGAGATACATCCTGGAAAATCTAATTACCAGCTGGGAGGCTATGGAATGGGTTAGAATCTCCAATCAAGATGTTGGAATGCTACTCTTGGATTTCGAGAAGGCCTATGACAGAATTGAGTGGCCATTTATTCTAATGGTGCTAGAAGCCTTTGGTTTTCCAACATTCTTCTGCAAAATGATTAGAACTCTATTGAAAGATGCCACTGCACAAGTGGATGTTAATGGACAGCTAACCAAAGATTTCCAACTACAAAGGTCTATTAGACAAGGGTGCCCACTTGCCCCATCACTGTTTGTAATTGCAGTTGACGCTTACATTATATACTGAGGGACTCCTCACTAAGCCCAAGAGTACGAGGGCTCTTACTGCCAAATAAAGAAGAAATTATAAATATCCAATTTGTTGATGACACAACCATGTTTGTAAAGCTAGACCAAAACAACTTTGAATGCCTAATGAGAAAATTGGAAATATTCAATCAAGCAGCAGGGGCTAAAGTTTCTAAGGCCAAGTCAATAATGTTGGCTTGGAACAAACAACAACTAGAGCGGTTACAAAGCTTTGAGTTCCAATGGGGAGGTCCCAACAAAATTGTCAGGTAATCCCTTTTGCCGTTGACCCAAACCTGAAAGACATGTGGAACTAGTTAGAAAACAAAATTGAAAAGAAACTTAATGCATGGAATAGGCAATACCTCTCCATTGCAGGGAGAGCACAGGTGTGTCAAAAAATCCTCTCATCCTATAATATCTACTATGCTTCAGTGTGGATGTTCAGCAGCTATCAAATCCAGACTATTCAAAAGAAGATAAGGCAATTCCTTTGGTCAGACGGTAAAGGGCAAAAAAGAAACATTCTGTGAAATGGGAGGTTTTCTGTATTGAAAAGCAAAGAGGGGGCCTAGGGCTGAGGGATCTCAGGCTGCAAGGCATAGCTCTAGCAGTAAAATGGATCTGCAAAAGCCTCAAGGGAAATGAACCTTGGAAGATCCTGATCAGAAATAATATTGTGAATGTTGTACCTAAAGATGCAAAAGCCTGGAGAAACCTGCCTCTATGTGACCTTATCTTTGGTAGCTTCATTGTTTCCCCTGCCGGATCCAATGTCTTTAAGAGTCTTTGGAAAGCTTGGGAGCTGAGCAAAAAGGCTATCCTGAACAAATACCCTGTGGAGAAAGATCTGAACAATAATTTCCTAATTAAATCCATTTGGTGGAACACTTTTCACAATGGGAAACCCCTTGCCCTTCTCCAAGGATGCTCTGCAAGGGAGTGGAATAGAAAAGGGGTCTCAATTTTCCAAAACCTAATTAGAAAATGGCAAGTTCATCAGTTGGGAGCAAATCAGCAATGAATTTGACATTCCCTCTACACAGAAAAGAACTTATGAAAGAATTAAAATGCAAAAAGAAAATGTTGAAAAAGCTAAAAAAGTTAGTAAAGGTAACTCTGATCACCTTGTGTGCCTCACTAATGAAAATCTAATAAAGATTAAAGCTAAAGAAGTTTATCAATTGGTGCCCCCCCCGCCCCCATCGAAATTGGTGAACAGCTTAATAAAAACTGGAATACTAATTATGGCCAGAAAGATTGGAATAAGGTTTTCACTAATCTGTGGAATAATGTGATTGAACCAAAAAAAGTGGGTTTTAAATGGATGATGCTTCTACAGAAACTGCCTAACTTTGACTCAAAAGGCAATACCAGTATGTGTGAAATCTGTAAGAAAAATGAATCTATCTCTCATTTACTCTTTGATTGTTATTTTGCAAAAGAAATCTGGAATCTTTTTCTAATTGATGTTTCATCACCTAAAAGAAAACAGGAAATTCTTATTGGCAAAGTTGCAAACATTGGAAAAGGAAATAATTTATATTAGCTTATTCTTACTACTGAAATTTTGTGGTTTCTGTGGAAAACTAGGAATAGTGAAAAATACCAAGGCGTGAGGAGGGCACTCACTGAGTCCAATTGTAGACTCGCTACTTATAATGTTTTCTCGCAGGTATCCAGAACAGTGGAAGTCACCAAAGAAAAGTTTCAGAACCTCATACAAAAAGGCAAAACAGAAATAACCAAAGAGGAGCTCTTATATGCTAATCAGTGGATTTTCTTCAAACCAGACCTAGAGAAGACTATGGAGAGAAGACCAGAGGCAAACAGGGTGGCCACTAAAGACAAAGGGAAAGTGAAGAAAGACTAGCAGAAACACCTTGTGCACATTAAAAATGTAATAGTTATAAATGTAAAAGATTTTCTGCAGCATCAATAGGATATTAGGTAATGTAGGAGGAAGAAAACTAACTGCCCTGTTAGGCAGATTTTGATGAACAGCAAGTATAACCAGTTTTGTACAGCAAATGAACAGCAAATGTAACCTGTCTTAATCATGTACATTGGTCCAGTGGACACATCTTATGTTTATTATAATGAATACAAAAAAACAAGCATATCAAAATGCAATCTCAGAAGAAAAACAATGAGCATAGACCTAAAACTTACGGCAGCGGTAAGTGATGTTTGATCCATATGTAAGATAAATTATGGGATGACTGTTTTTTAATATTTTAATATTCATGTAAGATAAATTTTGGGTTTTGACTGTTTTTAATATGTTAGCAAAGTTCTTCATGCACATTTTACGTTTAATGTGTTCAAATAACTGTAATCTAATATAGAGAGAATCGTTCAGTTAATTTGATGCATAAAATAAAATATAAAAAAGATGAACAAAGTAAATTAGCAGACTTTAGCACTTCTGTCTATGTAATCTGATGATTTGACAAATCTGTTATTTAAGAATGTATTGTTCCCAGTGTACCACATGACATTGTTTTTCTGGGAGGAACTATATAGATTGATAACTCTGATTGTACTTATAGAGGTATCTGCACACATAACAAGTATAGAAAGGATTGCATTTGATTGAGAACTGCAGAATAATAGTCTTTTCAGATTGAGTTGCTCAAGCCTCAAACTGAAGTTAGGATATTAATTTTGTCTGCTAATAGCATAATGATTATGTCACTCCAGCTGTACAAGACCGATTAAGAAAGACATAATTTTGAACAGACAAATGGAGCAAAGCATTAAAGCATTTAGCTCAGAACATCCAAAGACCTCACTTAGTCTATTTTTGAAAGAGTGTGTGACTTGGAATATGTGAGAAAATATACGCTCCGCAGGGTCGTGTCCCCTGCCAAATTTGACCCCATCACACATGGGGTACATTTTGGTGAGACACGGATGGGTAGGAAACATCCCCACACCATCCCCAAATCTTCAAAAATTCAGGAAATGTCTCTATTACTTTTTTCTTAAGGAAACACCTAGGTACATTACGGTACGGCTAGACGGCCCAAGCATGTTTTTAGTCATTTTTTAAAAGGAACACAAATTTGGAAAAGAAAGAAAAGGCATGTAGAGGCCCACAAGGTTTATGTCATCTCAAAGGTTTTAATTTGGACTTGGTGGTGGGGGCTCCATCCCTCACAAGGTTGCTGCCCCTTGACCCTACTTACAACTTCACATAGGCAATGAAGAGAAATAGACTTACCTCTCAACAATTGGAGAAGTTGGTCATTGTGCATGGTGTCTTGCAACTTCAAGATCAACAAATTCTTGAGTATTATTAGACTCCAACCACATGTCAGGTTGTGAAAACACCACATAGGTTGATGAGGAGGAGGCACAAGAGGGATTAGTTGGGGTTCCATTAAATGAGTCAGTCCCTTGACTTAGACTTAAACTCCGATTTCGATGCAATGTTAGGAGATGCTGATTAGGCAAAGCAGCATATTTTCTATGTTTTTATCATTATGTAGTTGATGCTTGCAGCCTTTGGGCATTTTTTGTAATTTTTATACAATATATATGGACATTGACTATGAAAGTAATTGAATTTTGTTAATTTTTTGTTGTAATTTTTTAAAAATATAAATGGACATTCACAATAAAAACAATTGAATATTTTTTTATTTGTTTGTCAACTCTCATGTGAAATCTCAACTCAACTCCAATGTTATGTATTAAGATTCTCTAATGTATATGATAAATGCCTTATCAATGCTATCAGAAGAATATTTAAAATTTCTTATATTTTAAAATTAATTTTTTAATTGTCGTCCCCTACCGTTCCCTAAAATATGAACTCCAAAAAACCCGTCCCAGAAACGTGTCCCCCTGCCATCCCCGTGCCGGAAATTCGGGGGAGCATAGGAGAAAATCCTTGAACTTCACATTATTTGCATTACCTTGTGTTGGCAGTGTGCAACAGAGAGCTGCAAATGCATTACGAGCAGAAATACACAAATCTAAACCCAAAAGAAAAATGTATAGGAAGGCTCAGCAAATGTTAAAAAAAAGCATTCAGTGATCACTGAACTCTTAACTAGCTGACACCGTTATCAACAAAGAATTGTTAACTTCCGATATTACGTCAGAAATGATAATGATTATACGTGATTGCTATCAAAAACAGAAAAAAAGTTTGAAGGTCTTCGGAACTGCTTATGCTGATTACAAGTTATTTGTTCTTATGTCCACTAATACTAGCACTCTCTGCTATGCCCTTGCCACGGATTATGAAGATGTGAACAGATATGTAATGAAATTGAATTAAAAGAACTGAGATCTGTTCCAGCAAAACAATACAAAACAAAAAGAATCTAATGAAACTTTCCCCGAATATAGAAGCAAAAAGATTAGGCTGAGATACTCACTACGTATACCCTCACCTGGTAGTAGCCAATGCTCCTATGATTTCAGCTCTCAATTTACATGGATTCCGAAACGTCTATCTCATCTCACCCTCCTCACATTCCTAAAAATAATCTCAAGATTCCGATAAACGGATCCCCTTCAGCCATAGCAGCGTTCCAAGTCCTTGAAGCGCCGGTCATTGCTATGACAGATAGATGTAACTGTTATTAAATATGATCGGTGAAACTTGAAGTAAGGCAGGGGGGAAAGAAAAAGCGTCGCAAGTGCCCGGCGACTGAAGTGGAGATTATATTTTACCCCATTTATTATCTCCAAACATCCCTGTACTCGATGATAAGGCGCGTGGGCTCCTCATGACACCGTCGGTACTAGGCATTGTCTACTTATTTCCCCTGCTTACACAAATCAAAATGCAATTTGAATTAAAGGGAAACAGCAGACATGTTCCTACGTGATTATGGCATTTTTTTAATAGCATCCACGTTTTAGGTGGTTATTTCTTTTGTTTTTTACATGTTCGAGTAAAAAAACAAAATATTTGTTTCTTGGTACAATTAATTTAGTGACGAGACTCTTTTTTCTTTTTTTAATAAGAAAAGGATTGAAATGCTTTTTAGTCTTGTAGATGTGAAAAGTATTCATTCATTCCTTCAATAGTTAGTGATATAGTTGTGTAGAGTTTAAAGTTTTGTCTTTTTTTAATTTTTTAATTTCTTAATTTCTTGTGGTTTAGATTTATTAGTCCCTATCTTTATAAGGTGAGGAATTAATGTTATTGTCTCAATCTTTCATATTAAAATTGTGTTTTGGGAATGGTGTCGAAAAAATAAAGATATGGTTTTAGTGATGTTGTGGGGAATATTTAGAAAAAGCAAAAAAAAAAAATTGTTCTTACAATTTTGTGATTAGTGAGTGTAATTTTCCTCGTAGTTTTGGCATTTTTTTAAAAAAATTAATAATAATAATTATTGTAGGGAGTTTTGCTATTGGAAATATTTCATGAGTTTGTTAGTCCCTTTATAAGGCGGGGAACTAATGTCGTGTCTTGATATGGACTCTTCCTGGGAACGTGTGGCGTCTTGAGCAGTACATTTGCATTTACTATTTGTGTCTTCTCATTTATTGTGAGCAAATTGAAGTGCAGTCGTCATTAGTGGGTTATGATGTGAAGTTTTAAGTCTGTCGAACAAAGTGGTATTTGTGTTGTTTGTTCATTTGCTCAGGTTGTTTGATGAGGCTAAATTTGTGTCTGTTGGGAGGGTTTTCATCTACGGTGTTGGAAGCGAGAAAAGTGTTGTTTGTAAGTTACTCTATCTTTTACGCTTTGATTTTTTCATTTGTCTGTTGCTTTGCTTGGATTGTTCGATGAGGGTGAAATCAGTGCCTTTTGAGAGGGTTTAGGTCTATGATTTTGGAATTGAAAAACGAAGCGTTTGTAAGTTCCTATATCCTTGCATTTTATGGTTAATTTCTATTGTGTGCACTCATGCATTACAACTGCACTTGAATTTATTAAATGAAAATGAAAAATTAGGTGTAAGTAAATGGAAAATGTCTGGGGATAAAATCATTAAATTTGTGGTTGTTGAAAAGGTTTATATATGTTGTATGGGGAGCGAAAAATGAAACCTTTGTAAGCTTGTATGTCTTTTACAGTGTTGTTTTATAGTGGTTTACATTTTTGCATTTTATGTGTCAATGTTTATTGTTTGTTGTTGTTTGCATTTTGTGTGTTTATGTCTATTCTTCGCTATCTTTATGGGTTAGTGTTTGTTGCCAAGTTAAATATTTAGTTGCATTTCAATTTATTCAATGAAGATGATAATAGTTCATATTTTAAATATTTCTTGGTTTTGAAGTTTTAATTCATATTATTTGTGTTGTTTGCCCATTTGCTTAAGTTGTTTATGTGAGTGTAAATATGGGTTAGCCTTTCTTGTCGGTCCTTTGCAATCGTGGGTTGCTTTTATGGGTTGTTGTTTGTTGTCGAGTTAAATACTTAATACCATAATTCGTTAATGTGGATTTTTCTGCTACCCATGATTAAGAATGGAAGTAGCTAGTTGCACTTCAATCTATTGGGTGAAAATGAGAATTGTTCATATTTGAAGTATTTCTTGGGCTTGAAGTTTAAATTTTGATGAGGAAAGTGTTATTTGCATTGTTTTCTCATTTGTTGAGGTTGTTTGTCTGAGTGTATTTATGGGTTAATATTTATTGTTGAGTGAAGGACTTAGCACGATAGTGTGCTTGTCATGATTAAGAATGAAATTAATATTTCCTCGACATGCATGCACTGCAACTACACTTGAATTTATTTGACGAAAATAAAAATTAGGTCTAAGTAATTGGAAAATGTTTGGGTGTAAAATGATTAAGTTTGCGTCTGTTGAGAGGGTCTATGTCTATTGTATTGGGAGCGAAAGATGAGGCGTTTGTAAGCTCGTATGTCTTTTACAGTGTCGTTTTGTAATTTTTTACACATTTGTATTTTATGGGTTAATGTTTATTATTTGTTGTTGTTTGCATTTTCTGGATGCATGCATTGCATTGCAATTGCACTTGAATTTATTAAATAGTAATGAAAATTAGGTCAAAGCAATTGGAATATATCTAGGTATAAAATTATTAAATTTGTATTTGTTGAAATGAGACATTTGTAAGTTGGTATGTCTTTTACAGTGTCGTTTTATAGTGGTTTACACATTTGTATTTTATGGGTTAATGTGTATTGTTTGTTGTTTGCATTTTGTGTGTTAATGTCTATTCTTGGTTATCATTGATTGCTTGTATGGTTAGTGTATGTTGTTGAGTTAAATACTTAACACCGTAATTCATTAATGTAGACTTCTTTGCTAGCCATGATTAAGAATGGAAATGCTTAGTTGTACGTGTTTGTAAGTTCATGTGTCTTTTACAGTGTCCTTTTTATAGTTTTTTGCATCTCTATGTTTTATGGGTTAATGTTTACTATTTGCACGCATGCATTGCAACTGTACTTGAATTTGTTCAATGACAATGAAAATTAGGTCTAAGTAATTAAAAAAAAATTGGGTATAAAATCGTTAGCTTTGTTTCTGTTGAAAGGGTTTATGTCTACCGTATGGGAGTGAAAAACGAGGTGTTTGTAAGTTGGTATGTCTTTTACAGTGTTCATTTGTAGTGCTTTACATGTTTGCATTTTATGGGTGAATGTCTATTGTTTTTTGTTGGTTGTATTATGTGTGTTGATGTCTATTCTTTCCTATGGTTGATTTCTTTTATGGGTTGTTGTATGTTGTTGAGTTGAATAATTAACAATGTAATTTATTAATGTCCATTGGTTTGCTAGCCATGATTAGGAATGGAAGTAATATTTTCACTACATGTAATTCATTAATGTCGATTGCTTTGGTAGCCATTGTTAAGGATGGAAATAATATTTTTTGCTACATGCATGCATTGCAACCGTAGTTGAGTTTATTAAATGAAAATGAAAAATAGGTTTAAGTGATTGGAAAATGTGTATTAAATCATTAAAACTATGCCTGTTGAGAGGGTCTATGTCAATTATAAATGGGGGTTGAGAACGAGGCGTTTGTAAGTTTGTATGCCTTTGTAGTGTCATTTTATAGTTTTATAGAATATGTTTTAGAGTGTTGTTTTATAGTTCTTTACATCTGTGCATTTTGGTTAGTCTCTGTTTTTGAGTTGAAGACTTGCCATGATGATACATTAATTTCAGCTTGTGTGCTATGCATGGTTAAGAATGGAACTAGTCCTTTGTTTGGGCACATCCATGGCAGTTACAGTGCAAACTATCAAATAAAAATGACAATTAGGTCTAGATAGATGCAAAATGTGTTGGTGTAGAATGAGTTTGTTGATTATCAATGTTTTGTTCACTTTAGAAATATTACATGGACTTGTAATGTTCTTTGACATACCAGTTGTTTCTGTCAATGCGTTTTGTTGTCATGAGGGCACCTAGCATTTGTTAATGCCTAACTTTTAGTGGTCACTGGATTGTCATCTTAAGTTTTAACTTTGTCAAGAGGCACAAATTTGACTGTCATCAATCAATCTGTCAAAAAGGGTCACATTTGTAAATTCTTATACCTTTTACAACATATGTGGATTTGATGCTCATCATAAAATTTGCCAAGAAATAATGTGTTTGAAAGTTTCCATATCAAACGTGAAATCTGTGTGGATATATCTCAGTGTATGTGATATACTTGCAAATACAAAAAAAAAGGTTGATGTTGAGAAATGTGCACTTATCAATCCTGACTATGACAATATCATCACTTCATGTTTTCTCATCTGTTCACATTGGTAACTATTTCTCCTTTCTGACAAGCCTTTTTTTCTAGTCAATTTTTTTTTAATGCATACTATTGGAATCAAGTTATTTTATTGATATTCGATATTCATCAAACTTATTGTTTTTCTATCCTTACTAATTGTGTTTTGGATTTAGTTAAATATTCATGGTTTTGAAAAGGAAAAAAAAATGTTTTTTTTTTCTATTTTGTACAAGCTGACAAAATTTCCCTATTACTTAACTTTTTTATTGTCTATTTTGGTTTATGGTTAATTCTTCAAACTATTTCATTTTGCCCTATTTTTTGCATTCATTTTTGACATATTTGAATTTTCTCATTCATTTATTTTCCCCCATCCTCGTTACAGTTTGCATTTTTGCGAGTGAGCAATTTCTATTTGCATATTTTTTTATTCAATCTCATTTGTTGATCATCTATTCAGTCTGATCGCTCTACTTTGCGAACTTCGTTTATAGATTTGATATCCATTTCTTCTCTATTACAATTACCATGTTTGAATTTATATTGTTATTATTATGTTGATTGAAAGTGCAAAAATTTTCCATGTATATTTTGTTGCTGGAAAGAAGAGAAAATTATTGATTTAGCCTGCAATTTTCATTTTTGTTGCTGGTATTTTCCTCATGGTTTTGTCATTTTATAGTCTATTTAGTTACTGGTATCTACCTTGTGGATAGGGAGCTAATGTTATCGCCCTAATCTTGCATACTAAAGTTGTGCTATGGGCATGGCTCTGAGAAAATAAAGATATGGTTTTGCTAATGTAGTGGGGAATATTTAGAAAAAACAAAATAGCTTTTATGTTTGCAATTTCTTGATTGGTTGTTGGTATTTTCCTCATAGTTTTGTAATTTTCTAATTTGTTTTAATAATAATGATTATTGTAGGGGGATTTGCGATTGGAAATATTTCATGACTTTGTTGGTATAGTTGTGTCTTGGCATCCACTCTTCTTGGGGGTGCATGGCGTTTTAAGCAGTACATTTGCATTTACTATTTGTGTGTTCTGATTTATACCAAGTAGACTAAAGTGCAGTTGTCATTGGTGGCTTATAATATGAAGTTTTAAGTCTATCTATCACTCTTTAATGAAAAAGACAACTAATTTGGATTCGGAAAATACAAAATCATGACGAAAATGCCAAAAGCCAATGAGGAGATTGCAAAAACATATATGTACAAAGAATATATATATGTATATATATTTTTATATGTACAATAGATATATATATATATATATATATACATATATATATATATATATATACATATATATATATATATATATATATACATATATATATATATATATATGTATATATACATATATATATGTATATATATATATATGTATATATATACATATATATATATATATATACATATACATATATATATGTATATATATATATATATATATATGTATATACATATATATATATATATATATATATGTGTGTGTGTGTGTGTGTATATATATATATGTGTGTGTGTGTGTGTGTGTGTGTATATATATATATATGTGTGTGTGTGTGTGTGTGTGTTATATATGTGTGTGTGTGTGTATATATACATTTGTATATGTGTGTATCCATATATATGTATATATGTGTCTGTATATGCATATATATAATAGTATGTACATATATGTATATGTGCATCTATACATATGTATATATGTATATACATGTATGTATATGTGTTATGCATTTTGCATTTACGTAGGGCTGATTTTCACTTACTAGGGATAGATTCAAGTGCAGTTGCCATTGATGGATTATGGTGTTTACTTTTGAGGCTCTGAAACAAAAGGCTATTTAGGTTGTTTAGTACGTACACATCTATATATATATATATGTGTGTGTGTGTGTGTGTGTGTGTGTGTATGTATATGTATATATGAGTATATATATGTATGTGTGTGTGTATATAGGTATATCTTTATATATATAGGTATAGGTATATGTATATATGTATGTATGTGTGTATGCATATATATGTGTGTGTGTGTGTGCATTCATTTTTATTTGCTGAGATTGTTTGATGAGGGTGGAATCTGTGTCCTAAGAGTGTTTAGATCTGTTGTATTGGCGTTGACAAATGGTGCTTTTGCAGTTTTTTTTTTGCCTTTTTGCAATGATTTAATCAGTAGGTTTCTTTATTGATAGGTATTTCCATCCATTGGTTCATGTTTCTCTATTTATTGATTGTCTTTTGATGTTTCAGTCTTAGTTTCGTGTGGCATAGATGTTTCAATGCCAAAAGTCTTGAAACAAAGCTTACACTATTTTTTTTTGCAATGTGTATTACTTCAATTCAAGTGAATTGTCTGTACATGAAATAGTGATAGACATTGGAAGATGTCTATTTGTACATGATATAACTAATATATGATTGATGTTTCAAATGATGCATGTCATGAATATTTTGTACAGATAAGACATCTTCTAATGGTGTCTATTTGGAACTGTTAAAGTGATGTTTGTGTTTTTTCCCACAATTGTCTGATCATTGGCATATGGTGTGTTGCTTGTTGACTCTTTATATTCTACAGTTGCAATTTATAGTTCAAAGCAATGCAGCATAAAAAACAATTTTATTATAATGATCTCTTGATATGTATGCGTCATTGGTGCAATTTTGTTTTGTGGGCATGTGGTGTTGCCAATAGTGGGTCACATGTTGTGTGCATATGATCACATTTTGACTTTTAATTAGCAAATTTTGAATTGTGGTAAATAGATTGAAGTGAAGTTCTCATTAATGGATTATGGTGTTAAGTTTTATGCATGTCAAAGGAAAAGGATATATATGTGTGTGTGTGTGTGTGTATGTTTTTATATGTATGTATGTATGTACATATGTGCACACAAAGACATACATATGTGCAAGTATATATATAAGTATGTATATATACATATATATATACATATTTGTATGTGTGTATATATATGTGTGTGTGTGCATATAGATATATATATATATATGTATGTATATATATGTATGTATATATTTTTATATATACATATATATGTATATATGTGTGTGCTCTGCATTTTGCGTTTACTAGGATCTATTTTTTCATTTATTCTGAATAGATTCAAGTGCAATTGCTATTAATGCATAATGGTGTCGAGCCCTAGGGTTGCCAAGCAAAAGATTGTTTGTATTGTTCACCGCATGTATATATGTGCGCTACATTTAGCTATATATATATATGCATGTGTGAATATGTATATATAAAAGTATGTATACATAGATTATATGTTTCTATATGTATGTGCATATGCATATATATAACTCTACACACATACACTTACATGTGTGTATATATATACATATGTATATACGAATGTATGTACATACATACATACATATATGTTGGAAATAGGATGCCATTTAATTGCAATCCTAAACATTATTAATTTCATGTATCTCCTAAGTCCTTGGAAAGTGTTCTCAATCACTAGGATTAGAAATAGATTAATTTTGAATGAAATAATCATGTTAATTGACATTTGTAATTAATTCTAACTGATAGGAGCATGTGAGGGAATCCAAGATGAGTTCCTAAATAATAGGAGTACATGGGGCGCCCACATGGAAGGTGGAACCCACCTTGAGTTAAGTTAACTGTTTGGAGAAAAATATAACACGTTTGTAATGCATGTAAAGATCCTAGAAGTTAGGGATTGATGTTTACATGCATGAAGTTCAGTTTAGTTCAATTCAGATTAGTTTAGTTTAGTTCAATTCAATTAGTTCAGTATCAATATCAGTTCAGTTCAGTTCAGTTCAATTTAGTTCAGTTCAATTCAGTTATGGTTCAGTTATCCTTGGTTGCATGTAGTTAGTTTTAGTTGAATGCTAGTTGACTTCAGTTAACTTGGAATGCATGACTAATGACTTGAGTTGCATGACAGATAACAGGTGACTACTTTCAGTTAATAGGGGATGATCATTCTTGCATGAGTGGTGGAGAGATATGTTTCAGTTAACAAAGAATGACTTGGACCCACCTTGGGTTCCCAAGTTGGCTTCTTGGAGTTAACACTTTTGCATGATAAGATATTTCAGAAGGCTGAGTTAAGTGGGCCCATTCTTGGGTGCCTACTTTGAGGATAAGCTTTGAAGATATCTTCGGAATAAAGGTTGAGTTATGACTTCAGTTTGGGACGCCCAAATGGATGAAGGAGTTGATTTGACATTGTTCTTCGCGGTTGAACTCTACTTGTAAGACATAGGCGTAGGTTTTTGGTGATAAGCTTTGAGCTTTGTAATTGTAACTCTTCGGAGTTTACAAGGTTGATTATTGCCTATTTATCTCAAGCAAGTTGA
The DNA here is from genome assembly GCA_007258455.2 of Sequoia sempervirens. Classification (NCBI taxonomy): domain Eukaryota; kingdom Viridiplantae; phylum Streptophyta; class Pinopsida; order Cupressales; family Cupressaceae; genus Sequoia; species Sequoia sempervirens. Next base: position 35,949,795 of record VDFB02000020.1, read on the forward strand.
AGAGAGTTTGTATCAGTTTTTATTGCAGGTTGTGAAGAAGATTTGTCGAAGGGAAAAGAAGCATCTCAAGCAAGGATTGAAATTATTGTAATCTTATTCTGAGATTAAATAATACATTGATTCTTGGTGGAGTTTTTTCTCGAAAGGGTTTCTCCACAGTATATTTTGTGTATCTTCTAATATCTTGTCTAAATCTTATACAACCTTTTCTCTTCATTCTACAAATGATAAAATGAATTAATCAGATAATCACCCACAAAGAATCTGTAACAAGGAATACATATTTAGATCAGCAATCATAAAGTTTTACAAAGTATTAAGCTACATAAACACCTCAATTTTCAACATATATATATATATATATATCAATGTGTATGTTCTTACATATATGTATGTCTTGATATATGCACATATGTATACATGTATATATATACATTATATATATGTATATACACTTGTATCTGCATATAATCAGATGTGTATATACATATATATGTCTATGTATATATGTGTGTGTGTGTATCTGTAAATATGTAGTTGTTGAAACAAAAAGATTTTTGTCCATTTTAGAGGTATTGCATAGTGTGCTTTCCAATGGTCGTTGGTTTTGCAAGGATCTATGCCAATTGTTTATTGTTTGTCATCAACACTCTGCTATACAACTTGAAATACTGTTGCAACAATGTGAGGAGGTATGGTTTGAACCAATTTTATGCATTTGCAAAAAACCATGGCTATAGATGTATAAGAAATAATACATAGACAGTTAAATATATTGATCAAATATGTAGCTATTATTTTCATTATGTGGCTGATAAACATCATACATTGTCTGTTAGGTAAATTGCAATGTCATTTATTTTAGAGACGGTAAATAGTTGCAGTTAATGCATTATAGTATATGTTTGTGACCTTCTTTATGGAGCAGTTTTGAAGCTAACCGTAGGTAAACAGACTGAGAATGCACACAGTTTTGGAGCTATCACAACATGTGTTGTTGAGGAAGTGGAGATAGGCATTGAAAAGTTGAACTAGGATGTGAGTAAGATTTTAACTATTATGTCTTATATATTCATTTTGGAATGTTCCTTGGATCGTGTGAGGTATAGAGATTAAGATTAAATCCACAATAGACAATGCAGTGTCTTTTTCCATTTTCACTCATGTAGTCTTCTTATGTTGTTTACAGGATTGTGGATATGGTGTTACAAAGCTATAGTCTGTCTAACAAGACTTTGTAGCTTGTTCAAATGCACCGATGCGGTATTGGATCACACTCCACCTTTATTTTCAGTTTGTACTCCATGATCTGAATAAGATTCTTATTTATTATGTGTTATGCACATGTCCTTTTTAGATCTTCTTTAATGCAATTGATATGGTCTGTGCCAATTGCAGTAGTCATTGTTTCAAGTTGTATTTTAATCTTGTCTGGCTTTTGGCAATTTGTTGCTAGTTGTTGTTGTTTTGGCAATCATGATTGTGGCAATGTTACTGTTGTTGCTTCTTCAAATGGTAGGAAACTGCTTCTCAGAAAGGTAGCTAGAATCACAAGCATCAAAATCCTATTTGCTTGAAGTGATTTTTGACCTTCCTAGCTACATCTGTTGTCTGCCTTATAACAATAAGTTATTTCTTCTAGTATCAAGGCACCTGTTAATCTTAATAGTAAATAAAATCTATGCAACCATGCACGACAATTTCCAATTAGGCAAGGCAACTACTACTAACAATGCAATTTATCCTCCAGACATATTCACAGTGATTTCTTGAACATGTGCATAATGCCCATGGATGAAGACATGGACAAGTCATTACATATACCTTGAACAGGTGGACATGTTTCAATAACTATTGCTATTTCATGGGTATACAATTAACTTGAATTGAATAGAGACTTTGAAAAAAACTAGGTGGGACTAGTTTTGGTAGAATAATTCCATGAAACACAAGATAAATTTAAGTGTCATTTTTGTTTTTCCCATATTTTTGTTGTTTGTTACTGTTGATTGTTTACATGGCTTAATGTTTCTAAGAAAATCCCTCAATTCATACAAACAGACTACTATATTTCCAATAGGAAAAATTCTCATTCTTATCAATTGATTGAAGTGCAACTGGCATCCATGACATTGCATGTTTGTGAAATATTACAAATTTTATGCTGGGAGCTTTGGCATTTGGATAGATCTAATTTTTTTTATGAGGTTGAATTGCAGTGTACATGCTAGTGTGGCAGACAATAGATTATTTGCACCATGGATGATGGACAACAAAGAACTGAACATTTATAGAGTACATATAAAAAAAAGCAATAGCAATGTAAAACGTATAACAAGTTTCAGACTCAAGAGAAACATATTTCAATCTCGTCAAACAATCTGAGCAAATGATTAGACAACGCAAAAAAGATAATGTAAAAGATATGTGAGATTACAAATGTCTTCTTTTTTGATAGGTTTTATTGTCAAGGAATAATTTGTCAAGATGATTAGACAATGCAAGTAATGCTTTGCTCAATAGTCTTAAAACTTGGTGGAGGGATTAATTAATGCCAACTGCATCTCAATCCAATGGCAATGACTGAGAATTAGTGACTAGGAAATGCAAAAATTCCATGTTAAAACAACACACATTCAATTTTGTATCTGCCTAGGATTTATACTTAACCAAAGTTAGCAAAAAAATTGACATTAATGAATTATATTGTTAAGTGTTTAACTCAACAACATAGTCTAGGCAATGAAAACAGTCAAGGATAGTGAAGAATAGACATTAACACACAAAATGCAGACAACAACAAACAATACACATTAAGCCATAGAATGGAAGGATGTAAAAATACTATAAAACAACATTGTAAAAGACATACGAACTTACAAATGCTTTGTCTTTCTCTCCCCATACAATAGACATAAATCCTTTCAACAGACATTGATTTAATGATTTTATATCCAAATATTTTGCAATTACTTAGAGCTAATTTTAAGTCTCATTTGATACATGTCTTTATCATGCCTAGCACATAAGATGGCATAAATGAATTATGGTGTTAAGTCTTCTAGACAAGAACAGAGACTGGTCCATAAAAGCATTCAAAGGTAGGGAAGAGTAGAGAATAACCCACAGGGTGCAGACATCAAGAAACAATAGACATTAACCCATAAAATGTAGAGATGTAAAAAACTATAAAACAACATTGCAAAAGATATAGGAACTTACAAATGCCTCATTTTTTGTTTTCAATACAATAGACATAAGCCCTCTCATCAGGCACAAATTTCACTGTCTGAATTGTTATGCACAGTTTGGCAATGGTTTAATCTCTCATGTTCCCTATCAATCAATGTTCTTATGGATGAATCTCTATTTTTGCAACTTTGTCATTTGTTTATGATATTTTGGTCTTTCTTTTATGTTTTTGTAGTTCAAATGTATTGTGTGTTCATGAAAGAGTGATAGACATTGAAGGATGTCTATCTGTTCAACATATGTCTAATTTTCCATGGATTTGAGCAAATGCAAATAATAAACAATCTGAGCAAATGCAAATAATACTTGTCTAATTTGCCATGGATCTGAGCAAATGAAAAAACAACGCAAATAATACTTTGCTTAACAGATTTAAAACTTCACACCATAAGCCATTAATGATAATTGCACTTCAGTCTACTCAAAATAAATAAGAGCTCACAAATAGTAAATGAAAATGTACTGCTTAAAACGCTATGCATCCCCAGGAAGAGTACATGCTAGGACATGACTATACCAACAAGCTCATGAAATATTTCCAATACCAAAGCTTCTTACAATAATTATTATTATTTAAGCAAATTAGAAAATGAGAAAGCTATGAGAAAAATACCAGTAGCCAATGAGGAAATCGCCAAAAAAATCAATGCTATGTGCCTAACTATGATAGGCTTATGCTTTTCTAATGTTTTTTACTATATACATGTTTTCACTGCACATGTGTTTGTGGATAAGTGGCATTGTTCATAGTATTTGACATGCTTAGTCTAAAACTAGTACTAGTATTGAGCATTGGAAATTGGAATACATGGTTATACAAATTTCCTATTTATTATTAAGCTTGATAGGTCCTTTGTTTTTCTCGGGTGGTAACTGTGACTCAGATCATTTGTTGCATATGTGAGAGCATAGGGGATCAAATTTCTAACATGTTATGGCATAAACTTGTAAGTTCGGTTTCTTTTTTATCCCTAGTTTATATATTTACGTCATATTCTTTTTGCAAGAAAATTATTTTGTTTAAATTTGGAAGGTCTACTAAATTGCAATTATATTCATGTGCGAAGTTCGTTTTCTTGTGTTGTTCTTTGCAATTATTTAATTATTGTTATGTTCTTCCTCTATATTGTTACTATGTCATTGAACAATGATATTTTTCCAAGTTGATGATCACATGTTTGAATGAATATTTCAATGATATCTGCAGTTATACATATTAGTACTTGGTTGCTTGTTTGTAATTGTTTTTAATAGGCCTTGTTTCATTACAGGAATCAAATGCGATAAAGAAGAAACACTTGGCAAGATCATGTTCATGGTCAGCAAGAAGAGAGTATAGAAACTAGCCAACTTCATAGAACTATAAAACTCTTTGTAGGAACAGTGCACTACTGGTGATTGGCTCGTTTGTCTGTTTATGATACTTGATAACTAGAAGTATTGCTTACTGTTACAAGGGATAACGAGGCAAGTGGGTACAGTAGATGACATATGCTATGTAACCCATAAACATGGAACAATTGAAGTGAAGGAGTAGGTGATTAATGCAATAAACAAGAATTATCACAGAAAAAATGAGAATAAGCATAAATAAAACCCAGCACTTGCATACTGGTGAGTGGCTCGTCTGTCTGTTTATGATAAATTTTTGTAACCATCCAAAATTGTAAATTTTATGAATTTTACAAAATTTTGCATTTTATGCATACTACTTTAGTATGCATTCACAGCTTGCATACCCACATTTGCCTCCACAAATATTTGCACATAATTTTCCTTCACAATCGACAAGACCTTGCTCAAATTTTGTAGGCACACAATGCAATAACTATGTATTCATTGCTTGAGTAGCCACCAGCCTATCAACAAAGCTCGCAAAATTTGTATTTAGCGTTTGAATGTTTGCAAAAAATTATCATGTTGGTCTTTTTTTTGCAAATTCTATCATGTGCTTTTGTGCTTCATGTTTACGAATAACATATTGTATGTCATGGACTGTGCTCACTTGTATAATTTGTCTTTGTGACAGGAACGTTTGGTTGCAATTGGAGGCGGAGGCAAATACCTATATGACTGAAAATATTCTTGGTTGTTGAACAAGAAACTGAAAGGTCAGATTCTCGTATCATTCTTCCCCTTTCTTTCCAATGAATTTTAAGTTCCAATGTGTCTAAGAATTATGCCTTGGAAGAGTTGTGAACAATATGATTCATAAACATGAAACTATTTTTTGGCCAAAAGCAAGTTACTTTTGCAATCAGAGTTATGCATAATTACAGCATGTGATATGCAATCCATATGCAATGTTTCGCTTTGTACACCAATCAAATTTATAATTTAACTATATTTTTCCGTATGTTTTTCTATTCACTGCAGTAGCCCTAATATTCATTTTCTTGTAAGAAAATTAGCAAAATAGAAGTACATGATAAATTTTGGAAAATATCTCTAATGCATCATAAAGCAGTTAATGCATAGTTAATGCATAAAATACTATGCCAATACTAGCATAGTTTTTGGATTTTCCTTTGATATGGTCAACTGGTGAGACAAATTCAATAATCTAAATATATGTAATTTTATTTCTATAGTGAGTTTTGTTTGAGCAATTTTCCCAGTAAAGCAATGCTTTTTTATAGTGGACCTTTTTTCATTAGTTTTGTTGCTTTTTCTTAGAAACAAAGGAAAAATGTCCCCATACTTTTGTGCTCATGCAAATAGAAGTATTGCTTTTTTTTACAAGCCCTAACGGGGGAAATGGGTACGGTACGTGACATATGATATGCAACCAATAAACATGGAATAGTTGAAGCCAAGGAGTAGGTTAAATGCAAATTGTGTAGGCTTTTTTCTTAGTCTAATGCATCCTACAACAGTAAATGCATTAACCAATTTCCCAAGTAAAGCAATTCCATTTTAGGCTAAGGTTATAATGCTAGATATGTGTAAATAGGAAGGATTTCTCCCAACAACATTCACTTGAAACAAATTTGTCTCTTGTTTGATGCAATCAATTGTTATGGCTCACTGAACTTTCTAGTATGTTATTAAATAGGTTCTTAGCCCTTACAATAAAGTTTTTATTAACTAGTGGAGCTTCTTCTCGACAATTTTGTTGCTTATTTTTACAAACATAGAAAAATTCTCCCCAATTTCCTAACCAAACTTTCAAACAACAGTGAGTGCTTTTAATTCAAGCAAATCAAAGAGGATTGTATAAGTACAACTGTATTCATTCTACAAACTCAACTAAGTGGTTGCCCTTGTCCTCAAATCAATAATTTTGTCCTCCTTCAACTACAAGTATTGCTTGTTGTTATAACACCTTTGTATTTGCCAAAAAATTATCATGTCTTTCTATTTTGCAGATTTGCTTGAAACAAATTCTAAATTACAGCCACTTTAGGGAATAGGTAATATACAATCTGATTAATGTACTAAGAAAAACATTGCATATGAATTGCATATCACATGGTTGCAATTGTGCACATCTCTGACTACAACATTATTGCAATCAAATGATTGCAAAGGTCGCTTGCTTATCAACATAAATTAGAAAAATTCAAACAATTGGCATAATTTTTACAGACATTCAAAGAATCAAACTTCATTGGTAAGAAAAGGAAAAATCATCTAAAATTATGACCTTGCAATCTCTTCTTCAAGAATCAAGTATATTTGCACATGAAAAGTTATTATAAATATATGCACAAAGCTAACAACTTTAGCATTTGAAGGTGATGTCTTGGTTGTTTATGGGCCTGCTATAACCACAACTCTTGGAACACCACCAAAAGAAACAATTGTGCATGTTGATTTAGTTGATAGTCATGGTCAAATGACAATCACTGCAAACATCAACAACAAATTAATTGACACATTTCTGCCATTGTTATCACCTCATACAAGTGTCCGTCTAATGAACTTTTTCATTAGGAAAAAAACACAATATGAAAGAGGAGATGTTGATTATTCCCTTGTTTTGACTACTAGAAGCACTATTGAACCCGTTGAGAAAGACTTTCAAGAATGCAGATTGATTCCCGACACAACCATTCCGCAACTCATCCAATCAAATGACAATTTCTCTATTGGATCAGTTGGTGTTGTTGTTACTATTCATTTTGAAGTGCAAGGCAGTATGAGTTGCAAGTTAAAGATGGAGAGAGGCAAGATGATTTTTCCACTGTAAAATGTTTTGCACAAATCATGGCAACAACATAGGATTTCAACACTTTTCTTTTTTGAATCTATTAAAGAGTTTCTTTACTTTGTTTCACATGGAAAAAAATTGCTACTAGAATGCTTTACTATATAAACAACACTTGCATTTGAACAGTTTGTATTAGACTAGATTAATATGTCTGTTTTCCAACATGAAGTTTTAGCCTAATTCAATTTCATTGAATTCTTAAACTCATTTCATTCACAAGTTTGCATCTTGAAAATTCTTTATCTTATAGCTTATAGTCTCGATCAGCCACACAAAGTTGTATGCAAGACTTCAATTGATCCTAGCATCAACAAAACCCCTTTTCATATTGTTCAAAAATATTATTTGTTCTGGGCCTAAAGGCACAAATTTGATGAAAACAACATAGTCCAGTTTCATTGATGAACTCAATGATGCATCTACAAAGGCCTCTCTAGAACCATTGAAGACCTCAAACATAGAAGTATACATGTCAACCATTTAGCTTTTACACTATAACATAGATTTTTGTTGGAAAGCACTTGCCATATATGCCTTTCTATAGTGAATTTTGTAAATAGTGCATTGTTATGATTTATTGCTAACTGCATTTGCACCACCATTGTAGGTGACAGGAACATTAAGACCTAAGAATTTCCACTTGCCCCCATACGAATCAATCTACATTTCATCTAAACAAAGATTTTTATTTACACAGACAACAAAAAATGCTCCTGCACAGTGCATTGCATGTGGAACTGATAGAAGATTTGTATATACCCACTTTCTACAATGTATTGTTCAAATAGCAGAGGGACCTGTGGACTATTATTTGCACAAACAACAGCGCTGAAATAGTTTCCCCAAGCTAGCTGCAATTCCATTTGAAGAGTACAAGAAAGACATGTTTGCAGTAATGTTCTTGCTACAAAAATTTTAGCTGCAATAGACGTTCACCCTTGCAATGGATAATTGCATCATATGAATTGTGGGTGAAGCAAGTAGCATAGCATCTCCAGTGACTTGACAAGACATTTGCATTTTCACACAGGTGCTTACATTGCACTACTATTATATTTTTTATTCTTATTCATTGATAGCAAATTGTATAAATTGCATTGTCATGAATATAATGCTTATTGATTGTGAACCAAGACCAAGGAAATGCAACTTGTTTATTCATCTTTTTCAAGCAACATACTATACATGTAAACTAGTTTGTTTGTAGTTTGAAAAGCAGTTATAAGTAATGCTCTTTGCTCCCTGCAAATCGTACTAATACATTTTGTGATAAAAAAGAAAACTATACCGCTTCAACATTGCTTTTATGTGACATACAAAATATTTACAAAAATGCTTGTTGCTTTTAGATACAATGCTCTATTGCTCAACAATATACTTGTCTACAAAAATGATTATGTCCTTCTTTCCAGTACTATTTTGAACAATTTAGATTTTGATTACGAAAACACATCAACATTACATGTTTCCCTGAAGCATTATTTATCTAAAAAAATGTTTGTAGGGTTCTTCGCAATGCTTTTTTGGACAACTGAATTTTTGTTTTAACAGATGTTGATACGAAAATCACTAGGATGATAGGGGCATTTACATAGCATGAATATAGTACTTAGATTAAAATTACAAAACTTATATTGCACTTTGAATCTATTCATCTTATCTAAAAATAGATTATAGTTATTGCTCCAATATATAATATGTTTTCTATCTTGAAGGACGGTGCACCTTTATTTATGTCTTATTTTTATTAATTGTGAATGGGTAAAAAATAAGACGTGTATCTTCCTAGACCTTTCTCAATGTTATTTTATGATTTATACGCTCTTGCAATTTATTAATAGCTTATGATGTGAAGTCTCCACTCTATTTAGAACAACATTGTTTGTGTCCCTTGTTCAAATGCAACTAAGTGATTCTTGTAGGATCAGTGCCTCTCAGGGCCCATTCATGCTCATTTGCTTTGCTTTGATTCTTACATGTTTTATATCTACATTTGGTTTCACTCCTAAAACATTGTCATTCTCATGTGTTGTGTATTCAATTGTTCACCTTGTTTGTCGACATTGGAATCTGTTAATTATCATGTCTTCCATTTATATGCACTTGCAATTGAGTAATGGCTTTTACTCTGAAGTCTTAAATCTATCACGCCAAAAAAAATTATGTTTCCCCCCCATTTGCTCAGATTAGGTTCGACACAAAGAATGAGGCATGTGTAAGTTCCAATATCAATTACACTGTCATTTCCTTTGCTTGTGCACTCATTTCCTCATATTGTTTGATGTTGATGAAATTTGTTTCTGTTCACAGGATTTTATGTCTACAGTATTGCAAGTGAACCATTAGGCAAATGTAAGTTCCTGCACCTTTTGCAATTCCGAATACATTTGAATTAGGAAAATACAAAAAAAAAGACCAAAGTATCATAAGCGAATGATGAAATTGCAAAAATAGAGATGGATAGTTTGACGACAGTAAAATCTGCCACTATTCAAATGATTTATTTCTATGAAAGTAGAGACCAAAAAATAGTCATTTGTAAGTTCCTATATCTTTTACACTGTCATTTTTTGCTATGTTGTTTCACTTGCTGACATTTTCTGACACAAGCATAATCCATGTCTTTTGACAGGGCCTATGTGTACTTCTTTGGAAGAGGGGGTTGATGCATCTGTAAGTTCATCTATGTTCAATACTGTTGCTTTATAGATGGATTGGAAATGCCCTTAGACCTGCTCATGTCTTTGTTTTATGTATTTTTGCTCTCGCATCAAATTTCAAGAACACAATATCTATATACACCTTACTTTCCATTTGAATTGTTTATCCACTTGCCTTGATTCTTTCATGAAAGTGAAGTCTTAGGTACTGAGCCAATTTATACCAACTTTATGAACAGTGAGAAAACAATTTTTGTATTGTTTATTTGCTCCACCAGGGTCTTTCATGGCAATGGAAACTGTCTCTATGGACATAATTTATCTATATCACACTACCAACCAGCAACAAAACAACTGTAAGTAGGGATTAATGTCTATTGTTTGTGGTTTTCTGGACTCAAAAATCTTTGTCATTGCCTGGTTGCAAATGTCGTCAGCACTAGGCATAATTAATGGCTTATAGTGTTAAGTTTGAACCCTGTAGAGCAAAGGATGGTTTTCATTTTTTGTTCACTTGCTTTAACTGTTTCAAGACAACATGACCTATGTCTCTTGAGAAAGCTTGTACCTTTCATATTCAAAGCAATAGATCAAGCATTTGTAAGTTAGTATATCTATTCCACTATTATTTTCTATGTTACTTATTCATCTCCTTACAATATTTAATGAAAGTAGAGTCTTTGTCTGTTGCCAGGGTTTATGTCCATTGTACTTGAACTGAAAAACAAGTTGCCTGTAAGTTTGTCTATCCTTTACACTGTCATTCTATACTTTTTTGCATATTTGCATTTTATGAGTTCCTGCCTATCGTTTCTACAATAGAAATAATACTTTGTTCAACAGAATTAAAACTTCAAAACTAGGAAATATTTAAATTACAAACTATTCTCATCTTCATCAAATAAATTGAAGTGTGACTAAATATTTAACTTGACAACAGACACTAACCCATAAAGAATAGCAAAGAATAGACATTTATACACGAAATGCAAACAACAACAAATAATAGATATTGACCCATAAAATGCAAATATGTAAACCACTATAAAATGACAATGTAAAAGACATACAACCTTACAAAGGCTTCATTTTTCACTCCCCATATAATAGATATAAACCCTTTGAACAAACACAAATTTAATGATTTTATACCCAAACATTTTCCATTTGCTTTGACCTAATTTTCATTTTCATTTAATAAGTTCAAGTGTAGTTGCAACACATGAGTGCACACAATAGAAATTAACTATAAAATGCAGAGTTGCAAAAAACTATAAAACAACACTGAAACATATAGGCACTTACAAAGGCTTCATTTTTCCATTTCCAAAATCGTACACATAGAGCCTCTCAAAAGACATTGATTTCACCCTCATCGAACAATATGAGCAAACCAATAGATAAATAAAAAAATCAAAGCATAAAAGATAGAGTAACTTACAAATTCCACCTTTCTCGCTTCCATCACCGTATATGAAAACCCCAAATCCACTCACAAATAGCAACCAATAGGCATTAACTCATAAAAATAAAAGATGCACAAAAACATGACATGGCATTGTAAAAGATATAGCAACTTACAAATGCTTCATTTTCCAATACCAGAATGCTAGACATAAACCTTCTCAAAATGACACTGATTTCACTCTCATCGAACAATCTGACATGTTTAGTACACAATTCCAAAATGAAAGTGTAAAATATACAGGAACTTACAAATGTCAACTTTGTTGCTTCCAACATGGTAGACGTAAACTCTCTCAATAGACACAAATCTCTACCTCATCAAAAAATCTAGGCAAATGAACAAACAAGGCAAGTAAGAACTACATTTCGGTCTAAGGACTTGCAAATATAATGCTTTAAATTCCATGTATCCATAGTTAGAGTACGTGTGAGGACACAACTATACCAAAAAATGAAAACACTAATGAAATATTTCCAATAGACAGGCTCACTGTCATAATTATTAAATATTTCACAAAATGATTATGCCAGGATGGAATGTGCTAGTTAATGTTGTAAATGTTTCATGGCTTCTAATATTTTTTTATATGGTTGTCCTCTCGCACTTGCTCTTTCTGTGCATGCATAGCATTCTAATAACAGGCTTATGCATATATACTATACCAATTCTGTTTAATGTCAATACACTGTAATGCAACTCTCATTAATGGATTCTGCTATAAACTTCAATGACTTGCAGTGTTTATTCATTTCCTTATGCTGGCTCTCAGAACAGGGAAACTTGGGAAAAATTTGTTGCATTGTCATTTGGGTGTTGTTTACTCACTTGCTCGGATTGTTTGATGAGGCGAACATCTCTGTCTGTTCACAGGATCTACGTCTTTCAGGTTCAAAGGAAAGAAAGACCTGATTGTAGCTTCATATCTCTACAAAATCCATGTCTATTGAGAAGGTTTATACATATCATATTCAAACCCCAAAACAAGTGATTTGTAAGTTCCTATATCTTGTTCATACTCATTTTTTGCATTGTTTATTCGTTTGCTCAGAAAAACTGATGAACATGAAAACCATATCTCCTGCGAGGGATAATTTAAACAAGAAACAAGCCATTTGTAAGTTTTAACATCATTTACACTGTTGTGCTCTACTTTTTCTTTTCTTTTCCCTCTTTGATTGCCTTTATGACTCATTGTCTCCTCTTGAGTTGCAGACTAAATACCATAATTCATCAATGTTTGCTTCTTTGTCATCAACAACTAACAAAGCATCTGATGGACTCAAGCGCACTCCCCATCAATGGATTTAGGTTTCAAGCTCCCATCCTTTCTGCCCCCTCAAAAGCACTCAAAATGATATTTGTAACAATTTTTCCATTTTGACTCTTTTCTATATTAAACAGTTTCTCTTTCTAATATTTTTACATGTTTTATGCTTTCAACTATTTTTTTTTGCTTGTTAAATCATTGCTAAGGGGCAGCACCTTGAACGCTTTTGACTGGAGCTATGAACCAGTGAGACCACATTCGGGGGGCCTCATCCCCACTAAACCACCTCCACTGGTCACCCAGTGCTACGCCTACCAGCAATATTCCTCTGATTGTGTCATCCTCAACCTTATCTCTCTAAGACTAACCAAGAAGAAGGAGTGAAAGACTCATGAGGGTCTGATATAGAACCTGCCAGGCATGAAAGACCCATGTGGGTCCAACAATAGTCCACAAGCAGCACACGTCGATAGGAAATTGGATCCGTGAGCAACACACGCCTCTAGCACGATCAATCACCACGTCCGTCGAGATCACCTGCACGTCCTCTAAGATCAATTGCCACTTTATTTATCTCCAAACAGTTGGGACCAAACCGGTATACACCACTAAGGTCTAGGTGGGGATTTGAACCTTGGTTGCACCACAAATAGCGCAACCATCTCACCGTTACACCAACAGGTGATCCCCAAATTCTAGTAGTACGATTCTTTCGTATAGATCAAATTTTATGCTTTCAACTATTACTTGTGTAACCTAATTGCTACTTTTAATCTCTCCATGCAGTTACCTATATCAATGAAGTTTGATAAGGAGACTTAGTTTGTGCCAATTGATATCCATGCAACTATAATCACAATGAAATTATCATTTCCACATACATCAAGCTAATTGATTGTATGTACATAAAACTATTTGGATTCCCATAAATTATACATTACATTATTCACTGTAATCTATTAGATATCATATTTCTCATACACGCTACTTAGTCGAGCATATTTATCCTAGTTTTGATACAAATACTCTGTGTTCATACAAAGTTCATTTGACTTCATTTTCATTCCAGCCGGTGGTATTTTCCTCCTACTTTTCTCATCCTCCTGATTTATTCTAATAATAATTATTATTGTAGGGAGCTTTGCCATTGGAAATATTTGATGGGTTTATTGATATACTCGTCTCTTGGCATGCACTCTTCCTGGGGACGCAGTCCAACATCGTATTCTGCTACACACATTTATCTTATTTCTTTCCTTAAGCATTTTTCATTATGTTTTCATAAAGGCTTGACATGATAATGTACTACTCATGATTAAGAATGAAACAAATATTTCCCCCACACGCATGCAATGCAACTGCACTTGAATTTATTAAATGAAAATGAAAATTAGGTCTAAGTAATTGGAAAGTGTCTAGATCTAAAAATGATTAAATCTATGTCTATTGTAGTGCGAGTGTAAAACGAGGAATTTCTAAGAGTTCTATAAAAATACTTTAAATTTGGGAAAAAAAATTACAACTACCTAAATTTATATTTACTTTTCAAGCATATTTTATATAGAAATTGGTATTAGTTAAATTATATTTGTAACAGTAAATTTCCAAATGTTTGGAATAGTTAAGTGCATTTAATTTACTTTATTTTAAAAAGGCAGAGAATTAATAAAAAATTAAATTATATTTGCAAACTAATATATTTGTAAAACAAAATCTTAAGTGTTTAGAATAGTTAGGTTAATTTATTTTACAAAGGAAACATTCAAGAATTTACTATTAGCATTCCAAACATAGATATAATAGTTAAGTTAAAAAAAAGTTGCAAAAGCAATTATTTAAAAATAATAATAATTTGCCTTCCAAAGCATTAGCATTAGTCACAAAAAAATATTTAAATTTGATTAGATGTTACATACATAATTTAAAATTCAAAAGAAGCATTGATTAATTACAAGTTACAAATAGAGAACCCAAACACCTTGAATTTTAATCGATGAAACTAATAGTGATTCCTTCATCTAGGATAAATAATAAAATAATTTAATGAAAAAATTAGTAGAGAGAAATGAAACAAACCAAATTATTTAGATTTACTACAAAACTATTTAGTAGTTATCAAGCATTGGGATTAAATCAAATTAAATACAACAAAAGAAAGTAGATTTATTTATTTCAAATCGTTAGCCAAAATAGTTAAGATAATACAAATTAATCAGTATTAGTAATTGATCCAATTATTCTAGTAGTAAGAAATAAATTTAGATATGAGTAGAATAATAATTAGGTTTATTAAGTTTAATTATATATAGGATTATGAAATCGTCATATGCTCTCACCTTGCCCTTATGTCTTGGACTTTGGTCTAAAATGAATTGACTTTTATTCTATTTTGAAAAAGATTCTTAATTAATGTTTTCTACTTCTTACTTTCAAAACTGATAGGTAATGGTTAATTTATTTTTAAAATGCATATTAAAGTTAAAGTATCTATTTTCCAATAAAGTAGGCAAATAATTTTCAAATGTTTAGAACAATTTAGTAGTCAAATTTATATTTACAAAAGTAATTTTCAAATACTTAGAACAATTTATAAAAAATTATTAAGTAATTTAAATAGTTTAGGCTTAATTTGAGGAGAAATAAGTATTTATTTAAGATCTATTCCCAAAAGTGATTCTTCAAGTGTTTTCAGTTTAACCTATTTGCAAAATAAATAGTATGTTTACTATGATTAAATAAGGAAATAAACATGAACAGGTATTTTTCAATTATATATATAACTATCATCTATAAATGAACTGTACATGTATACATATGCATCTAAACATGCATATGTACAATAGATCATCTACATATCTCACTATGTTTTAAGATCGTTAATTGTTTGTTAACTACATAATTAAATATGGCTAATCGAGACATAGAGCTCACAAAATGAATCATACATCTAACCCCAACATCTCCTTACTCAACACCTACATTGAAAAGAAAAATTCAAAATGATCGATCAGGCTTTATAAGTGAAAAGACGCATAGTCGAGATCTATACTAACAAAACTTATATCTAATCATTGGCTTATGTTATGGATAAACTGATTATGACAATCTCGTTTTCATGTCGATACTATAATAGGTTGTGTCTTCCCTTGCTCCTTGATCAAATTTTCTCAATATTTTCTTTTGTCATTGATATGCCCAACTACCTATTACTCAATTTCTCTATTGTCTCTTGTTTGTTGATGTATATATGTATCTACATATGTATGCATGCGTGTATATATGTATGTATATGTATGTACAAGTATATATATACACACATTCAAAAACTTGTCTTCAAACACAAAACTTTGAATACTAAACTATAATTATTAATTTAACAAACCATAAAAAATAAAAACTAGATACAGAAACAAAATTGTTGTTTTGCATATATCTGTATATTCTCTACATATGCAAGTATATAAATACAGGTGCTATGATCGACATCCTACATAACAAACTAATACCTCTTACACATCTTTACATATCATACATGTTGCAATAGCAATCAAAAACCATGGAAGTTTTAACTGTTCCAACTACTTCAAAGAATAAATAATCGTCATATCTTAAAATATTTGAAGATTATAAGTTGTTTGTCATCTACAAGCTTAAACATGACTAATTAAGACATAAAACTTACAAAAATTATAAACAATCAATCAAGACATACAAAATGAGAAATATGGATAGCCTAAATCTACACCAACAAAATTTACATTTGTCCATTCCCCTATGTTATGAAAAAAGTCATAATGAGCATCTCGTTTCTACCACCACCTTACATTACATTATGTAATAGTTTCTATTTTGATTAATATGTCCAATTACCTCCGATGCAATTTCTCTATTCTAATCTATTTGTTTGAAATCCACCAATGTCTTTTTTTATAACATGTAAAGATCTATATATGTATCTATCTATGTATCTATACATGTATATATATGTTTGTATATGTATTTAAATACATATGTATGTATATATATGCATATATATATGAATGTCTTAAGAATATATAAACATCTAGCTATATATCTAACTATATTTTTCTACATGTATATACTTTTGTACCTACATATGTGTCTAAACATATAAATTTATACACATACATATGTCATTACATGTACATATGATACACATATATCTATGCATATATATGAATACACATACAAAAATATACATTTTATAGCAATTCACTAATCATAATAAATTCCACACCATGATTTCTAATTGATAACTTTAGTTTCTAACTACCATACATGGGAATTTTAAATCACTACAATTTTTTCAAAATAACTTACTTCAAAACTCCCCTACTTCAAATACGATGCCACATCAACATGCTTTTTGTTGAACTACCCTTACAACTACTCAACAAATATAAACAAGCACTACTGCAACTATCATAGCAACCTCAAATATCACAAACATAATTTTTGCTCCGTTGCAGGGACTCTGGCTCTTTCAGAGCTCTTGTTATTTTTCATTTTCAATATAATTGTTATTATTATGATTTTATCTTCTCCTTTAATTTTTTAATGGATTTTATTTTAAAATTTGAAATTATACATAATTTCAAATGAATATGTAGGATTTAAAGTAATTATTTAAGGTATTTAGGGATCTAGGGAATCCTAGAGTACCTATTCACATTACAAGGGCTTTTTTAGATTACAAAATTCTTGAAGTTTGGTGAGCATCAATTGTCTTTTATTCGAACATCATATATATTGTGAAGAATGACATAAGGTTTGATTTGGGTAGAAGAGAAAGATGAGCTTCAATCTTAGAATAGCAAGCCCCACCTTGACTCCAACTCAAGTCTTGCAATAGAGGCACACAATTTAGGAGTAAACATCAATCAAGCACTCACAAAAATTAGTCAAGATTGTGGATTGGGAGGTCAAAATCACAAAAAAAAATCATGTCCAGTTGATTTGAAGGGTTTAATGGTACCTTTTTTTGAAGAAGGTGTTTCAAATCTAAAGTTAGCAATCAAAAAAATAGTTCAAGAACATGACATCAACAAGATTGCACCACAAGATTGCACCACATCAACTCTTCACCCTCATCAAAGGGGCTCTTGTGTGTAGATCAACTCATTATGTTAGTCTAAGGTTTTTTTTTATTTGTTAATCGTTCATTTGGATTTAGATTATTTCACATCCCATTTTTTCGTATAAAAAACAATGTAATTAATGATTAACTAATTAATTTAGATGTGTAATTAATGTGTTAAATGAAAGCACTTAAATGATATTATTATATTTGACATTACAATAATTTAGTAGTTTGTTATCTCTATGGAATGAATTTGATTTAAATTGATAATTAAAAAGAACGTGATAATTGTAAATGTTTATCATTATGAACTAATGAAGGTTTCTTGATTATATGCAATTGATATTTTAATAATTTTATGAATATAATTTTCAATAAGAACTTGGATGAACTATCATCTATTGACATGAGGTGAATGCAAGATAGTGTTTTCTCATGTACATTGAGGGAGAGTATCATCCAAGAAAGGAAGATAGATGGTGACATTGAGGTGGTCAAACCATGATAATCCAAGCACCCACACACACTTGCACATGTTTGGTTGTAAGATAAATGTATTTTAGACATATTATTGGTTTTACTAAAGTCGTCACAAAATTGACCTTTTCCTTCAAAAGCATTTATGATATTTGGTTTTATGCATGTTTGCTCTAAGTCCCATATGTCATAGCATTTTTGTAAAAGAGTTATATTAAATAATTATACTATTAAAAATAGATTTAAAAGTTAAAAGAAATAAAACAATGATATTTTCCAAAAATAATTTTCAAGTGTACAATTTTTGTTGTGGTGGAGTCAAATTTTGACCAATTTATTATTTTTGATATTATTCATCACTAGCAAAAAAAAAGGGGAGTTTTTGAAAACCCTTGTTATCAAATTGTATTTATTTTTAGCAAATCCAATTTGGGAGAGGGTCATTATTTCTTAGGTAGTGGAATTAAATGAGATAGGCATAAGGTTTAAAGGCCATCTATTGTACTAACATTTGGAAATTTCTTTTCTAATTTTTAGGGTAGTTGGGTGTTCAATTTTGTTGCTATAATATACTTCTCCATTTAGAAATCTTTTGTAATTGAGTGTGGAAGTTTGGATGCCAAACTTTGTTTAAATTTTTTATCAATTTCCTTTCACCTTATTTTTCAAGTGTTGGCATTACAATTCACACCTTTGGAGTGTGTATTGGCTACAAACAAGTATGCACAGTGCATAATCACTGCTCTTCAAATTAGGAGGGGAAGCTCCCTCTTTTGCTGATATGTGTGAAAAAGTAAATGATCTAAATCCTATCTTTTTTACTCAGCTGGAAGAGGCACAAGGTTAAGAAAACCTGATATGTTTTAGCTAAGGATTTTCTCTAGTTTTGTAGGTCTTTAACTACAACTAACTTAATGCTTAATCTATCCCATTTCCTCAAGAGAAACAGAGCATGAGGACTTAGGAGCAGGGAATTTATATACAATAATCTTTAAGTCGGGATTCCTAAGGAGGAGACGATTCCTATTTGAGGTGTAGGTTGAAAGAAAGGTTATTGGCAACAACATCAAACGACAATCTCCACTTCTAAATTCCCAAGGAGGAGACGACTCCTATCTGAGGTGTAGATATGAAACAAAGATTATTAATCACAACAACACACGATAAACCTTGCTTCTAAATTCCCAAGGAGGAGACGAATCCTATCCAAGGTGTAGATATGAAATAAAGTTTATTAATCAAAACATGAAATAATAACTGGGACATAAATTGTATAAATGAGACACACACTCAATGAACAATCAAACCAACAATTATATTTAAATAAGTGAACAAGTACAAAATAATAACATTCAAGCAAGGCATCTCAGCTATTTATTATCACCATAAAATTTCCTGAACAGATACCGAATAGAAATACTACAGGCAAGGTGGCTCAGCATGTATGCTATCATGCACAAAAGTTCTAATTACAATGTGAACAGATACTAAATAGCGCTACTACAGGCAAGGTGGCTCATCATGTTCACTATCACGAGAAAAAGTTAATTACAAATGAGCAAGG
Organism: Sequoia sempervirens; assembly: GCA_007258455.2. Classification (NCBI taxonomy): domain Eukaryota; kingdom Viridiplantae; phylum Streptophyta; class Pinopsida; order Cupressales; family Cupressaceae; genus Sequoia; species Sequoia sempervirens. The sequence goes on from VDFB02000020.1 coordinate 35,969,797, forward strand.
GTGCTCTTATTTATAGAACTTCAAGGAGAAGGGAACCTTAAAATCTCCTTGAGTTTACAATTAGTCTTGCAAGCATGCAAGAGTTTATTGCTAAACCTAAATAAATGAAACTATACAATTAACTAGAAAGCTACCATCAGTTAACCGAAAACAAACTAAACTAAATTGACATGTGTAAAATGCAAGTCCTTATTGAAATAAAAGTTAAATGATAACTAACATCAGTTAACTGGATCCTAACTGAAATTCTAACCTCCTCCAAAGATATCTCTAAGGATGAGATAAACATGCATAAAATCAACAATTAGAACTCAAGAGTGATGTTGAGTTAAGTGTTGCTTGTGACTCTATCCTCGAGAATAACTACAAGATCCAACTGTTTGTCTACTCTAAGCCATCATGGGATATCACCTCATCCATGAACTTGTTGACTATCTCATCTTTTGGCGCTTTGATGCTATCCATGATGATAGACTGCCTACTCAACTCCTCTCCATCTTCGATCATCCTCTGGAATTCTTTGACCTCTTTAGTTGCCTTTGAAACTAATTGTCATCACTGAGAAGTGATCCAACTTGGATGCCAAAGGATCTCCATCAAGACCGTCATGCACCAAATTCTAGAACTCAGTTTGCACAACCTCGAGATCAGCGTAGGTACCATCTTCACAAAGATAATGGCACGGGATTTGAGTGACTTTGGTAGCGCCATAAATGAAGTGATGATCTTTATTCTTTCTACAGGTTGACGCTTCTGATGCTTTCCTTGATTTTTCTCAATGAAAGGGTGTTGCATGATGAAACCACAAAGTTTGATTGCAAACACTCTGGTTGTGAGAAATACAAACTAGCTCGCTGCACACATAGAATTCCAACAGTGTTCAACCCTCTAAACTAGCCTTGGAAGGCTATCAACTATATGAGGTATGAAACCATGTGGACTTTGGGTGACTACGCCTATCAAATTGTCTGATTCAACCCTCTGGATGCGCTTGATGCAAATCGGTGTCAGCTTTTCTTATGAAATCATTAATAAAGACTTATTTGGTCTTTAATTCATTCTGAGTGAATTGCATTCTAAAAAGTTCGCTTGTTCACTATAAACATGGCTATATTCTGACAACTTCTTCCGGAGAGCTAAAATAGCTCATGATGAGGCTAAAAATAGTCACTTGCGAGAAAAAAAAATAGATTTTTTTTGAAACGTGGGTTTTGTAGAGAATTAAATTCTAAGCAAACCCAGATTGTCAGAAACTCAAAAAATTGAGTTTTAGCAAGGCATACAAAGGCTTTTCAATCAAGAACTGTTATGGCTGTAGGGGTTTTGGGGCAATTTTTCCCAAGAAAAACTGGCACATGGGTTTTATAGGTGTTGGTGAGCTGAACAAACCCAAATGATTCAATTTTGGAAAATTTGAGTTTTTGGCCCACATGCAAAGGAATCTTCAGAGAAAAGCACAATGCTTTAGAAATGGAAGCAGTGGGGCAATTTTCTCAAAAAAATATAAGACATGGATTTTGTTGTTAACATTGAAATATGTGAACCTAGATGATCAGATTCTAAAAATTTCACCATTTACTTTGACATGCGAGAGAAAACCTAAGACAAGAATAAAAGAATTTTAGAGATAAAAAATAGAAGTTATTATTCTGCCTTTGAAAATCACGCCTATGCTTGAATTCAATTTGATGAAGTCTACATGCACTCAAAAAATGAAGTCTGAAAATATGTCTTCTAAACAATCTGGACTTGGCACTGTGAAGACCACTGAAAGCTATCACCTGTAGCACCTTCAGATCTTTGGTTTCTCAAGAAAATATGTGTTTTCTCTCACCTGTGATGTGAATAATGGATGCCTAAATGACTTAAATAAATTAAATCATGACGCAAGGCATCATAATGCATGCATATTCCTAAATTTAGGTGCCTTAATGCTATTGGGCCTCCATTGCAGTTAACTGACTGAAATAAGCCCTAAATAGGGCGCCACCTCCATGCACTTTAGTTAACTGTGCATGCAAAAATAAGTCACCATTTGCAAGCAAATATTAAGTCCAAATGAAGTCGACTCAGAAGTGCAATTGAAGATTAAATATTATTTTAAGTTGAGTTCTCAACCTCCACCTTTATAGGGCGTCACTTTGCACTTGAGTTCAAAAGTCAAAGTTTAACTTCTAGGCGTCGCCTTCCTAGACTTAGAAATTTTCTTGAAAATTTCATTTGCAAATGTCACTGGAGCCCATGTTAGATCACTGATTCTGATTGACTGATGTATCCAAAAGACTTGCTGACAGTTTCATTGAAGAGCAGGATCAAAACTGACAAGAAACTCCTTGAGGCTGCAAATCCTAATTTTGAGATCTGAGGCTTCAAAATTCAGGATGCCCTTGGCCTCCAGGGGCACTTTTAGCTTCATACTTAGTCAATTTTCACGCATTTTCATCATTTTGAAGGTGATTCTGACCTTACTTCATCTTGCGTTCCTCGATGTTTGGAAAAACTTTAGAACTATCTGACAGGCTCACTGCGGAGCTAGCTTTATTTTGATCATGGGCTATTGGAGAGAACTTTTCCCAAAAACATCATTTTCTAGGTGAAAAACATGGGCGCCCTTGGCCTTCAGGGGTGCTTTTCTTCCTAAACAGCCATTTTTCTAACTGGATGAATCCACACTTAATCCTCGACTTTAAGCTGCCGAGTTGTCTTCTGACCCGACTGAGGTATACAACGAAAAGCTAGAAGCATCACAGATAGGATGAGTATCTGAGATCACCAAAAAGACTACATTTGAGGCTTGAAAACCTTGGGCGCCCTTGGCCTCCAGGGGTGCTTTTGTTGTTCTTTGATATTTTTGACTATGATAAAACCTTATGTTTGACTCCTGATTCCAGTCGTTCAGCAACTCAGATTAACCCTACTGACAGATTCATTGCAAAGCCTGATCAAGTTTGAGACAAATATCCTAGGTATCATTTGGTTAGAAACCTTCATCTAGTACCTCAAAAAGATGGGCACCCATGGGTAGCAGGCGCTTTTTTTGCTCCAGTGTTAGTCAAATTTTCATCTCCCTCATTTTCTGTTCAATCTTTAGTTTCAGGTGCTAGACAAATCTACCGGACTGGATTGTAGGCTCATCACAAAGCTTATAGTATTCCGGAGAAGTCTTCTTGGAAGCGACAAATCTCAGAAAGTTGATCTAGGCCTCTAAAAGCTAGAGCGCCCCTGGCCTCTAGGGGCTCTTTTGCTCCATAGTTAGAAATATTTTGATGATTTTCACCTTGGCGGAAAATCCCCTTCAAGATGAAGCATCATTTTGAACATATCTTGCCATAGAAACTTTGTTGAAGTGTTTTAAGCTTAGATTTTGACACCTGGTCTTTCGCCAACTGCCATTGATGATCTCAGAGGTCCTAACTTTTCTCCTAAAAAAGTGAAAATTACCCACTAGACTTAAACTGACTTTTAACTGAATCTGACTTCACCAATGTGATCGTGAAGTGGAATAAGCCAATCAAAATAATTTTTAGTCAATTCTGCAAGTTTCAATTTTTAGGGGTTTTTGCCTAAAAATAGGGGTGCAAAACCCTAATTATCATTTTTAAAAAAAATTTCCAGTATCTTCCTGACATCAAACTGACTAAAAGCCCATACTTTATTTTCCCAAAAACTATGTTTTGACATCATTTTTACAAGGTTTAAACCATTTTAAGAAAAATGCCTTAATGAAGCAAAAAATTTGGTTTGGGTACAACATTAGGCTCCGTCTGGTGACCATGTCAGATACTTACGGCATAGGAGAACCAAGATTCTCTGTGTTTTTGTAGATTAGTGACTTATCAATTGGGCATTTGGAGTAAGGACTTTCCCTAATCACCTATGAAATTAAAATCTTTCCTAAAAATCACCTAAAACAAGACTACCTAAAATCACCTAAAACACGACAAAACTTCATAGAACAGGGAAACACATTACAACATAATGAAAAAGCGTAAGTAAATTACTTAAAGAAAATTCACTACACCCCCGAAAAGATGAAGTGATTTTGATATTGTTCGTTGCATGGCAGCAGGAAGAGCCTCCCATCAATGTCGTTTCTACTTGAAAGGCTTCACTTCTCTTCCAACAGGCATTGCGAGAGGTAATCCTTTTGGGATGAAGATTCTCAGGTATTCATATATCCAAGCAAAGGTACTCTGAAAAAAGTCAAAATATGATGAAAATTGGAAAGTTGATACCCCTGAGACATTAGTTTTGTTGTTGTCCATCATCAGGATGTTGATTTCTTCAAACCAGTTGATCGAGTTCCAAACTCAATTTTTGTAATTTCGTAGGTGATCCTTTCTGACCTGAAAATATCCTTTGACTGGCTCATCGATCAACTCTACATCACCCTTAACACATAGGAGTTTTATTCCCATGTATTCGACATCTTTGAGGCCTAACAAAAGCACCTCTTTTTCAGCCTTAGTTAACTCCAATTGCAGGAAATGTGCAACTGGGTTCAAATGTTCTTTAGGGGAGATGATCATTTCCCCTGCTTTTGTACTTGTATTTAAACAACCTCCATCGACTTGTATTGTCCATGAATTTGTATCCTCTATCAATCTCTTTTCAGAACAAGCAATGTTCTTATCTTTAGTTTCTATCTCTGACAAAGTCACATAATTACCATGACCCGTTTCAGGATTTTCTTCTGCTAGAACAAATGTCTTAAGCATAACCTGCTTCTTTGCAACCTTGAGAATATGATCTATTTGATCTAGATGGTCCTGAATATATTCCAGTTGAGAGATTTGTACCTTGGTCTTCATCATGGAAGCTACGATGTCAAAATTTGCTAAAGACGTCTCTTGAGCAATTGGCATAGTGTTCTCCTATGAAGATCTAGGATTGGAAGTGGAATGCACCTCTTTTCCTTTTTTGTTTGATTTTTACCTTTCTTCTTCTTCTTTCTATGCATTGAAGTGTTGAGCACATGTGAATACAAGAGGAGCGTATTGATAGTATTCTTCTTCTTGATTGAAGGTTTCTTTATCAAAGTATCCCGCAACGGATTCGGCATCAAATTTGTATGTCTATGGTAATATAACCTTCAAACTTGGTGTTGGTACAAAACTAGAACTGGGAGCAACTTTAGTGTATCCCATGATTTGGTTCATCCTCAAATTCACCGGACATGTGAATCCAGTGTGTGCATCAATGTCATGGAAACAACAAAATACTACAATGTGTGTAGCTTCAATCATTGGTCTTGATGGAGATGTTGGTCACTGTGGTTGAAGATTGGCTCTCTTTGGCTGGTATGGTTGTTGAACTAGAGATTTGATAGAATCAACTTTCATCAAGCTAGAAATGATTATATTATCCTCCAACTTGATGGTGTGTTCTTGCGCACTCTTCAACTTTGTCTCTTTTGTTTTCTTGAGGAAGAAGGCTATCTCTGATGGAAGAGCATTTATGAAACATCTTATCAAAATCTCTAGTAATGGATCAAATGCAGAAAAAAGTCTTGTAACAAGATGATTAAATCTTGCTAGAAAATCCCTCATGTGTTCGTTGTACTCCATCTTTGAATTTGTGAGTTGGGAAAACAAGTGACTGCCTTCAGTGGGATTGAATCTCACCAAAAATTTCTCGCTCATAGTTGCCTAGCTTGTGATGTTGCCTAGCGCTAGGTGATTGAACCAGTTGGCAACATTTCCCGCAAGAGTTTGGACAAAGAGATGCACCGCGATGTCTTGATGTGCTACGTGCAACACGACGCAATCCGTTGTGAACGTAGAAAAATGTTCCTCTGGGTGTTGAGTTCCATCGTCGTGAAACCAAGGAAAGTGTTTCCTTGACCCTTTAGGTAACTCATGATTTACCTGAAAAGCCAAAGGTCCAAAGTTATTACCCCAAGGTAATGGGGGTGGACGTCGCTGATTTCTATCAACATTGCTAGCATTATCGTTGTTGTCACCCATTGCTTCCTTATGGATCATGCAATGGGATGCTAGAGTGTCATTCCCTTGTGATAAAAGCGTTAGATTTTCTTAAAGTTTTCTTGCCTTGTATCCCACGGTGGGCACCATAAAATTGTTGGTGTTAAAATTCGCACCTATGGAGTGTGTATTGGCAACAGACAGTTATGCACAGTGCATAATGACTGCTCTTCAAATTAGGAGGGGAAGCTCCCTCTTTTGTTGATATGTGTGAAAAGTAAATGATCTAAATCCTATCTTTTTGACTCAGCTAGAAGAGGCACAAGGTTAAGAAAAACTAATACGTTGCAGCTAAGGATTTTCTTTGGTTTTGTAGATATTTAACTACAACTAACTTAATGCTTAATCTATCTCATTTCCTCAAGAGAAATAGAGCATGAGGACTTAGGAGCAGGGAATTGATATATGATAATCTTTAAGTCAAGATTTCTAAGGAGGAGACAAATCCTATCCAAGGTGTAGGCTAAAAGAAAGGTTATTGGCAACAACATCAAATGACAATCTCCACTTCTAAATTCCTAAGGAGGAGATGACTCCTATCCGAGGTGTAGTTATGAAACAAAGATTATTAATCACAACAACATACGATAAACCTTGCTTCTAAATTCCCAAGGAGGAGACGACTCCTATCCAAGGTGTAGATATGAAACAAAGTTTATTAATCACAACATGAAATAGTAACTGGGACAACAAATTGTATAAATGAGACACACACACAATGAACGATCAAACCAACAATTATATTTAACTAAGTGAACAAGTAAAAAATAATAACATTTAGGCGAGGCAACTCAGCTATTTATTATCACCATAAAAGTTTGTGAACAAATACTGAATAGAAATACTACAGGAAAGGTGGCTCAACACGTTCGCTATAATGAGCAAAAGTTAATTACAAATGAGCAAGGGTGCTCTTATTTATAGAACTTCAAGGAGTAGGGAACCCTAAAATCTCCTTGAGTTTACAATCAGTCTTGCAAGCATGTAAGAGGTTATTGCTAGACCTAAATAAAAGAAACTATACCGTTAATTGGAAAGCTACCATCAGTTAATCGAAATAAAACTAAACTAAATGGACATGTGCAACATGCAAGTCCTTATTGAAATAAAAGTTAACTGATAACTAACATCAGTTAACTAGATCCTAACTGAAAGTTTGACCTCCTCAAAAGATATCTCTGAGGATGAGATAAACATGCATAAAATCAGAAATTAGAACTCAAGTGATGTTGAGTTAACTGCTGCTTGTGACTCTATCCTCGGGAATAACTGCAAGATCCAACTGTCTGTCTACTTTAAGCCATCATGGGCTATCACCTCGTCCATGAACTCGTTGAATGTCTCATCTTCTGGCACTTTGATGTTATCCATGATGATAGATTGCCTGCTCAACTCCTCTCCATCTTTGATCATCCTCTAGCATTCTCTAACCTTTTTAGTTGCCTTGTTGAAACTAATTGTCATCACTAAGAAGTGATCCAACTTGGATGCCACAAGATCTCTATTAAGACCGTCATGCACCAAATTCTAGAACTCAGTTTGCACAACCTCTAGATTAGTGTAGGTACCATCTTCACGAAGATAAGGGCACGAGATCTAAGTGACTTTGGCAGCTCTGTAAATGGAGTGATGATCTCTATTCCTTTTGTAGCTTGACGCTTCTGATGCTTTCCTTGATTTTTCTCAATGAAAGAGTGTTGTATGATGAAACCACGAAGTTTGACCATGAACACTTTGGTTGTGAGAAATACACATGAAATCGTTGCACACACAAAATTCCAACGGTTTCCAACCCTCTAAACTGGCCTTGGAAGGCTATCAGCTATATGAGGTATGAAACCATGTGGACTTTGGGTGACTATGCCTATCAAATTGTCTGAATCAACCCTCTGGATGCACTTGATGCAAATTGGTGTCAACTTTTCTTATGAAATCGTGAATCAAAACTAATTTGGTCTTGAATTCAATATCAATGAATTGCGTTCTAAAAAAACTTGCATGTTGACTGTAAACACAACTATATTCTTACAACTTCTTCCAAAGAGCTAAAATAGCTCCTGATGAGGCTAAAAATAGCTAGCTGTGGGAAAAAAATTCAGAAATTTTCTAAAACTTGAGTTTTGTAAAGAATTAAATTCTAAGCAAACCCAGATTGTCAAAAACTCAAAAAAATGAGTTTTAGCAAGGCATGCAAAGGCTTTTTAGTCGAGAACTGCTATGGCTATAGGGGTTATGGGGGCAAGTTTTCTCGAGAAAAACTGGCACATGGGTTTTGTAGGTGTTGGTGAGTTGAACAGACCCATATGATTCAATTTTGGAAAATTTGAGTTTTTGGCCCACATGCAAAGGAATCTTAAAAAAAAACACAGTGCTTCAAAAATGGAAGCAGCGGGGCAATTTTCTCAAAAAAATCTAAGACATGGGTTTTGTTGCTGATGCTGAAATATGTGAACCTAGATGATCAGATTATGAAAATTTTGCCATTTACTTTGACATGTGAGAGGAAACCTAAGACAAGAATAGAAGAGTTTTAGAGATAGAAAATAGAAGTCATTATTCTGCCTCTGAAAATCACGCCTATGCTTGAATTCGATTTGATGAAGTCTGCATGCACTCAAAAAATGAAGTCTAAAAAATATATCTTCTGAACAATCTGGACCTGGCACTATGAAGAACACTAAAAACTATCACCTGTAGCACCTTCAGATCTTTGGTTGCTCAAGAAAATATGTGTTTGCTCTCACCTGTGATGTGAATAATGGATGCCTAAATGACTTAAATAAATTAATTCATGATGCAAGGTGTCATAAATGCATGCATATTGCTAAATTTAGGCACCTTAATGCTATTGGACCTCCATTGCAATTAACTGGCTGAGAAATAAGCCCTAAATAGGGTGCCACGTCCATGCACTTCAGTTAACTATGCATGTAAAAATAAGTCACCATTTGCAAGAAAATATTAAGTCCAGATGAAGTCGACTCAAAAGTGGAACTGAAGATTAAATATTATTTTTAAGTTGAGTTCTCAACCTCCACCTTTATAGGGTGTCACTTTGCACTTGAATTAAAAAGTCAATGTTTTACTTCTAGGCGTCACCTTTCCAGACTTAAAATTTTTCTTGAAAATTTCATTTGCAAACGTCACCGAAGCCCAATTTGATCACTAATTCTGATTGACTGATGTATCTAGAAGACTGGTTGACAGTTTCATTGAAGAGTAGGATCAAAATTGACAAGAAACTCGTTGAGACTGCAAATCCTAATTCTGAGATCTAAGGCTTCAACATTCAAGGCACCCCTGGCCTCCAGGGGTGATTTTATCTTCAGACTTAGTCAAATTTCATGCATTTTCATCATTTTGAAGGTGATTTTGATCTTACTTCATCTCACGTTCTCTGACATTTGGCAAAAAATTAGAACTAACTGACAGGCTCACTGCGGAGCTAGCTTTATTCTGATCATGAGCTCTTGGAGAGGGGTGATCCCACAATAGTGGTTTATAATTTTTCGCCAAACTCAACACTGAAATATTTTTTTTTAACTAAATCTTCACTTTCAAGCACCTATAGCGGCTAAACCGTGAGGAATTTGAAGATGATGCAAACTAGAGTTTCATGAAATTTTGTCTATAGATTCTAAATATATTTTTTTCAAAAAATTTGGAATCAGATTGCACTTCTTTTTCCATCTCCCTTGAAAACTAGTTTTTTTTAGAAAACAACATTTTTAAAAAGTGACGCTCACCGTATAACACATAACTTTTTTTCCATGAAGAATAAAACTCTAATTCTTTTGAATTTAGATTTTTAACTCCGATATCTAGTGCTTCCACTTGGTTAGATACTTTTTTATTGAATATTTTTTTTTTAATCAAGTTTTGAAGTCAAACCAATTACAATTCAGACATAGCGCGTATAACGCGTAACTTTTTTTGTATGTATCGAAATTGTTTTTTTTTTTTTGATCAAGGACTTCAATATTTGGTCCATATTTTTCAAATTTTATTTGATAATCTGCTATTTTTCCACATGTGCAGAACAAAGAGCTTGATTTTCGGTGAAAAACCTATGTTTAATAAAACTAAAAAAACAAATACATAATAAAACCAAAACATATTAAAATTATATTCATTGGATAGCTCCTTTTGAGGACTATCTAATTCCAATTGGGTCTGTGAAGTCTCCGCCATTTTCATCTTCAACCTGAGCTCCAAAGTGCAAAAATTTTGATTTTTTTTTTTAACAAGGTCAAAAATCAGGGAAAGGGGGGGTTTGCTCGAACCAGGGGGGTTCGAGCGAACCAGGGTTCATTCGAACCCCCTTCCATAAAGGGGTTTCCATTTGTTTTTTTGGCCGATTGGTCCGTACATGCATTAAATGGGTTCGCTCAAACCTTAGTTCGAGCGAACACTCTTTTGGTTCGTTTGAACCAACTAGTTCGTTCAAACCCCCAAAATGATTTTTTTTGGCATGGGGTCATCTTTTACAAGTTTTCCTTCCTCATTTGAATTGTAAACCACTTTTGTGGGTTTACCTAGAGCACTTTTCCCAAAAACATCATCTACTAGGTGAAAAACATGGGTGCCCTTGGCCTTTAGGGGCAATTTTCTTCCCAAACAACCATCTTTTTGACTGGCCGAATCCACACTTAATCCTCGACTGCAGGCTGCTGAGTTGTCTTCTAACTTGGCTAAGGTATATAATAGAAAGCTAGAAGCGTCATAGACATGACGAGTATCTGAGATCACCAAAAAGACTACATTTGAGGCTTGAAAACCTTGGGTGCCCCTGGCCTCCAGGGGCGCTTTTGTTGTTCTTTGACATTTTTGACCATGATAAAACCTTATGTTTGACTCCTGATTTCGATCGTTTAGCAACTCAGATTAACCCTATTGACGGATTCGTTGCAAAGCTTGATCAATTCTGAGAAAAACTTCCTGGGTATCATTTGGTCAGAAACCTTCATCTGGTACCTCAAAAAGATGGGTGCCCTTGGGTAGCAGGCGTGCTTTTTGCTCCAGTGTTAGTCAATTTTTCATCTCTCATTTTCCATTCAATCTTCAGTTTCAGGTGCTAGACAGATCTTCCAGATTGGTTGGTAGGCTCATCACGAAGTTGACAATATTCTAGAGAAGTCTTCTTGGAAAGCGACAAATCTTAGAAAGTTGATCTAGGCCTTTGAAATCTAGGGTGCCCCTGGCCTCCACAGGCTCTTTTGCTCCAGAGTTAGAAATATTTTGATGATTTTCACCTCGACGAAAAAATCCCCTTTGAGACAAAGCATCATTTTGAACATATCTTGCCATAGAAACTTCATTGAAGTGTTTTAAGCTTAGATTTCGACACCTGGTCTCTGGCCAACTGCCATTGACGATCTCAGAGGTCCTAACTTTTCTCCTAAAAAAGAAAAAACTATCCACCAGACTTAAGCTGACTTTTAACTGAATCTGACTGAACACCAATGTGATCATGAAGTGGAATAAGCCAATCAAAACAATTTTTAGTCAATTTAGACAAGTTTCAATTTTTAGGGTTTTTTGCCTAAAAATAGGGATCCAAAAACCCTAATTTTCAATTTTTTCAATTTTTTTCTAGTATCTTCCTAACATCAAACTGACTAAAATTCCATACTTTATTTGCCCAAAAACTATGTTTTGACATCACTTTTACAAGGTTTAAACCATTTTAAGCAAAATGCCTTAATGAAGCAAAAAATTTGGTTTGGGTACAACATTAAACATGGGTGTTGGGGTTGGATTTGTTTTACAATTGGGCATAGAAAGTTGGGGCACCTAATTTTTTTGCATTTATCTTCATTCACATAGTGATTTCTAGCTTTAGTTGGGCATGAGGATTTGCGTAAAATTTTAGAAGTGTTTTTTAGCGAAAATGGTAAGTTATTGTCTTCTTTGTTTTACAATCAACTCTTTTTTAATCATCAATAAAATATCTTTTTGGAACTACATCTACATGCTTCTATGGTATTGGAAAATATGTTCTTATATGTGATTATTATATACATAACTATCTCGTTTCATTTTCAATTAATCATTATCATTGAAATATGGTTATAATTGTAGTTATTTCATTTGGTCAATTATACAAAATCTATGACTTAAATAAGCATTTAAAATCTTTCTTAAATTTGTTTATATATTTATAATTATAAAAAAAATCACCATATTCTAGTATATGTGTGATTTCCTTCTCTAATAAGAGAAGTTAGCATGGGTTATGTCAATGAATGTTTGCATGCTTGTTGAAAATACTTAAAAACCTTTATTAATGAGAAAGACAAGGTCATTCAAACACCCCTATGGGTTTGTTACACCCCAATTGTGTAATTACCTATTTACTATTATTGTGCTAGGGTAAATATTGCATGTGTGAATGTACTTTGAATTTTGATTGAGAATATTGTGCTTGCACTTTGTTATCAATGAATTATGAATGAATGTTATTTCATTTAATGTTGTGTGATGAAATGTATATATGAGAAATGTATGCTTATTGAATTGGATATTCTAACTATGGAGAAATATTATGTGAAAGCATATTTTGTTGAGCAAATGACTACCATGGGAATGTGTTAGCTGGATGCAGGTATATGTTCAATCCTCTAGGTGTGAGGGGAAGTATCACTTAGGAGAAGAACTTGGTCGGGTAACCAGTAATGTAAACTAACTGAGCTTATACACACACTCACAATAGAATAGTTAAGTCAACTTATTATGTTGGGAATTGGTAGGTCATCCTTAGTATGATGTGTTTGCATTAGTAAGGGTCATGTTTACTATTGAATGCATGCTTTGGTAATATTTATCTATTTAGAGCTTATGAGTTCTTCCTTATATTACTATGCTTTAATTGATGAGGGGAACACACGTGGAATGTATGTATATGTATGTAAATGCATGTCAAATGATAGACTATATGCATGGAGGAACATGTACATGAGAGTACATAGGTAGACATACCTATGCACACTTATGAACGAGTTGCTTATGAGCATGGTGCTATCAAACGAACAAAATGACATGTATGTATATATGTATAGATACATCACACGTATATCTCCTATCAATAAGATAGTAATTGTGTATGTACTTGATTGTGCAATTAAATGTGTGTGTGTATATATATAAGATATATACATATATCCATATGTATACATGTGTCGATACATACGTATATTTAACAAACGAAAATGTCCATACATATGTATCAATATATGTATATGTACATAGAGGGATATATATATATACAACCAATATTATTATTATATGAATGCTAATTTGATCTTATTCATTTGTATTATCAAATGTATATGTGTTCGATTGTCATGGAATGTATATATATTTAGGCTATTCGTCACACACACACACACACACATATATACATGTATATATGCAAATATATATGTGATAATTAAATATAGGCTGATTTGTATATCTACTATGCAAAATATTATGGGCAGAATAATACATATGCTATGTAAAAAATTAAAGGCCGAACCATATGCAAGTAATGTGCAAACATTAAGGCCGATATGGGAAATAAACCACAGTCGATATTATTGAAATGCATCACTGATTTTATAGCAGAAAATTATTCAAACTTAGAATGCTTTTATTCAAAAGTTAAAGCGATGAATATTAAAGATGACATCATAAAGTATTTTGAATGTATAATATATGGAAAAGAAAATAGTAGGAAACATGCTAAGTCAAAGCAAGATTAGAACGCTATAAAAGGGGAGTCGATTCATCTTTCCCTCACAATGAATTAAGCTATGACCAAGTTGACCTTGCTTGTGTGTATTCTGTGAATAAAAGACTATTTCAATGAGTTAAACCACGCCAAAGAGATAGGGAAGTTAGTTACAACATGGCACCAAAATATGAAAGCTCTAATTTTGTAGAAGTCCATTTTAGATGCAAGTCAATTGTCATCATTTGAACATGTGCACATTTGAATTAGTCTTTAGTTGTTATCAATTAAAAGGGTCGATCTATAGGATAATATGTTGAGTTTACACTCATATTTCTGCACCTTTTAGCTAAATGAAGTGAATCAACCTGCATGAAGAAAGGTGTCGACTGGCATGCCTTTTTTGTAGGCTGCAATGTCTCGATTTTGCTGTATAAATAGAGAGGCTAGTTCTCTCATTTGGACACAATTTTTTTGCAAACTTATTTTGTTACAAATAATCAGAAAGTTTTACATTGTGAGAGCCGAGAGTTATTTTGTGAGAGTATAGTGATATCTAGTGAAAGAAGTCATAGTGAAGTATTGCTTGAGAGAATTAAGTGGAGCTAGTAAGCTACTGTTGGAAGGTTGTGCGTCTAGTTAGTCAATTGGTTAAGCGTATTACAGACATGAGGATCTAGTCTTCTCTTATTTGTCTTTATTTATGAAAGATTGAGATTTGAATGCTTTATTTGAACTGATTGAGATTACTTTAATTAGGGAATCATAACATTTTCTTTGGAAAGGAAAAAGAAGTTGTTTTATGATTTTTTATGAAAGTGCTTGTATTTACTCCATAATAGGAGGGATTGTTTGTCACAAGTATAAATATACTAGATATGATTAAGCAAGGATAGCTTAAGGGTTATTCATAGCTAAGTTATTTGATTGAACTAGATAGCTTGTAAGTTGCACCTGGGATTTGATTATCCATTGAAGGGAGGGTAACTTGTATTTATGCTTTGTGGGTAGTAATACCATTAAAGTTTGTGGGGAAGGGAATAGGATGTTTCTAGGGTTAAAGATTTCCCATTGGAGGAAATACCTATGCATAGATTATGGTGGCCTAAATTCAAATCGATCTTGAGTAGTGTATGTGAGTAGGATGACTATCACTCGAAGTACTGAGTGAGAACACTTTGGCCAAAGTAGTGTGTTAGCCTTTGGCTCCACTGTCAATTCACCGTGATCCATTTATGCATGCTAGTTCTAGATTGTAGCTTTTACAAGTTCTAGTCATGTAGGACACAACACTAAGCTCAAAATGGTTGTCGTTACGAGGTTACTCCACCAATCTCTTTGTCAAAGGGTAGGGCCATCTATCAGATTGATAGATGTGCAGGGGACCGCATATGATTCCATGGTTGGAAAAAAATCATTTGAGTGATGCTTCTCCTCCTCAACAGGCAACAAAAGACCAAGATTTGAAAGAATATTCCTGGACCATCCATATCTTTGCCTGGAAGCTTAGTTGAGATATGTATGTACTTTGTACACATTCTTTGGAATATTGTAATTTTTAAATTATTATATTGGAATGGAATCATTGTTGATTATTGTTACAACATCTATATGTTCATTTGTTCTCTATAAAGAAAATAATTTTTTTATGGAAATGGTTAAGTTACATAGTTTATTTACTTGCAAAGTGAAAACTTAGGAAAAATTACTTCAGTGAATGCTTGACATGTTACAGAGTTGGGTTAAATATATGCATAACTTTCAAAGCATTTGAATTTTTATTACCATTATTTTTTTTAAAAAGAGAGGGTAAAAACTTTATTAAATCAAGAAAGCAGTACAAAGCCAAGAGAAACAGGCCACCCATCAGGGGCCAAAAGCAAAAAAATAAAGCAACACCCATAACAAATCTCATATCCTTCGCAGACAAGTCCTCAAGATCCCTGGAAAGACCATTCAAAAGAACATTCCAATCGTCCACTTTCCAGGTTCCCCTCTGCTTCGAAGTTCATTTAGCCAAACCATCTGCCACCTTATTCCACTCCCTAGGGATATAGCAGAAGGTGATAGATTCCAAGGACTCCCCCAGGGAGATGATCTGTCTAACCACATCCGCCAGCTGCTAGTTAACATCCTCTAGATGTTGCTTCTCCAGCAAGTCAATTACAATCTAGGAATCAGACTAGCAAATTATCCCTCTCCAACCAAGGGCACAAGCCCTCTTCAAAGATGAGAGAATAACCAAAGCCTCCATGAAATTATTAGAATGTAGGCCACAATACTCATAAAAGAACACAACAACTCTAGAGCAGTCCCTACCAACGCCCCCAATCCCAGCATGGCCAGGATTACCTCTAGAGGACCCCTCTTTATTTACCTTCAACACCCTAAAGGTGGAGGCATCCAGTGGCCATCTCTTTGAACCTTCTCTCTAACACTTCGACAAATCTAGGCCTCCTCTCATCCTTGGCGCAACAAGAGAGCCCCAAACTCTGAACAATTCTCATATCCCTAGGGTCCATAGGGGCAGAGAAGTCACACCTAGCCACCAAAGTCTCCTACAAAGCTCCCAATATCCTCATCCAGACTTGCATCACCTAAAGCTTCTTATCCAAGAAAATCCTACGATTACGCTCCAACCAAATCTGCCAGATGATGAAGCTAGGACTAATTAACTAGGCAATGTGAAGAAATGAAGTCTTAGCTATAGAACTCCCCAACCTACTGTAGAATTCCTCTAGAGAAGAAGCATGCCAACACGGCTAACTCCAGAGACCCCACAAGAAATGCCAAAGCATCCTAACAAAAGGGCATTGAAAGAAGAGATGGGAAGTACTCTCCTCACTGTTAGCACATAAAACACACACCAAGGGGCCTTGAAAGCCCCGCTTCCTAAGATTCTCCCAGGTTAGGAATCTATTATAAATCACCAACCAGGATAAAAAATTACACTTGGGCCAAGAGAACTTGTTCCAAATCTGCTTCCACCAGGTAACCCTTGTGCATCCAAACAACTATTCATCAAGAACCCTGTACCCAGATGCCATAGTGAATTTTTCTTTCTAGTCTACACCCCAAGCTAGAACATCCCTCTCCAAGAGGGAGCTACAAAACCTACTAGCCAAGATGCACGCAAGCTCCTTACAATCCTCCTTCGTACCTCCAGGCGACCACTCGTGTGGGTCTTTCCATCGGCACAACAAAGCCCGATCCAAAACTACGAAGACTTTAAATCAGCCACATGAGACCATCCAACATCCAAAAAATGTCTACTCAGGTCTTGCAAATGAGGATGAGTAGACATAATAGGGGGATGTCGATCCCAGGAATCAAACCAGAAGAGAGCCTCTAAACCCCTATTACAAATCTAGAACAAGCCTTGCTTAATCAACTTGGCTCCCCTCTTGAGGGTGCTCCAAACCATAGATCATTTCCTCGTGAGAGAGTGCCTAGGAACATCCGCTCCATCCACAACGCCAATGTATTTTGAGGTGAGGATCTTAGCCCAAGTCTACTGATGCTAAGAACACCACCTCCAATAAAGCTTAGCAGCCAAAGATTGCCTAGTCAAATTAGCCCAACGAAGCCTGAGACCACCCTCTTGCTTTGGATGACAAACCACATCCCACTTGACCAAACTCCACTTTCTGAAAGAAGATTTATAGACCAAAGAAACTGCCAACAAAGGGCCTCAAAGTGCTTCACAAAAATAATAGGAGTAGATAGAACAAAGCACCTATACATAGGGAGAACCTGCACCACAAACTGCAAAAGAGTCACTCTCCCTGCAGTAGAGAGTCATCTAAACATCCAATGACTGACCTTTTTTTGAAAATTCTCAATAACATCCTTTTAGAGCACTCAAGGTAAGGAGCGAACAGTCAGAGGAATACCAAGGTAGAAAAATGAGAGCGAGCTAACTTGAAACCTGAGAATACCAGCAATCCTTCGTTGAACGAGGTTAGGAGTGTTAAAGAAACAAATAGAAGACTTTCCTTCATTAATGCTTTGACTTGAAGCCGCCAAATAAAAATCTAGATCCCTCCTTATATTGACCACTTCCTCTACTCTAGCCATGCCCATAAGCACTGTGTCATCCACAAATTGGAGATGGGACTGGGGGGAAGATTATTGTCCCACCGCCATCCCATAATCAAGCCAAGCTCCACTCGAGATTTCAAGAATCTCCCAAGTCCTTTCGCCATCAAAATGAATAGGTATAGGGATAAAGGATCCCCCTGTCGAATGCCCCTAGATGCCCCCAAAAATTTCAAAGGGCTCATCGTTGATGAGCATAGAGAAGGAAGAAGTCATGACACAACTCAAAATCCAATCAATCCAATCATTTCCAAATCCAAACGCTCTCAAAATCTTGGTGAGAAAATCCCATTTGACACGATCATAGGTCTTGGTCATATCAAGCTTAATGAACATAGCCTTTTCCTTGAATGAGTCCATAGAGTGCACAGTCTTCACAGCAATGAACACACCATCCAAAATATGCCTACTAGCCACAAACCCACCCCGTTCCTCAGGGATCAACCTGTCCAACCATGGCTTCAAGCGCAACAATCAACTTGGTGATGATTTTGTACACAACATTACAAAGGGAAATAGGCCTAAATAGATCCAAAGAATCGACACCCTCATGCTTAGGGATGAGAGCCAAGAAGGTGGCATTTAAAGCTCTGAGCATTTGCCTATTCTTATGAGACTCCTGGACAACTTCGAGAAGGTCAAGCTTGATAACTTCCCAAAACTCCTAAAAGAACTCCACCGGGAACCCATCAGGACCAGGAGATTTACCTTTCCTCATCTGAAACACAACATTTTCTAATTCCAGTAGAGTGATTGGCTTGAGGAGAAAACTGTTCATTTTCTTAGTCACCAGGGGAGGAATACAAGATAGGATTGCATCTTCATCCTCACTAGAAGGAATATAATCGTCATGGAAAAGAGAAAAGAAGTATCAAACAACCTCCTTAGAAATTTCAGCCAAAGAGAGAAGAGGGTCCCCAGCTAGGGATTTCAGAGAAGTTATAATGTTTCCCTGCCTTTTGTCTTTAACCGAATTGTGGAAGAAGGAAGTATTCCTGTCCCCCTCCTACAACCAATCAATGCGAGCCTTTTTCTTCCAAAAAATTTCCTCGTGCAACTCCCATTCCTCCACTTCCTTAACAGTTGCAACCTCAAGCAAACTCAACTCCTCAGTAAGCCCCTGGACTCAGATTTGCTGAGTGATGGAATCCAAGTGCTCCTAGGCAGCCCTTTTATCCTGGAAAACATTACCAAAATGGTGTTTGTTCCAATGTTTCAACCTATACTCAACATACTGGAGCCTCTTTGCAAAGGAATACATAGCAGTACCAAAATCCGGCTTGCCATCCCTCCACCACCTAGGGACTAGGTCCTGGAGAGATGCCTCTCGAAGCCACATGAGTTGGAATTTAAAAGACTATCTTGTAGAAGATCTCACCAAACAGGCAGAGAGTTTTATTGGCCAATGATCTGAGCCCCGCCAGTCCAAAATCTTAGAACTGGTCACCCATCTGTCACCAACCCAAAAACTGGACACTAGGAACTTGTCTAACCTTTCAAAAATGGCATCATCCCCAATCCTCCTGTTATTCCAAGTAAACACCCCATTCGAGGGTTTGATATCCACCAAGTTCATAGAACCACATTTTCCCTCACGAGGTTAGAGGAGGCATCCAAGCAGAAAGTCCCACCCCTTTTCTCATCCAAAGACAAGATCGAATTAAAATCACCTACAATAATCCAAGGGAGAAAAGGCTCCAAGGAATGCACAAATCTAATTTGAGACCACAAGTGAATCTTTCTAGGAAGAGTCGTAGGAGCATAAAGATTAGAAATAAGAATTCTCTTACCTGACTCCAAACTGGAAGCAACAAGAGAAATAAAGCATCTGTCATAAATCCACCAAAGAGGAATGACCTTGTGCGGGTCCCATAAGCAAGCGAGACCCCTTGAGCTACCCAGTGCTCCAACACATTGAAAAAGGCCTCTACCCCATATTTTAGGAACCAAATTCAACATACCATCAACATATAACTTAGTCTCCTGGAGGAAAACCAAATCAGGAGAGTGAACACGAATGAAATCACGAATAGCCTTTTGTCTAGGGATGCTATTCATACCCCTTACATTCCAAGATAGTACAATCATCTGTGGTTGGGAGAAGTGAGAATCAATAGTTCTCACCAAGCTAGACTCAACCAAAGTCTCCCCAATCAACTTAACCTTTTCCTGGTCCTTCTTCCTTCCAACTTTAAAAGTCTTCTCCGGAGCCCCCTTTTTGAGGGGTTTCTGCTGAAGACCCAAAGTTGAAGAAAAGGACTTGCCTTTACCAGAATCCTGAGTAGCCTTTTCAATGATGGTCCTAAAACCAGAAGGAACCGATACCAAGTTTTATGTCTGGTGATGTACCAAATCCCCCACCCCAGAGACTAAGGTAGGGAGTTCAACATTCATCTAGCTCTCTTGACCCCTTGTTGGGATCACATTGGAAGTAACAATCGGTTGATCCTCCAAGGATTTCTCCACAATAGAACTATCTACAATTTGCATTTCAAAGGGGACCCCTTCTTCCTGAACCAAACCCTCCAAAGCTTCGAACCTGTTGAGGGATTCCTCTTCATGCCTTTCTTTGACTGTCCTCTTTGGGCCTCTGTTCCTATTACGAGGTCTAACAGACACAAATCCATCCTTATCTCCCACCCCCCTTGCATGGGGTACTTACCCTTATCCATCTTTGAGTCAGGCTGATGAGGAGCATAACTCAAGCCAACAGTATTACAAGCTTTGGGACATATTCGCTGCAGGTGGCCATACACATGGCATAGTCAACAACGAAAAGGTAATGCCTCATAGTCTAATTGTTGATCCAAGAAGTTTCTCCAATGCTCATGGCCACAAAATCCTACAATGGGTTATTCAAGTCAATTTCAACACAAACACAAGCATAAGAAAGAACCCTTTTATTCAAAATTTGTTGAGAGGGACCAAAAGTTTTACCAAGCAAGAGAGCAATCATTTGTAAAATGTCGCTTTGCTAGCAATCCAGAGGCAAACAAGGGAGACGTATCCAAACTAGAATGCAGGAAGGGAGCTCCTCAGCAGAGTTGAACCCCAGGTGCCATGGTTTAATGAATAAACCCACTTGATTATAAAAATATGGTCCACCCTCAAAAGCTCGATTTCTATCAACAACACAAGAAAAATCCACCTTGAAAAAATTGTTTGCAACCAACAAGATATCAAAATAACCTTTAGGGTTCCAAGTTTTACAATCCCACAAATCAAGAAAAGGAAGCAAATCCTGCATTCCCATGAACTTGCAAATCAAAACATGATTATAGTAGTACTCCACATCCTTCACTATAGATTCAGGTTGGATTAGGAGCACCAACCAATCCTTGGATCGCTCCAAACACGCATTTATTTTATGAATCCGGAAGCCATTGTTCCTCATCAAACCCTCACCAAAGTGACCCACATCCACAGACTTCTGACTTCCTCCAAGAAGAAACGAACCATGATCAGGCTTATCAACTAACATATGCCCCTCCATGAGAAATGACACACACCCTTGTCCGAGAAGAGAACCACCGATAGAGGAAATTACACCCACCAACAAAGAAGGATGATCCCACAACCTCAAACACCCTCCCCTTACCAAAACCAACGCTGCCAACCAAACACCGCCTACACAAGACAAAGGAAAACAAGGAAAAAAGAAGCAGAGGCCTCGAATGCCGAAAAAGACCCACCCCACCATGCAAAACGCACTAACCACACCTGAAAGTAATCAAACAAAGGAATGCATAGGCTTAGCCTTACATGCAGACCACAACCAGAAGGGTTGTGGGCCTGCACCCAACCACACCCGTGCGCACAGTCCTCATCTGCTCAATCTCAATTTTTATTACCATTATTATTTTGTATTTGTTTTTTTTTTATAAAAATGACAAGTCATCGAACAATTTTATTGAATTGTAAAAGAAGTACATGTAAGAGGGCTGCTTGTAGAGCAGAAAATTACATCTTCGAGTTACAGAATTAGGGATCCAAAAGGGTAATCGGGAGTAAACATTGATCCACACTGTCACCCTTAGAAATAATAAGTCGTAAACACCCAGGAGACAATGAGATCCATGAATACTTAGAGCATACAAAATGAGAAGCCACACAAGAAGGAGAATGTATAAACCAGACTACCAAGAGGAGCCCAAAGAGCAAAATGGGCATGATGAAGCCAAAGCCGAAGGTTATGAATCCAACACCTATCATTAAGGTTATATTATGTTGGCATTTCATCATATAGTTTGTAGTTGCAAAACATTTGGTTTTCATCGTATGGTTATGGTTGTAATTTGAGTTAATTTTTCAAATGGAGCATGCACTTCATGCATACATATGGATTGTGTCATTGAAACATGGTATTGTTGTTTAATTCTACTTTTTATGAGGTATTATGACAAATGAATATATTCACTTCATACATGCATTAGAACTATGTTGGCAGGGTATTTAATATTTAGTTTTATACACCTTATATATGCAATTTATAAATTATATGAGCTCTTGATTTTCACTTGTATACACATATATGTATAGATATGCATATTAGGGAATTTAGAATTATCTATATAATGATGTATATGAATACATATTAATTATTTTAAACATGTTATTTTCAACTATTTCTATTACATGACATTATAATTATTATGAATATGAATTCATGATAGAAAATAAATGGACATGTGGATGCATAGAGTTGCATAGTACTTTTTATTTTTCTTTTTTAGAATAAAAAATACTAATTTAGAAGAATAAAAATTGATATTTTCATATTAAATCGGTTAGATACTTGATCTCTTTTGAGTTTCATAGAGTGATATGTAAATTTATTTAACCAACACAAGGGAAGGGTATGCCAAAAGTATGGTGAATAACTAATAAAAACTAGTATGTTGTTTATGTATTGTGTTTTCTTTGAGCCATCATCCACATCTAAACTTGATGAGATAAAAAAATATTTTATGGACTATGTCCAATAAGGGAACTACTCTCAAGAGAAGCTAGCACAATAAATTAAGGCTTTCATATACAAATAATCAGTAGCCTATCCAAAGCTATAGGCCATTCCATACTAATAAGTCCTACCAGGAAAAATATTTTTACTAACTCAATAGACCTCCAATACATCCTAATCAACCAATTTTGATAGAGCAACTGCTACAAAGAATTCCATATAACCCTAATAGAGAGTTGGTAGTAGAAACAAATAATAATTTTTGAGGACAACAATCCATGGTTCTATGACTACTTTACATCACAAAATTATGCAATATGCCCCACCAACCTCCAAACTCAATATAACTTCCAAGAGGATATTAATCAAAGAATGAGTTACAATAATCAAGAATTTACTATTGAATCTTTCTAAAAGAAAACAATATTTCAAGATAAAATATTTGTGACTTGGGAGGACTCAAAATAATACATGCAACATGAACCAATTATGCCTTCACATGACCTGCCTAGATTTGAATATCAAAAAAATGAAGAGAGGGGTAGTAGAAGAGAAAGGTTATTTCAATTTCCCACTACCTAAATACAAAAAAAAAAGTATTGATTATTTGGAATTCCAATGGTGTCTACCTCAAGAACTGTAGTTCCCATTGGATTTAATTTGAATGAGTTTATAGTACATCTACCTAATGCATGAGAAGAGCTTGTCTATCTCAAAGGTTGTAAGGAAATATAATAATAATGTTAGCATATTTGAGTACTATTTTGGTGGTGCCAACTATAGAATTGGTGTAAGAACTAATATTCAACTAATCTCACCTCAAGGATAAAGGTACAAGCAATCCTTTTAGCTCCAATTTAATTACACTTGCAATGTTATAGAGTATTAAGTATTGGTCCAAGGACTCTCATTTGCTAATAATAAAGATATCAAGATGCCACAAATTTATGGTGACTCCAATTTGGTGATAAAGAAAGTAAGGTCCATTTGTGTAACAAAAAAATATTTATTCAAGGCATATATGCACCACATGTGAGATCTCTTGGAGTCCTTTTATGTAGTCAATATTCTAGTGTCCCTAGGAAAAGGAATGCCTAGGTAGATAAATGACCTAATTGGTTCCCAATTGATCTTTCCAAAGACCTACTAAGGAACAAATATGGATTTAAGCTGGTAGCCAAAACCTTGATACTTGATAATCAATCCAATTTGATGGTCTTCTAGAATGACCAATTAATATAGAGGACTTCCTCTAGAATTTTGATGATTTTGTAAAAGAGATGACCCCCAATATTAAGGAGCCTTATGAATATTTGATTGAATCTAGATAAAAGGAAACAAATTTCCTAAAGGAATGGTCACTTTGGAAGGTATAATAAATTATAATAAGTCTTTCAAAGAATAAAGAAGGATCTTACTAGCAAAAAGTATTACAAGGATGTGGAGATTTCACCTAGTAGAGATCTCAAGATCTCAAAGGTCTAAACTCATGAAAAAATAACACCTTATCAACCTTTGTACACTAAATATGAGTAGATAGTCAACTAGGATTACAACAAGTTGAGGGAAATAGTAAACAAGTGATGCAACATGTAATTGAAACCTAGCTAAAAATAAAACAAGTTAGGAAGAATCAAAGGTTATTTCATATGAATATTAAGCCGCAAATGAAATAGGAGCTCTCCAATATGGTGAGC